>JAWNOV010000145.1:0-206960 GCA_035045575.1 Drosophila falleni | reverse complement strand
CCTATGTACTGCGTATAAGCGTCAGTGTAGGCACTAGCGTATGCTTGGGCATAAGCGCTAGCTTCTCTGTCGGCTTGATAGTCCGTGAACTGCCCTAACGTTTCCCCAGTAAGAATATGGAACTGCATTTGGAATTTATTATTTTGATTTGATCTGTCCTTGAAAACAATGGTCTCTTCCCAGCAAAATTATTGTTGTCTGGTCTCTTCAAATAGTTAATATTTTTAGATCAATATCCATGGGTTGTGAAGTCGGTTTCGGCAAGGGTGCTAATGGTCTTGGCATTAAAAAACTGTTGTGGTTGTTGGTAATTTTGTCATAGAGCGAAATTACAGATTAGGGTTAAAGTTGTTTCTATTTACAGTTTGAGGATTGTTAGTTCAGAATGGCTGTTGGTTATTGAATCTTTGTGGTTGTTGGTTATTCCTTGGTGATAGATAAGGAACTTTGATAGGATTCACAGCATTTATGATATATTGATTTTCGATTAGTCGACATAAGTGACGAGCATGTTTCAGATCGATTGGTTCTTTGACAGCTAACAATCTAGGCAAATCCCCATTGAGAACACTTATGAAAGTATCCAAGGCCTTGTCCCTGTAGATCTTCGTAAGGGCCGTCAATGTCTCTGGCGATGAATCATGGTTGTTGATTTGTTTTAGTATTAGAGACAGATGATAGTAAACCGTCTGGTAGAATTCGTCAATTGATTTACCGCGTTGGCTGTGGGTGTAAAATTGATATTCCAGTGTCTTGAGATCTCTGCGGTCTGCAAAGTGATCCAATTTAGTCGGGTGTTGTATGCCTCTAGCGCGGCATCTGCTTCCCCTGCTATCTTACTGCGTACTTCCAATAAGATCCCGTTGTGTTTCAGGGTTCTCTGATCAGCGGAGTAGACGTTAAACAACCTGTCTACGCTTTTGCGCCATAAGGTGAACTCGGCTCTGTTGCCAGAAAATTCTTTTAAAATTCTCACTACGTCGGGGGTTCTATCTAGCTCGCTGAGTCTTCCTGTATGTTCTGGTGCTATAGTCTGATCGGACCTAATCTTAGAGTCGCCACTTGATGGTAATAGTTCGTCCCCTTTTTCTAGGAGTTTCTTTCTGATATACATTTCTACGGTGTTTTCAATAGATTTTTTGATCAAGACATTACCCGATGTAGTTGGGGGGTCAATGCTCTTGAGGTTGTTGTTCGGCATATTTAACTTGGAAAATGCTTCGACTAGCTCGGAAATAGCTTGCGAAAAATTTGGGAGTTGCTGTTTGGAGGAAGTAATTTTGCTGACAATTTTTTTAACGAAGCAAACGAGAATTGAAGCTAGTAAGGGTTATGCAAGTTTGTAAATGGAGTATTGTTGCAATTATTTTTATTATAATATTTTCACCTTTCTTTTTTTCTATATGCTAGACTCTTTTTGATTTTATATCTTATAATTATTATTTTTTCTTTATTATTATTATTAAAAAAAAGATAAAAGAGATTCCGCTTTAATTTTTTCATGGGTTATTTCTTGGTTTTTTTTTTTCTTTTTTTTTTATATTTTGTTTTCTGGCATAAGTGTGTCTAAATTCTTAATTTCTGGGATGGACTTTCTTCTGGATTCGTTTTTTTCTTTGTATTCGAGTAAATTTTACTTAATAGATATGCTTACAGCACTTATTGCAGCATTGGTGTTATTGGCGACTGTGGCTCGGATTTATCTCTTTCGTCTAGTCCCGCGGTGGAGTATAATTCACGGTACCCTACGGACGGACATTATAAGGTATCAGTAGTGTTCTTTCTTCTTAAATATAAAAAAAAATCAGTTCACTGTATTGATGCGATCTTTCACTTTCGCGCTGTAGCTGACTGTTTTTCTTTAAAAAAATGCATAAAAATTTATTGATGATTTGATTAGAACTAAAGATAACCGCTTAATCTACGCTCTGCCGGCGTCGCTGTATATGCTGCCGCTGCTGTCAGTACTTCTGTTGTCGTTCTTAGCTGCCATTGGTCGCTGTTACCGCTGCTGACGTTCCCGGCTGCCATTGGTTGTTATTACCGCTGCTGTTGTTGGAGCTGCCTTCGTTGTCACTTGGATTTGGTTGAGTGTCGTCTTGCACCCGACGATCCCACAGTCGCAGACTTAAAGAATGCGCGCTCAGTGGCTTCGCCTCTGTGCCCGCGCCTGCGTAGCTTTGCATTGCGAAGGTGTCCGGTTGCTTCCGCCGGTCCCACGGTGAATTGCTGATAACGTTTGGTCAGCGTCTTCTTGTGCCGCTTGTGTTTGCGTGATTCGGTAACTGCATATGTTGTTGTTGTTGAGTTTTGCCAGCCATGTTGTTGTTATTGAGGTTCACCAGCCATGTTGTTATTGTGTGTGGCACTTTGACATGCAGGGTGTTAACTCTTTCCCCTTTAAATGTGAGCGTCCTCGGTCGCTACATAGATTCCTACTGGAGTTTTGTTGTTTGGCGTGTTGTCGTCGCCGTTTTTCTTCTTCTCGGCAGCTGCTTTCCTGATTCTATAGGATGCTGAGCAAAGTGTAGCTGAGAGTGGCCAGTATGGTTTCTTTGGCTCCGAGTTTCTCCAGTGTCTTGGTATTGTTAATGTGTAATTCGTTGATCATCTGTAGCAAGAGTACTTCATCCGGCTTATTTTTTTCCGCCACTAGCTGGAATATGGGCGGTTTTGGCTCCGCGGGTCGGATCTCTTCTGTTTTGTAGATCTTCTCGCCGATTCTCACAGTGGAGTTTCGATATTGTGTGATGAATGTTCCCCGGAGTTGGAGTGTTTTCTCGTCTGGTGTGACGAAACCGTTGAATCCGTTCAGAATAAGAGTACCCGGCAGTATCTCCTCGAAGTCCGGGACATGTTGGTTATTTACTTTGGTGCATTCTGGTTTCTTTAGGTTAAGCAGTGCGTATAGGCACGGGTCGTTACCTAAATATTGTAGTTTATCTCTATTACATATTGTCCTATCGTTATGGCTTTCGCATTTTTCTTTTATGGCATATAGCTCATTCTTACATTCCAGCAAATTTTCATATTTTATGGTGTTTATAAATTGGGCTTTCGTTATGGCTTTAACTTTATGTGTTCTACAATTATCGGGATTAATTGTTGGTAGGCTAATTATGTAGATTAAATCTTTACCATTTGGGGCTAGTTTTACTTCGGCAAATTCTAAAAGTTCTTCTATGTTAAAAAAATAGGTTATTTTCTCTTATAAAACTTCTTCTACAGTATCGGTTTCTCTTGCTGAGAATATAAATTAATTTATGGTATTTAATTTTTCCCATGTGATTGCATGCAGTACATTAGTTATCTCTTCTTTTATTAATTATAGTTTTGTTAATAAATATATATAATACAATTAAGTATTAACCAGATAACCTTCCAATGAGCAAATAATAATGCACACTTAGATTTGTATAAACCGCACTCTCTCCACGCCAGAATAGAAGTGTACGAGAATATCGAGAGAGCAAAAGAACGACGAGAAATGAGAAGGAGAAGCACGATGGTCCCGTTACTTTTAGCGGTTTCCTCCATTTCATCGGAATGTGCGTCTACTTCTCGTACACATACATTCATGCAAATATGAATATATGCACAATTATCTATGTGACTTTTGTACATTTGAACATGCAAATTCCAACACGCCGCACAGTGGGACAGAAAGGGGTGGGGGCTGTATTTAAATCATTTTTTCGATAAAAGCGATTTCAAAAAGAATTAATGCAATCGACAGATAAATATCCAAAGATTACAAAAAAAAATTGATTTTGAAATCGGGCAAAAATTGTGGGCGTGACAGCCTCTCAAAGTTGACCCTTATTTCAGTGCGCGCACAAATGTGCATTTTTTCCAAAAAATGCAAACTTTAAAACGGTTTTTTTGTCAAGTTATACGACCGATCTTTATGTTTTTGATTTCATATGAAAGGCATGTTAATTTCTAATCAAATGCCGTGGAATTTTGTTTCAAAACTTGTTTACTTTTTATCCCAGAGATGTTTGAAAAAAGCACTAAAATTAGGCTATTTTTCAACTTTGATGGAAGATAACAAAAATTGGACACTTTTGGACACCATCCCACTACTTCAGAAGGCTTCGGGAAACATTTCTCTAACTATATTATCCAGTTTTGTTTGCCTTTATTTGCCTTTTTTTTTTTTTAAAGTGCAAAAACTGACGCAACCTCGCATAAAAATTGTGATGGAAGAAGAAGAGTGCAGTGCAATTTCATACGTTTTTGCTATGCCAGCCATCATAAACGATTTATGAAAAAAAAGAGATTTTTTTTTTTTTAAATAAGCGCAATAAAACATTTTAATATGTTAAACAATGATGTTTAAAGGATAAAAAAGATTGAAATTTATATTTCGAACAAAATATAAATGCTTTTTTTTTAATTTTACATGTAAAATATGCACTGAAAATATTTTTTAACTTTGACCGAAGGCCCAGAATTAACCAGAGGGCCTATCAAGCCGTACAAACCCTCATTTAAAAGCTTAAGAAGTTTTCTATCAAATGCTTTTTAAATTTTTTGTTCAAAAGATATGATTTTAATACAGCAAAATGAGAGAATGTCCCACTGTGCGCCGCCTCAAAAGTTACATTGATTAATCACTTAAATTTTTGGCATGATTTTGTGCTTTAGTTTTAATTTGTTTCTTCATTTCATTCACTAGATCTATACAAAAATAGCAAAGGTAAAAGTTTAGACAAATGAAAGTAAACAGAAATATAAACTCGATTCAATCACTTAAGATTATTAGTAAATATGAAAATTTAATTTAATTACAAGGACTTCATGAGGTCCATTTGAAAAATAAACAAGAATATGAATTCAATTCAATTTCTTAAGGCTTAGTAAATATGGTAATTGAAATTAATCACAAAAGACTTCATGAGATCCATTTTATGTTTGGCTTCTAAAGGCGATAGATTTTCAGCAACAGTTTATACGGTTCGTAGTTGGTTTATTCAGACAGTCCCAGCTGGCTTCTCAGGGAAATAAACCGTGCAGATGGTAATGGCTTCGTCAATATGTCGGCTAGTTGCAGATCTGTGGGAATATACTTTACACAAATTAGTTTCTTTTAAATTTGCTCTCTTGTAAAATGATATTTAATATCTATGTGCTTTGTTCTCTTATGGCAAGTAGGATTATTTGCAATACTTATACAACCTTGGTTGTCTTCAAAAATATCTATAGGACCACTTAATTCAAGATTAATCTCATTTATTAGTGATTTTAATCAAAGAGCTTCAGTAGATGAAGCAGCAACCGACTTTTGCTTCATGGTACTCCATGAAACCAAACAATTTTCAAACATTTTAAAAAGATACCCAGTGGTACTTCTTCTGTCAGTTTCATTTCCAGCCCAATCGGAATCTACATATCCTGTAAGAATATTATTAAAATTAGCTACTTTCTTGAATCTAAGCTTGATACTAACAGTTTCCTTCAGATATCTAAGAACTCTTTTCAGGCATTGCCATAGTTCCTTAAGCAGGCTATCCACAGTCGAATTTGTTTGACGAACGTGTTTGATTCGACAAAATCGTTAGTCGTTAGTGGTTGTGTTCGTTTTCAAATTTTGTGTTGCTTGTTTTGTTCGAGAAAAATAGAAGTGATTCTATTTTTCGTGTGTTCGATTCAACAATTCGATAATGGATGGCAATGTTGGCACAAACATCATTTGTGAAAAGTTTTTATAGCGTAAACAGATGTCAAAAATGTCGAAGCAATTTTAGTTAGAGTTTATTCATTGTATGTAAAATGAGCCAGCACTGTGGCAAGCAAAAAGCGAGGCATACAAATACAAGAATATGCGAAACCGTGGGACTTGTTATTAAATAAATATAAAGAAGTCGATGAAGAGGCAACCGTTGAGGCTGTTAAAAAAAAGGTGAATTCCCTGCGTGCATCATACAGACGCGAACTTCAAAAAATAAAGAGAAGCGAAAGATCTGGCGCTGGAGTGGACGACATTTATAAGCCTAACATCTGGTACTTCCATGAGCTACATTTTCTTTATGAACAGGAGTCCTCAGTTGATGGAATCAACACCTTCGATGATAGCCCTTTTCTTTTTTTTCTTTGAATAAATATGTATCGCCATCAAGGCAATTATTGTATCGTTATCAGATGACATGTTTACTCTGTGAAAACTTTCTACAAATGATGTTTGCAAGCAATGTTTGAAATAGTTAGTGGGCAAATGTAATTCTTGTTCGACGAACAGTTCGTCTAACAAATTCGACTGTGGATGGCCTGCTTTATTGTTGTTGTTTGTATATCTGCTTAGAATACTTATTGAAGTACTTAAGTCGGGCCGTGTACATAACATAATGTACATCACACAACCAATTAAATTTCTACACGGTGCATCACATGATTCTTCTGATTGCAGAGCTGTATAGTCTAACTTGCTTGGGAGGGGAGTACTAACTGAATTACAATCTTCCATATTAAATTTTCTCAATACATTTTTAATATATGCTGACTGACTAAAACAAATCTCTCCATTAGTTTTATCAATTTTTATGCCAATAAAGTGTCTAATTTCACGTAAATCGGTCATTTGAAACTTGTCATGAAGGTAAGTTTTAAAATTGGACATTGTATCAGATTTGTTTGTAGCAATTACTACATCATCCACATATAACAAGATATATATATTTCTCGAAATATCTCCCTTATCCAAAATATAAATACACCGAACAACTCCTAAGTTTTCAAATCCAACATCCTTCAACACACTTTCAAAAACTTCGAACTAACATCTAGCAGCTTGCTTAAGACCATTTATAGCTTTATTAAGTTTACATACTTTATTATCATAAAAGTGATTCAGGCCTTTTGGAACGCTCATGTAGATTTCATCCTTTAGAGTTCCGTTTAAAAATGCAGTTTTTACGTCCATATGATGAACCATTAAATCGAATTGATTTGAAAGTGCCAACAAAAATCTAAAACTGGAAATTCGTGCAACTCGTGCAAATGTCTCCTCGTAATCAGTCATATATTCTTGTGTGAAGCCCCGCGCTACAAGTCTTGCTTTGTACTTTACTAAGTTACCAAATTCATCTTGTTTTATACTAAATACCCATCTGCAATCAACTATGTTTTTATTTTCTGGCTTTTGCTCTAAGGACCAAGTATTATTTTGAAAATGAGAATTAAGATCATCTTGTATAGCTTTCTCCCAGGAAGATCTGTCCTCACGAAACTTAATTTCATCATATCATTTAAGCATATTTGGGTATTCATGAGACATCTTTCTAAAAATCGATAATTTGGGCTTACTTTTAATTCTTTCACTGCGTCTGATTTCTTCTTCATTTTTATTTTCTTGTAATTTATCACCAGTTTCAACAACTGGATCGGCATTTTCTAGACATGTGGAATTTTCATTGAGTTGTTCACTTAACTCAGAATCAACAGATTCAATATTTTCCACCAAAGGAAAATCCAACTCTTCATTTTCTCTACTTAAAGATTTATTATTTTGTTCAACAGTATTACTTTGAACCTCATAATCTTCTCCATGTAAAACTCTTGATTTTAACATGTTTATTTCATCCACCACAACATCTCTTGCTGTCATAAATTTTCTCGATTCCTCATTTCACAATTTATAACCATTTGGTTCATATCCAACAAGTATAGCTTTGATTGACTTTTCGTCAAACTTTCTTTTTCGTACTTTATTTAAAGCATATACCGTCGAACCAAATACCTTAAGATACTTCAACGTTGGCTTTTTGTTATGCCACATATCAAATGGTGTTTTATTTATCTTTTGCAATGCTCTACTTGGGGATCTGTTAATTAAATAGGTTGCTGCTAAAACAGCCTCTCCCCAAAAATGCTTATTGAGTTTAGCACAACTGATCATAGATCGAGCCTTTTCGGTGATTGTTCGAATCATCCGTTCCGATACACCATTCAATTGTGGAGTATGAGGAACCGTTAAATGATAGCTGATGCCTTTTTCAACACAGAAATCACGCATTTCGTTAGAAAGATATTCCCTTCCATTATCGATATATAAATTCACAATTTTTAAATTGAAGTGAGCCTTTGAAAACGAAAAACACATCCGACTTATAAGTTATTAAATAGGTCACACAGTAATGTGTATACTGATCGATGAAAACTACATAGTAGTTCTTATTATCAATGGTAGAGGGTGTTATTGGACCACAGACATCGGAATGGACAACAAACAATGGTCGTGTAATATATTCTTTATTTTTAAATTTTTGAAACTCTAATCTAGATTGCTTGCCATTTAAACAAGCCTCGCATAATTCATGGTTTAAATCAATACTGTTTAAAATATTAGTATCTTCAAAAAGACTATTTCGTTTTATTTCTAAAAATTTTCCTACACTTATGTGGCATAATCTTTCATGCCATAATTGATATTCGGCACTATTCGAAATTTTAGACGTAAATATTTTACTGTTTAATTAAAATTTTATAATAGGTACATTGTACTCACATGTTCTATTAATGGCCAATTTACCATTTTTAGATACTTTTACACCTCCAGGGTTAAATTCAATGGTGATGCCTGCATCCCGCATCTTATTTACCGATAGTAGGTTGTGTGGAATATCCTTACAATACAAAACGTTTTGCAAGGTGATTTGGTTTCCGCAGCTGTTAAGATTGACCACTCCTTTGGCTGTAGCGTAGATAAACTCTCCGCGATTGGCAATCTCGATGGCCACATTTGATTGCAAACGCTGATATTCGGAGAACAAAGCTGTGTCATTTATAAGGTGGTCCGATGCTAGGATCCGATTATCCGATCTAGGATAAACTCAGCCTCGCTTGTCTTTGAATTGGAAGTTGCATTTCTCAACATGAAGGCAAAACTATGCTCTGGTTGGGTTGTTGCTGCTGTTGCCATCTGAGCCTGCCCATCTTTTCTTTTGTTTTCACTAAAGTTCTGATTCGGCTGCCTTTTCAAAAGGAAACAATCTTTCTTTAAATGACCTGGCTTACCGCAATGAAAACATTTTGGTTTCGGTTTGAGACTGGGCTTAAACAGATTCTTCTTGAACTTCTGCATTGGATTACTTATAAATTTTGTATCTTTGAACTCCTTTTTACTTACTGCTTGCAAGACTTTAACACTCGTATCCTTACTAATATTCCTAAGCTTAATATCTTGGTCAAGGTGTCGTGTTTTTACAAAAGCTAAAGTTAAGTTACTTTCAGATAGAGTCTGTATTGCGGTTATAACTCCATCATAACTGGGTGGAAGAGTTAGGAGTAAATGTGAAATTTAATCCATATCATCTAACTTTGCTCCTGACGCGACAAGTTCAGAAATGAGGTCATCGAAGAAATTAAAATGATTGAGGAGTGAAGTGTCACCTTTTAATTTCATGGCAAAAAGTTTCTTTCGCAGAGATAGTTGCGATACCAAGCTTCTTCTCTCGTAAATTGCCTCTAAATTTGCAAAAATCTGCTTAGCAGTGTTTTCACTGTAAGTATAAGATAAGAAAGCATCACTTAAATATTCAATAATTAAACTTTTTGCATTTCGTTCTGCCTTTTTTATCTCATCGGTCACTTCGGCACAAGTTTCATCTATAACCCTCAAAAGATCGTGCTCTTCTAACAGGGCTCTCACTCTAAACTTCCATATTGAATATTTTTCTCCGTCAAACGGTTTGATATTCCTTTTCCCTTTATCCATTGTATGGTTCTCTATCAAAAATCAGTACCGCAACAACTACCTGGCAACTCTCCTCAGCAACACCAAACAGCAACCTTCCACAACAATAATTTCGCAACAACAACTTTTAACAGCAACACTTAGCAACAGCGGCCAGCAACTTTCAACAGAATTAACGTCGCTCAACACTGTCCAGCAACAAACGTCTTTCAGCATTAGCACTGTTTGACAACACTGTCCCGTCGCAACGTGGAGATTTGCGGCGATTTTGTCGAAGCGTTTGTGTGTGTGTGTGTTCTAGAAATATTTCTCGGCGAATTCGTAAATGTGCGTTCTTGAAAGATCTCGGCGAATTGGTGATATGTATGCGCTTCTTCCTGGAAATAGAAAAATGTTTTGCAGCGAATTTGTCGCAGCGTTATACATTAAACCATATTAATCCTCTTTATTGTTCAGGAATCACTCCTTATTGTTCATGGACCACTCCGCATGTATGTACATATATGTACGTAAGTAGATATGCATATTCGTATGCACACGCACACATATCATTAGTTCACTTTTATGCACTTTCACATTGTAACGATTAAAGCACCATTATTTATTCACTGCAATTGTGTCTGGGCCCATAACCTATGGTTTTGTTAATAAATATATATAATACAATTAAGTATTAACCAGATAAACTTCCAATGAACAAATAATAATGCACACTTAGATTTGTAAAAACCGCACGCTCTCAACGCCAGAATAGAAGTGTACGAGAATATCGAGAGAGCAAAAGAACGACGAGAAAATGAGAAGGAGAAGCACGAAGGTCCTGTTACTTTTAGCGGTTTCCTCCATTCCATCGGAATGTGCGTCGACCTCTCGTACACATACATTCATGCAAATATGAATATATGCACAATTATCTATGTGACTTTTGTACATTTGAACATGCAAATTCCAACATTAATTGTATTTTGTATTTTAGAATATTTGCTTTTTGATTGACAATTTTTTCTGAACTCAATGTTACCTTTAGGATTGTGTTGGTTACATTGGTTAGTTGATTGACTTTTTCGCTAATTAATCTGTTTATAACTACTTGTTTGTTGCTGTTTTCTAGTTGCTCATTTGTCTTATTTATTACAACCTCGTGGTCGTGGTGGTCTGGGGTTCCTGCTAACCATTTCAACGCTGTACCTATGGTTTCGATTGCTCTTTTGCTTTTAGTTGTGGGCTTGAGTCTTTTCAAATCGCTTTTTATTTGTTATCCCCAAGCATGTTGGTAAAAAAAATCCTGTTAATGTAAATGTCTATGTGTACGATTTCGATTTAAAACATTGATGGGTACTTCCATCGAATGGATTAAGCTGTGTGATGAGCTTTCATCGCTCATTACTGTGGTTTCGGTGTTGTTTGACTTGATAATTGGATTTCTTGACAAAGCGTCTGCCACCACATTGGCAGTTCCAGGCTTATATTTTAATTCGTAGCTAAATTCCTCTAAGTAGCTTTTCCAACGTTTTAGCTTACCGTTGTAATTTTTGTTACTTAGAGCAAATGTGAGTGGTTGATGGTCTGTGTAAATTACTACCTTGGTTGTCCCGTAGAGATATGTTCTGAGGTTTTGTAAGGCCCAAACAATCGCAAGCATTTCTTCTCTCTTCCGTTTTCGACAACGTACGAAATAAATAAGTGATGGGCTTGCCTTCTTGTTTAAGGACAGCTCAGGTCCAGTACCGTGAAAAATTTGTTATCTCCTTACTGTGCTATGACGTCCCCTATTTCGGGCATGGGGTAACGATCTGATATCGTTACCAAATTGAATTTCTTCTAGTCCGATGACCAATCGGAATTTTATTTTTCCCCGATGCGTCGGTTTTTTTTGGTACAGCACATTCTGGAGCATTGTACGGTGATCTAGAGGGTCGGATTATTCCGTCTTCCAGCACTTCTGCGTTTTGGCTCTGTTATTTGTTATCTCCTAACTGTGCTATGATGTCCCCTACTTCGGGCATGGGGTAACGATCTGATATCGTTACCAAATTGAGTTTCTTATGGTCGATGACCAATCGGAATTTTTTTTTTCCCCTATGCGTCGGTTTTTTTTGGTACAGCACATTCTGGAGCATTGTACGGTGATCTAGAGGGTCGGATTATTCCGTCTTCCAGCATTTCTGCGATTTGGCTCTTCACTTCTTGCTTGAGTGCCGTTGGATAAGGATAGTGTTTGCTGTATACTGGAGTGTTAGAGGTGGTTCAAATTTCTTCTACCAAATTTGTGGTGTATGTCAGTTTTTATTCAGGGTCAGCGGAGAGATTTCTGAAGCTATTTGTTAGAGAGTCTATCTTTTTTTTTTTGGTTATCTGTCATGTGTTCGGCTCGATTTTAATGTTATTAATTGCCTGTGCGGGCAATTGTTTGATTTGAAAGCGGCTATTGCCGTTCACAACAAGGATGTCGCTTTTGACGTCAATTATTACATTGACTTGTTTCATCGTATCATTACCTAGTATACCGTGAAACGTTTTAAGAGTTGGTAACAAAAAAGCCTAATTGGAACATCATTAAGGCTGAATAAGCTTAGAAATATATGATGGGTAATTTCGATCTTTCCGCCGATTGAATTAGCGAAGAAGTTCTCTTCGTTCGCTTTGGGCTTCGTTACTATCGAGGGTTGAATGTAATTTTGATTAGATCCGGTATCGATCAGGAAATTCAATACCTTACCGTTTCTAGTTCTGCACTGAAAATAGGGCAGCGAGGAACGATTTAATCTAAAAAATTGAGCTCGGACATTTCTGCCGGCTCACTTGGATTGTCATCGTCTGGTATATTGTTAGCTTCATATGAAAGCTTAGAAATCCCCTGTTCTTTCATTCCGTTGAAGTAACTCTGTTCGCCTATGTATTGCGTATAAGCGTCACTGTAGGCACTAGCGTATGCTTGGGCATAAGCGCTAGCTTCTCTGTCGGCTTGTTAGTCCGTGAACTGCCCTAACGTTTCCCCAGTATGAATATGGAACTGCATTTGGAATTTATATTATTTTGATTTGATCTGTCCTTGAAGACAATGGTCCCAGCAAAATTATTGTTGTCTGGTCTGTTCATATAGTTAATATTTTTAGTCCTGATAGATGGATCGATATCCAAGGGTTGTGGAGTCGGTTGCGGCAAGAGTGCTAATGGTCTTGGCATTGAAAAACTGTTGTGGTTGTTGGTAATTTTGTCATGAAGCGAAATTACAGATTAAGGTTAAAGTTGTTCCTATTTACAGTTTAAGGATTGTTAGTTCAGAATGGCTGTTGGTTATTGAATCTTTGTGGTTGTTGGTTATTCCTTGGTGGTAGAAAGGGTGAACAATTGATATTCCAGTGTCTTGAGATCTCTGCGGTCTGCAAAGTGATCCGTAAGGCACTGCGCTATCGCTTACCAATTTATTGGGGTGTTGTATGCCTCTAGCGCGACATCTGCTTCCCCTACTATCTTACATTTAAAATTCTCACTACGTCTGGGATTCTATCTAGTTCGTTGAGTCTTCCTGCATGTTCTGGTGCTATGGTCTTTTCTTGTCGGTCATAATCTTAGAGTGGCCACTTGATGGTAATAGTTCGTCCCCTTTTTCTTGGAGTATCTTCTTGAGATACCTTTCTACGGTATTTTCAATAGATTCTTCGATAAAGGCATTACCCGATGTAGTTGGGGGGTGTTGGAAGTAATTTTGCGAATTTTAACGAAGCAAACGAGAATTAAAGCTAGTGAGGGTTATGCAAGTTTGTTTATGGAGTATTGTTGCAATTATTCTTATTATAATATTTTTCGTTTTCTTTTTTTCTATATGCTAGACTCTTTTTGATTTTATATTTTATAATAATTATTTTTTTCTTTATCATTGTTATTAAAAAAAGATAAAAGAGATTCTGCTTTAAATTTTCCTTAGACTATTTCTTGGTTTTTTTTCTTTTTTTTATATTTTGTTTTCTGGCATAAGTGTTCCTAAATTCCTAGTTTCTGAGATGGATTTTCTCCCGGATTCGTATATAGGGTATCAGCAATGTAGTTTCTTCTTAGAACCGTGATATCAAAAAACATCAGTTCACTGTATTGATGCGATCTTTCACTTTCGCGCTGTAGCTGTCTTGCAGTCACTTTGAATGTTCAAACGCGTTCACGTTTGGGGCTGGTTTTGCAGGCACTTGTCGCAAACAGTACTTTTTTTTTTTTTTTACTTCGCCTTTATTTACTGCATCTTCTCCAAGGGGGACTTACAATAAGTTTATCAAATCTTATATTTAAAGCTTAACTAACAGTCATGTTGACTTAATATGATCTACGGGGCCCCAAAGGTTAATTGCTGGGCTGGAAGGTCATTTCGTTTAAGGCGGGTTCGACTGCAAACCCGAGTTAACCGTTGAGCAAGAGGAGCTACTTGGTAGGCACTTTATTTTTCGACGCGTAAATTTTTAAGTTGATTTTTGTTATCCACGGTCTCTGCTCGGGCGCCAATTAAGAAATCTTATTGTTTTTCTTCAAAAAAATGCATAAAAATTTATTGATGATTTGATTAGAACTAAAGACATTATGTTTTATAAATAACCGCTTAATCTACGCTCTGCCGGCGTCGCTGTATATGCTGCCGCTGCTGTCAGTACTTCTGTTGTCGTTCTTAGCTGCCATTGGTCGCTGTTACCGCTGCTGACGTCCCCGGCTGCCATTGGTTATTATTACCGCTGCTGTTGTTGGAGCTGCATTCGTTGTCGCTTGGGTTTGGTTGACTGTCGTCTTGCACCCGTCGATCCCACGGTCGCTGGCTTGAAGATTACGCGCTCAGCGCACGTGGCTTCGCCTCTGTGCTCGCGCCTGCATAGCTTTGCATTGCGAGGGTGTCCGGTTGCGTCAGCCGGTCCCACGGTGAGCTGCTGATAACGTTTGGTCAGCGTCCTCTTGTGCCGCTTGTGTTTTCGTGATTTGCTAACTGCATATGTTGTTGTTCTGGAGTTTCGCCAGCCATGTTGTTGTTGTTGAGGTTCACCAGCCATGTTGTTATTGTTTTTGGCACTTTGACATGCAGGGTGTTAACTCTTCCCCCTTTAAATGCGAGCGTCCTCGGTCGCTACATATATAGATTCCTACTGAAGTTTTGTTGTTTAAGGTGTTGTCGTCGCCGTTTTTCTTCTTTGCGGCAGCTGCTTTCCTAATTTTATAGGATGCTGAGCGAAGTGTAGCTGAGAGTGGCCTGTAGGGTTTCTTTGGCTCCGAGTTTCTCCAGTGTCTTGGTATTGTTAATGTTTAATTCGTTGATCATCTGTAGCGAGAGTACTTTATCCAGCGTAGTCTTTTCGCGCGGGTCGGATCTCTTCTGTTTTGTAGATCCTCTCGCCGATTCTCACAGTGGAGTTTCGATATTGTGTGATGAATGTTCCCCGGAGTTGGAGTGTTTTCTCGCCTGGTGTGACGAAACCGTTGAATCCGTTCAGAATAAGAGTACCCGGCAGTATCTCCTCGAAGTCCGGGACATGTTGGTTATTTACTATGGTGCATTCTGGTTTCTTTAGGTTAAGCAGTGCGCATAGGCTAGGGTCGATACCTAAATATTGTAGTTTATCTCTATTACATATTGTCCTATCGTTATGGCTTTCGCAATTTTCTTTTATGGCATATAGCTCATTCTTACATTCCAACAAATTTTCATATTTTATGGTGTTTATAAATTGGGCTTTCTTTATGGCTTTAACTTCATGTGTTCTACAATTATCGGGATTAATTGTTGGTGGGCTAATTATGTAGATTAAATCTTTACCATTTGGGGCTAGTTTTACTTCGGCAAATTCTAAAAGTTCTTCTATGTTAAAAAATAGGTTATTTTCTGTTTTGAAAATTTCTTCTACAATATCGGCTTCTATTGCTGAGAATATAAATGAATTTATGGTATTTAATTTTGCCCATGTGATTGCATGCAGTACATTAGTTTTCTCTTCTTTAATTAATTGTATTTTGTATTTTAGAAAATTTGCTTTTTGATTGACAATTTCTTTTGAACTTAATGTTACTTTTAGGATTGTGTTGGTTACATTGGTTAGTTGATTGATTTTTTCGCCAATTAATCGGTTTATAACTATTTGTTTGTTGCTGTTTTCTAGTTGCTCATTTATTTTATTTATTACAACCTCATGGTCGTGGTGGTCTTGGGTTCCTGCTAACCATTTCCACGCTGTACCTATGGCTTCGATTGCTCTTTTGCTTCTAGTTGTGGGCTTGAGTCTTTTTAAATCGTTTTTAATTTGTAAGAGTTCGAAGAAAAGGTATAGATATAGAGGGTGGTATAGGTTGAGAGTTTGTAATGAGTTTTGCAATGATAAGTATATGTATAAGTATATGGCGGCATATTTTTCCAAATCAAATAGGTGAATTATTTTGAATGTGCCGTCTTGCTTGGCCGCAAGTCCGGTGTCGATTGAGATGACTTGTTGGTTTGAATAGTCGAGAACAGTTGTTATTGTTAAGTTGTTGTTGCTAAGCTCTGATATTATTTTTGTGTACTATTTTTCCAGATTTTGTTGTGATAGTTGAATTCCTATTTTCTGCCACTACTTCTTTTTTTACCGGGGTGTAAGATTTGAGCCCAATCTTTTGTCGATTTTGACATAGACTGTTTCCCTTTGCTCACAGTTTCTTATTTCATTTTCTTACTTTGTTGTGATAATCTAGGTCAATTTTTGTTTTCCTGAAATTTTTTCGACTACTTTTTTTTCTATTTTCTTCTGATTTTTCTGGGTCATTAGGAATGGTCGTGCCGAACATTATGTCCCTTGGCTTTTTCCCTACCACGGAGTGTATGGACATATGAGGCTGAGTTCAAAGCCCTTTCGTTATCAATGCCTTCGATGTTTGGAACACCGAATGCTATTAGGACTTCTCTTAGTGGAATTTTTATATCTTCTGCGGCTCTGGATTTTAAGACTTTTACTTAAACGTATTTTAAAAAATTTTAGATACTTGTTAAAACGGTATGCTTCTTGGTAATGTAAATGTCTATGTGTAAGATTTCGCCCGGAGACTGGGGAATCGGTGTTGCTTAAATCTCCGAGTTCGGATGGTGTCTGTCGTACTTGGACTCTTTGCATGTTAAGCATGCTTTCGCGATTTCTTTAACCTTTTTATGTAACTGCGGGAAAAATTTTTTTTCTGAAATTTGGATTTTATTTTCTGCGGCGTTCCTATGTGCTCTCCTTTGCTCCTGAGCTATTATCTCACTTTGTCTGTTTGTGTCTGTAATGTCCTCTACCTGTCTTTGAGTATATCTAATTTTGTAGGCTGAAAAGTAAATTGGGTAGAATTCCTGGATTCGACCCATGATGTGTACCGGAGTGCATAATCCGTTGACCAATCTTAGGTCAAGCCTTTCCTTGAAAATATTAATTAAATAATCTTCTGTATAACTAGGTCGGATAATCATGTATCTGTAGTACGTCGGGAATGGTATTTCAAATCTGTAGTCGGTCTTTTCCCAGATTAATATAAAAAGTTGATTTTTAAAAACATTGATGGGTACTTATATCAAAGGGAAGTTGTGTGATAAGCTTTCATCGCTCATTACTGAGGTTTCGGTGTTGTTTGACTCTATGATTGGATTTCTTGACAAAGCGTCTGCTACTACATTGACAGTTCCTGGCTTATATTTTAGTTCGTAGTTAAATTCCTCTAAGTAGCTTTTCCAAAGTTATAGTTTACCGTTGTGATTTTTGTTACTAAGTGCGAATGTGAGTGGTTGATGGTCTGTGTAAATTACTACCTTGGCTGTCCCGTAGAGATATGTTCTGAGGTTTTGTAAGGCCCAAACAATCGCAAGCATTTCTTTCTCATTGATCGCGTAGTTCCGTTTTCGACAACGTACGAGATATAAAAGTGATGGGCGTGCTTTCTTGTTCAAGGACAGCTCCAATAGCGAAGTTTGAGGCGTCTGTTGATAAGTGGAATTCTATGTTGAAGTTGGATATTTAAGAATAACGTCATTTGAGCTTAGTGTCGATTTGATTTTATTAAAAGCCTCTATCGTTTGTTTATCCATATTGATCAAGACTTTGTCGGATACTCGGGTTGAGATGCGACCGCCTTCGCCTCTCAACAGAGTAGTGATTGGTTTTGCCAGCTTCGCGTAGTTCCTGATGAACCTCCGATAATAACCGGAAAGACTCAAAAATGATCTTAATTCTTTAAGTGTTTTGGGGGTAGGGAACTTTGAGATTTCTTGAACCTTTAGGGGATATGTTTTCACTCCCTGGTCCGAAATGGTGAAGCCTAGAAAATTAATTTCCCTTTTGAAGAATTCACATTTATCCATTTGCACTTTCATATATGCGCATTGCAAAGTCGTAAAGACTTGTTTCAGGTAATGTGCATGATCGTTTTCTGTTTTACTGAAAACGATAATGTCATTAATATAAACGAAGCAACATTTTCCAACATGATCCCTTAGGATATCATCCAAGGCTCTTTGGAAAATAGAGGAAGAGTTTTTTAGGCTGAATGGTAGCCTGGTGAACTCGTATTTCCCACCTTTTACTGCAAATGCTGTTTTCTCAATATCGGCTTCCTTTAGAGGTATTTGGTGAAATCCAGTCTTCAGGTATAGTATCGTGAAGAATTTGTTATCTCCTAACTGTGCTATGATGTCCCCTATTTCGGGCATCGGGTAACGATCTGATATCGTTACCAAATTAAGTTTCCTATAGGCGATGACCAATCGGATTTTTTTTTCCCCCGATGCGTCGGTTTTTTTTTGGTACAGCCCATTCTGGAGCATTGTACGGTGGTCTAGAGGGTCGGATTATTCCGTCTTCCAGCATTTCTGCGATTTAGCTCTCCACTTCTTGCTTGAGTGCCGTTGGATAAGGGAAGTGTTTGCTGTATACTGGAGTGTCAGAGGTGATTCGAATTTCTCCTACCACATTTGTGGTGTGTGTCAGTTTTTGTTCAGGGTCAGCGGAGAGATTTCTGAAGCTATTTGTTAGAGAGTCTATCTTTTTTTCTGGTTATCTGTCATGTGTTCGGCTCGATTTTAATGTTATTAATTGCCTGTGCGGGCAATTGTTTGATTTGAAAGCGGCTATTGCCGTTCACAACAAGGATGTCGTTTTTGACGTCAATTATTACATTGAGTTGTTCCATCGTATCATTACCTTGTATACCGTGAAACGTTTTAAGAGTTGGTAACAAAAAAAAACCTAATTGGAACGTCATTAAGACTGAATAAGCTTAGAAATAAATGATGGGTAATTTCGATCTTTCCGCCGATTGAATTAGCAAAGAAGTTCTCTTCGTTCTCTTTGGGCTTCGTTACTATCGAGAGTTGAATGTAATTTTGATTAGATCCGGTATCGATCAGGAAATTCAATACCTTACCGTTCCTTGTTCTGCACTGAAAATAGGGCAGCGAGGAACTATTTAATCTAAAAAATTGAGCTCGGACATTTCTGCCGGCTCACTTGGATTGTCATCGTCTGGTATGTTGTTAGCTTCATATAAAAGCTCAGGAATCTCCTGTTCTTCCATTCCGTTGAAGTAACTCTGTTCGCCTATGTATTGCGTATAAGCGTCAGTGTAGGCACTAGCGTATGCTTGGGAATAAGCGCTAGCTTCTCTGTCGGCTTGTTAGTCCGCACTAACGTTTCCCCCGTATGAATATGGAACTGCATTTGGAATTTATTATTTTGATTTGATCTGTCCTTGAAAACAATGGTCTCTTCCCAGCAAAATTATTGTTGTCTGGTCTCTTCAAATAGTTAATATTTTTAGATCAATATCCATGGGTTGTGAAGTCGGTTTCGGCAAGGGTGCTAATGGTCTTGGCATTAAAAAACTGTTGTGGTTGTTGGTAATTTTGTCATAGAGCGAAATTACAGATTAGGGTTAAAGTTGTTTCTATTTACAGTTTGAGGATTGTTAGTTCAGAATGGCTGTTGGTTATTGAATCTTTGTGGTTGTTGGTTATTCCTTGGTGATAGATAAGGAACTTTGATAGGATTCACAGCATTTCTGATATATTGATATTCGATTAGTCGACATAGGTGACGAGCATGTTTCAGATCGATTGGTTGTTTGACAGGTAACAAACTAGGCAAATCCCCATTGAGACCGCTTATGAAAGTATCCAGGGCCTTGTCCCTGTAGATCTTCGTAAGGGCCGTCAATGTCTCTGGCGATGAATCATGGTTCTTGATTTGATTCAGTATTAGAGACAGATGATAGTAAACCGTCGGCTAGAATTCGTCACTTGATTTACTGCGTTGGCTGAGGGTGTACAATTGATATTCAGATGTCTTCTGATTTCTGCGGTTTGCAAAGTGATCCGTAAGGCACTGCGCTATCGCTTTCCAATTTAGTGGGGTGTTGTATGCCTCTAGCGCGGCATCTGCTTCCCCTACTATCTTACTGCGTACTACCAATAAAATCCCGTAGTGTTTCGGGGTTCCCTGATGAGCGGAGTAGACGTTAAACAACCTGTCTACGCTTTTGCGCCATGAGGTGAACTCGACTCTGTTGCCGGAAATTTTCTTTTAAAATCGGAAATAGCTTGCGAAAAATTTGGGAGTTGTTGTTTGGAGGAAGTAATTTTGCTGTTTTAACGAAGCAAACGAGGATTGAAGCTAGTGAGGGTTATGCAAGTTTGTTTATGGAGTATTGTTGCAATTATTCTTATTATAATATTTTCTCCTTTTTTTCTATATGCTAGACTCTTTTTGTATTTATATTTTATAAATACTATTTTTCTTTCTATATTCTTTATTATTAAAAAAAAAAAAAGAGATTCTGCTTTATATTTTCCTTGGGCTATTTCTTGGTTTTTTTTTCCTTTTTTTTTATATTTTGTTTTCTGTCATAAGTGTGACTAAATTCTTTATTTCTGGGATGAATTTTCTTCTGGATTCGTTTTTTTTCTTTGTATTCGAGTTAAGTAAAATTACTTAATAGATACGCTTACAGTACTAAATGCAGCATTGGTGTTTTTGGCGACGGTGGCTCGGATTTATCTCCTTCGTCTAGTCCCACGGTGGAGTATAGTTACTCGAGATCCTGCAGCTCACACACAATTCACGGTACCCTACGGACGGACACTATAGGGTATCAGCAATGTAGTTTCTTCTTAGAACCGAGCTATCAAAAAAAATCAGTTCACTGTATTGATGCGATCCTCCACTTTCGCGCTGTAGCCGTCTTGCAGGCACTTTCGGCGATTCGTTCGAATGTTCAACACTTGTGGCGTTCACGTTTGTGGCTGGTTATGCAGGCACTTGTCGCGAACAGTAGCTACTTTGTAGGCATTTAATTTTTCGACGCGTAAACTTATAAGTTGATTTTTTTTATCCACGGTCCCTGCTCGGGCGCCAATTAAGAAATCTTATTATTTTTCTTCAAAAAAATGCATAAAAATTTATTGATGATTTGATTAGAACTAAAGACATTATGTTTTATAAATAACCGCTTAATCTACGCTCTGCCGGCGTCGCTGTATATGCTGCCGCTGCTGTCACTACTTCTGTTGTCGTTCTTGGCTGCCATTGGTCGCTGTTACCGCTGCTGACGTTCCCGGCTGCCATTGGTTGTTATTACCGCTGCTGTTGTTGGAGCTGCCTTCGTTGTCACTTGGATTTGGTTGAGTGTCGTCTTGCACTCTCTCGGCAGCTGCTTTCCTGATTCTTCTGATGAGCTCGATGGCTAATCCTGCTATTAGTATTAACCCTCTAACAGGCAAAATCGAAATAGTCAATCAATCAAGCTGATATTTATTTTATAAGTAGATATAGGTTTAATAAGCTTTAGTTTGAAATTTCATAATTTTTCGTTAGTTGGAACGACCGTTAGGTGCAAAATACTGAAGACCGTCTGTAGACGGTCTTGTCGGTTTGAGCGGAAAAAAATATGGCCGTTCGCTTACATCTCAAGGTAATATCGCTCGCGACTTTTGGCGATAGCTTTAGCTATTTATTGCTTCTAAAGCTTTTTTTGAGTTAGTAATCACAAATAGAATTATAATAATATGCAATTTACTTGAATTTAAGTAATTATTATAACATTTACTAGCAGTTTTTAATGAACAATTGCTTTAGTTGCTCGTTACTATGTAATATGTTCAAAATCCCAACTTACAGGTATTTTTTTGAGTTAGATGTCTTAAAATATATTTATTTTTGTAATGGTTGTCTCAAAAAAAAAAAATATTGGGTGACTGATTTGTATAAATTGAGCATTCACTTCTACCAAAATACTAAATATATGCAAATTTTTCCTTTTTATCCAGCAAAATTTAAAAATGTTTTACATAATCATATCTTTATCTGATATCAGATGAACTGCTCTTTTCCAGTGATTGCTAAGCCGGCCAAGGCATTTCATTCCATTCCTTGAAGAAAACAAGTCCTGCTGCTGTTTTTGTAAGGAGCTCTGCATGCTTTAGCTGTTCTCCCATTTTCTGAATCGGAAACTTTCTATACAAGAACCCACTTGTATAATATGTTTGCAATATTGGTATTCAAGTTAACGAAACGATAGATAGTAGAATAGCTTTCCTTATGTTTCCTTTCTTCGTCCTGGGAATTTAATTGCCCATAAGGCCGTCCATCAGAGGGTGTCCTTCAAATGTGATAATTCGGTTCCTCATTTATTGGCAGGCAACTGATTTCTATATATAACTTCAGCATCCTGCCATAATGCAGTGCTTTAGCTCTTTCCTCACTGTAATTGGCTCTGAGGAGTGGAGCTATTCCAAAATATATAGATGTCAGCCTACCGCACTTGTTATCTTCCCACAATACCGAATTTACGATAACTTCTTGAATCTTGAAGCAGAACTGGGCGGGAAGTAGACTGTATTTGGGGACTAGTTGGTTCAAGTATGAGCAATGAAGATCGAATGTTTTAGAAAGGTTTAAGGCACGCAGTTGTTAATAAGGATAGTTCTTCTATATCGATGGGTATACGACCAACACTTCAGGTAAAACTGTTGCCTGAGTGTCTTGGGAAGCATTGAATAAAATGCTTAAATCTTGAAGAAATGCATCGGAATTATCATTCTCAATAATTTTCCAATTTTCTAATAGTTTTGAAATAGTATGATGTCGACAAAATAATCGGAGTCCCATCACTTTTAATACTGCTAAACTTATCATAGCTTCTACCGAATCTATCAACTCAAGCAGATGTTCATTAAAAATCGCTTACAATTTATATATTTTATAAAAAATAGACACTTAAATTTAACTAAATTGCATATTTATAGTTATATGAGTGATTACCAACTAAAAAATTACTTTAGAAGCGAGAAATTACAATACTTATCGTTAAAAGTCGAGTACGTTATTCCCTTGTTATGTAAGCGAGCGGCCATATTTTTTTCCGCTCAAACCGACAAGACCGTCTACAGACGGTCTTCAGTTTTTAGCTTTTCAAGAATACTTCTCGATGTATTTTTGTATTTAATTTTCTACAAATCATAAGAGAATAGTATTACCTACTAGCAGTCTAATTCACAAATCGATAGCCTAAGTCAATATATATTTTTATGGCGATTGAAATTGCAATTTATTTGGTTATAATTAAAATTGGTATTTTCCACAATTTCAATGTTTAACAAAATTCTGTAAAATAACGGTTCATTGGAAAATAATAATATATTTTTTTAAACGTCGGTAAATCAATTCTTAATATATAATAAATATATTCCGAAAGAAATATTTATTTGTTTTCCATTTACATTTTAAGAACGGATGACCGTCTACAGACGGTCTTACCCGTTAGAGGGTTAATAGGATGCTGAGCGAAGTGTAGCTGAGAGTGGCCTGTATGGTTTCATTGGCTCCGAGTTTCTCCAGTGTCTTGGTATTGTTAATGTTTAATTCGTTGATCATCTGCAGCGAGAGTACTTCATCCAGACTAGTTTTTTCCGCCACTCGCTGGAATATGGGCGGTTTTGGCTCCGCGGGTCGGATCTCTTCTGTTTTGTAGATCCTCTCGCCGATTCTCACAGTGGAGTTTCGATATTGTATGATGAATATTTCCTGTAGTTGCAGTGTTTTCTCGTCTGGTGTGACGAAACCGTTGAATCCGTTCAGTATAAGAGTACCCGGTAGTATCTCCTCGAAGTCCGTGACGTGTTGGTTATTTACTATGGTGCGTTCTGGTTTCTTTAGGTTAAGCAGTGCGTATCGGCAAGGATTATTACTCAAATCTAGTAGTTTATCTCTATACATATTGTCCTATTGTTATGGCTTTCGCAATTTTCTTTTATGACATATAGCTCATTCTTACATTCTAGCCAATTTTCATATTTTATGTCGTTTATAAATTGGGCTTTCTTTACGGCTTTAACTTTATGTGCTCTACAATTATCGGGATTAATTGTTGGTAGGCTAATTATGTAGATTAAATCGTTACCATTTGTGGTTAGTTTTACTTCGGCAAATTCTAAAAGTTTTTCTATGTTAAGAAACAGGTTATTTTCTTTTTTGAAAATTTCTTCTACAATATCGGCTTCTATTGCTGAGAATATAAATGAATTTATGGTATTTAATATTGCCCATGTGATTGCATGCAGTACATTAGTTATCTCTTCTTTTATAAATTATAGTTTGTATTTTAGAATATTTGCTTTTTGATTGACAATTTTTTCTAAACTTAATGTTGCTTTTAGGATTGTGTTGGTTACATTGGTTAGTTGATTGACTTTTTCGCTAATTAATCGGTTTATAACTACTTGTATGTTGCTGTTTTCTAGTTGCTCATTTGTCTTATTTATTACAACCTCGTGGTCGTGGTAGTCTGGGGTTCCTGCTAACCATTTCCACGCTGTGCCTATGGTTTCGATTGCTCTTTTGCTTTTAGTTGTGGGCTTGAGTCTTTTCAAATTGTTTTTAATTTGTGAGAGTTCGAAGAAAAGGTATGATTAAAGAGGGTGGGATAGATTGAGAGTTTGTAATAAGTTTTCCAATGATGAGTACATAGCGGCATATTTTTCCAAATCAAATAGGTGAATTATTTTGAATGTGCCGTTTTGCTTGGCCGCTAGTCCGGTGTCGATTGAGATGACTTGTAAGTTTGTATAGTCGAGAACAGTTGTTATCCCCAAGCATGTTGGTAAAATAATTCTGTAAATTAAGTTCTGATATTATTTTTGAGTACTATTATTCCAGATTTTCTGCCACTATTTCTTTTTTGTACCGGGGTGTAAGTTTTGAGCCCAATCTTTTGTCGATTTTGACATAGACTGTTTCCCCTTGCTCATAGTTTCTTATTTCATTTTTCTCTTTGTTGTGATAATCTAGGTCAGTTTTTTGTTTTCCTGAAATTTTTTCGACTATTTTTTTTCTATTTTCTTTTGATTTTTCTGGGTCATTAGGAATGGTCGTGCCGAACATTATGTCCCTTGGCTTTTTCCCTACCACGGAGTGTATGGACAAATTATTTTCCTGAACTGCTTTGAAGAGGATATCGGTAAATTGCATCTCGCTGTTGTCTTTTCTGAGGCATGTCATTATTTCTGATAGAGTGGAGTGGACCCTTTCGATCTGTCCGTTGCTGGTTGAGCTATAGGGGGGTGTCGAGAAAACTTTTATACCGAGTTTGTCTTGTAGAAGAAATTTAATTGAGGCTGAGTTCAAAGCGCTTTCGTTATCAATGACTACGATTTTTGAAACACCGAATGCTATTAGGACTTCTCTTAGTGGAATTTTTATATCTTCTGCGGCTCTGGTTTTTTAGACTTTTACTTAAACGTATTTTAAATTTTTTTAGATACTTGCTAAAACGGTATGCTTCTCGGTAATGTAAATGTCTATGTGTAAGATTTCGCCCGGAGACTGGGGAATCGGTGTTGCTTAAATCTCCGAGTTCGGATGGTGTCTGTCGTACTTGGACTCTTTGCATGTTAAGCATGCTTTCGCGATTTCTTTAACCTTTTTATGTAACTGCGGGAAAAATTTTTTTTCTGAAATTTGGATTTTATTTTCTGCAGCGTTCCTATGTGCTCTCCTTTGCTCCTGAGCTATTATCTCACTTTGTCTGTTTGTGTCTGTAATGTCCTCTAACTGTCTTTGAGTATATCTAATTTTGTAGGCTGAAAAGTAAATTGGGTAGAATTCCTGGATTCGACCCATGATGTGTACCGGAGTGCATAATCCGTTGACCAATCTTGGGTCAAGCCTTTCCTTGAAAATTTTAATTAAATAATCTTCTGTATAACTAGGTCGGATAATCATGTATCTGTAGTACGTCGGGAATGGTATTTCAAATCTGTAGTCGGTCTTTTCCCAGATTAATATAAAAAGTTGATTTTTAAAAACATTGATGGGTACTTATATCAAAGGGAAGTTGTGTGATGAGCTTTCATCGCTCATTACTGAGGTTTCGGTGTTGTTTGACTCGATGATTGGATTTCTTGACAAAGCGTCTGCCACCACATTGACAGTTCCTGGCTTATATTTTAGTTCGTAGTTAAATTCCTCTAAGTAGCTTTTCCAAAGTTATAGTTTACCGTTGTGATTTTTGTTACTAAGTGCGAATGTGAGTGGTTGATGGTCTGTGTAAATTACTACCTTGGCTGTCCCGTAGAGATATGTTCTGAGGTTTTGTAAGGCCCAAACAATCGCAAGCATTTCTTTCTCATTGATCGCGTAGTTCCGTTTTCGACAACGTACGAGATATAAAAGTGATGGGCGTGCTTTCTTGTTCAAGGACAGCTCCAATAGCGAAGTTTGAGGCGTCTGTTGATAAGTGGAATTCTTTGTTGAAGTTGGATATTTAAGAATAACGTCATTTGAGCTTAGTGTCGATTTGATTTTATTAAAAGCCTCTGTCGTTTGTTTATCCATATTGATCAAGACTTTGTCGGATACTCGGGTTGAGATGCGACCGCCTTCGCCTCTCAACAGAGTAGTGATTGGTTTTGCCAGCTTCGCGTAGTCCCTGATGAACCTGCGATAATAACCGGAAAGACTCAAAAATGATCTTAATTCTTTAAGTGTTTTGGGGGTAGGGAACTTTGAGATTTCTTGGACCTTTTGGGGATTTGTTTTCACTCCCTGGTCCGAAATGGTGAGGCCTAGAAAATTAATTTCCCTTTTGAAGAATTCACATTTATCCTTTTGCACTTTCATATTTGCGCATTGCAAAGTCGTGAAGACTTTTTTACTGAAAACGATAATGTCATTAATATAAACGAAGCAGCATTTTCCAACATGATCCCTTAGGATATCATCCAGGGCTCTTTGGAAAATAGAGGAAGAGTTTTTTAGGCTGAATGGTAGCCTGGTGAACTCGTATTTCCCACCGTTTACTGCAAATGCTGTTTTCTCAATATCGGCTTCCTTTAGAGGTATTTGGTAAAATCCACTCTTTAGGTATAGTATCGTGAAGAATTTGTTATCTCCTAACTATGCTATGATGTCCCCTATTTCGGGCATCGGGTAACGATCTGATATCGTTACCAAATTGAGTTTCCTATAGGCGATGACCAATCGGAATTTTTTTCCCCCGATGCGTCGGTTTTTTTTTGGTACAGCCCATTCTGGAGCATTGTACGGTGGCCTAGAGGGTCGGATTATTCCGTCTTCCAGCATTTGGCTCTCCACTTCTTGCTTGAGTGCCGTTGGATAAGGGAAGTGTTTGCTGTATACTGGAGTGTCAGAGGTGATTCGAATTTCTCCTACCACATTTGTGGTGTGTGTCAGTTTTTGTTCAGGGTCAGCGGAGAGATTTCTGAAGCTATTTGTTAGAGAGTCTATCTTTTTTTCTGGTTATCTGTCATGTGTTCGGCTCGATTTTAATGTTATTAATTGCCTGTGCGGGTAATTGTTTGATTTGAAAGCGGCTATTGCCGTTCACAACAAGGATGCCGTTTTTGACGTCAATTATTACATTGAGTTGTTCCATCGTATCATTACCTTGTATACCGTGAAACGTTTTAAGAGTTGGTAACAAAAAAGCCTAATTGGAACATCATTAAGACTGAATAAGCTTAGAAATATATGATGGGTAATTTCGATCTTTCCGCCGATTGAATTAGCGAAGAAGTTCTCTTCGTTCGCTTTGGGCTTCGTTACTATCGAGGGTTGAATGTAATTTTGATTAGATCCGGTATCGATCAGGAAATTCAATACCTTACCGTTCCTAGTTCTGCACTGAAAATAGGGCAGCGAGGAACGATTTCATCTAAAAAATTGAGCTCGGACATTTCTGCCGGCTCACTTGGATTGTCATCGTCTGGTATATTGTTAGCTTCATATGAAAGCTCAGGAATCTCCTGTTCTTCCATTCCGTTGAAGTAACTCTGTTCGCCTATGTACTGCGTATAAGCGTCAGTGTAGGCACTAGCGTATGCTTGGGCATAAGCGCTAGCTTCTCTGTCGGCTTGATAGTCCGTGAACTGCCCTAACGTTTCCCCAGTAAGAATATGGAACTGCATTTGGAATTTATTATTTTGATTTGATCTGTCCTTGAAAACAATGGTCTCTTCCCAGCAAAATTATTGTTGTCTGGTCTCTTCAAATAGTTAATATTTTTAGATCAATATCCATGGGTTGTGAAGTCGGTTTCGGCAAGGGTGCTAATGGTCTTGGCATTAAAAAACTGTTGTGGTTGTTGGTAATTTTGTCATAGAGCGAAATTACAGATTAGGGTTAAAGTTGTTTCTATTTACAGTTTGAGGATTGTTAGTTCAGAATGGCTGTTGGTTATTGAATCTTTGTGGTTGTTGGTTATTCCTTGGTGATAGATAAGGATAGGATTCACAGCATTTCTGATATATTGATATTCGATTAGTCGACATAGGTGACGAGCATGTTTCAGATCGATTGGTTGTTTGACAGGTAACAAACTAGGCAAATCCCCATTGAGACCGCTTATGAAAGCATCCAGGGCCTTGTCCCTGTAGATCTTCGTAAGGGCCGTCAATGTCTCTGGCGATGAATCATGGTTGTTGATTTGATTCAGTATTAGCGACAGATGATAGTAAACCGTCTGCTAGAATTCGTCACTTGATTTACCGCGTTGGCTGAGGGTGAACAATTGATATTCCAGTGTCTTGAGATCTCTGCGGTCTGCAAAGTGATCCGTAAGGCACTGCGCTATCGCTTACCAATTTAGTGGGGTGTTGTATGCCTCTAGCGCGACATCTGCTTCCCCTATTATCTTACTGCGTACTACCAAAAAGATCCCGTAGTGTTTGGGGGTTCCCTGATAAGCAAAAAAGACGTTAAACAGACTGTCTACGCTTTTGCGCCATGAGGTGAACTCGGCTCTTTTGCCGGAAAATTCTTTTAAAATTCTCAGTACGTCTGGGATTCTATCTAGCTTGTTGAGTCTTCCTACATGTTCTGGTGCTATAGTCGTGTCGGTCATAATCTTAGAGTCACCACTTGATGGTATTAGTTCGTCCCCTTTTTATTGGAGTATCTTCCTGATATACCTTTCTACGGTATTTTCAATAGATTCTTTGATCAAGGCATTACCCGATGTAGATGGGGGTCAATGTTTTTGGGGTTATTGTCCGGCATTTTTATAGCCTGAGCCCATTAAAAATGGGCCAAAAAGGGTATAATGTGTTTGGCAGAATGTAAGTAACAGGCAGAAGGTGGCGTCGCAGACCCTTAAAAACTATATCTTTTCTTGATCAGGATCAACAGCCGAGTCGATTGAGCCATGCCCGTCTGTCTGTCCGTCCGTCCGTCCGTCCGTCTGTTTGAACGCGTCAATCTTAGAAACCATAAGAGCTAGAGATATCAAACTTGGTATGTATGTTCCTGGATACCATAGGCAGATCAAGTTTGTTTTTATTTTTGGATCGGTCCACTATATCATATAGCTGCCATAGGAACGGTACATCGAAAATGAAGTTTAAGTATGGGAAAGTTTTGTGTTTGTTGAGATTTCATAACCAATCTAATAGAATATGCATCTGGGCTGGTAATACACATCTTGACCAAATTTGGTTAAAATCAGTTAACTATATCATATAGCTGCCATAGGAACGGTACATCGAAAACGAAGTTTTAGTATGGGAAAGTTTTGTGTTTGTCGAGATATCATAACCAAACTGATAAAATATGCATCTGGGCTGGCAATATAAATCTTGAACAAATTTGGTCAAAATCGGTAAACTATATCATATAGCTGCCATAGGAACGGTACATCGAAAATGAAGTTTTTGTATAAAAAAGTTGTTTGATTGTTGAGATATCAGAACCAAACTGTTAGAATATGCATATGGGCTGGTATTACACATTCTGACCAAATTTGGTTAGAATCGGTCTAAAATATCATATAGCTGCCATAGGAACAATCGATCAAAAATCAACTTTCAGTACAGAGTACCTGGGTTCAGGGTATCCTACTGTCGAGCGTGTACGACTGTAACCGCTTACTTGTTTCTATATGCTAGACTCTTTTTGATTTTATATTTTGTAATAATTATTTTTAGACGCCGTACTTAAAAAAAGTACAGGGGTCTATTGGGTTTGTTTTACCGAATATGTGCGTAACAGGCAAAAGGAGGCGTGGCAGACCCTATAAAGTATATATATTCTTGATCAGCATCAATAGCCGAGTCGATATAGCAATGTCCGTCTGTCTGTCTGTATGAACACCTAGATCTCAGAGACTATAAGAGCTAGAGACACCAAACTTGGTATGTAGGTTCTTCTATGCTGCAAGCAGATCAAGTTTGTTTCAAAATTCGGTCACGCCCCTTTTAACGCCCACAAATCGAAAAAGAAAATTTCATATCTAAATTATGAGAACAATTATAAAGCTAGTGACACCAAATTTGGTTTGTAGATTCCTCTATATTGCAGGCAGATAAAGATTATTTCTTATTTGAATCGGACCACTATATCATATAGCGCCCATAGAAACAATCGGACAAAAATCTAGTCTTGGTATGAAAAACTTTTTTGTTTTATGAGAATTCGATACCAATCTTACAAAATATACATAAAACTTGGTCTTGTATATCCTGTCCAAAGTTGGTCCAAATCGGACAACTATATCATATAGCTGTCATAGGACCGATCGGGCAAAAATCAAGTGCTAGTATGAAAAACTTTTTTGTTGTTTGAGATATCGTTACCAAACTGATAGAAAATGTATCTAACTTGGTTTTATATATTCTGACCAAAGTTGGTTCAAATCGGACGCCTATATCATATAGCTGTCATAAGACCGATCGGACGAAAATCAAGCTTTAATATGAAAAACTTTTTTGTTTTATAAGATATCGATACCAATCTTATAGAATATACATAAAACTTGTTCTTATATATCCTGTCCAAAGTTGGTCCAAATCGGACCACTATATCGTATAGTAGTCATAGGACCGATCGGGAGAAAATCAAGTCTTAATAAGAAAAACTTTTCTGTTTTTTGAGATATCGTAACCAAACTGAAAGAATATGTATCTAACTTGGTTTTATATATCCTGACCAAAGTTGGTTCAAATCGGATGCCTATATTATATAGCTGTCATAAGACCGATCAAGCGAAAATCAAGTCCTAATATGAAAACCTTTTTTGTTTTATAAGATATCGTTACCAATCTTATAGAATATACAAAAAAAATAAGTCTTATATATCCTGTCTAAAGTTGGTCCAAATCGGACTACTATATCATATAGCTGTCATAGGACCGATCGGGAGAAAATCTAGTCTTAGTATGAAAACTTTTTTGTTTAATGAGATATCGGTACCATTCTGATACAATAAGCATATTACTTAGTTTTATACATCCTGTCCAAAGTTGGTTCAAATCGGTCCACAATATCATATAGCTGTCATAGGACCGATCGGGCAAAAATCAAGTGCTAGTATGAAAAACTTTTTTGTTGTTTGAGATATCGTAACCAAACTGATAGAAAATGTATCTAACTTGGTTTTATATATTCTGACCAAAGTTGGTTCAAATCGGACCCCTATATCATATAGCTGTCATACGACCGATCGGTTCCAAATCAAGTATGAAATTTTAGCAGTCTTAGCTTTTAACATAGTAAGTACGGGGTCTCCGACAGTCAAGAATGCTCGACTGTAGCTCCGTCCGACTAGTTTTCTTTATTATTGTTATTAAGAAAAGATAAAAGAGATTCTGCTTTAAATTTTCCTTAGGCTATTTCTTGGTTTTTTTTCTTTTTTTGTACTTTGTTTTCTGGCATTAGTGTGCCTAAATTCTTAATTTCTGGGATGGATTTTCTTCTGGATTCGTATATAGGGTATCAGCAATGTAGTTTCTTCTTAGAACCGTGATATCAAAAAACATCAGTTCACTGTATTGATGCGATCTTTCACTTTCGCGCTGTAGCTGTCTTGCAGTCACTTTGGATGCTCAAACGCGTTCACGTTTGGGGCTGGTTGTGCAGGCACTTTTTTTTTTGTTTTTTTTTTTTACTTCGCCTTTATTTACTGAATCTTCTCCAAGGGGGACTTACAATAAGTTTTTTAAATTTTATATTTAAAGCTTAACTAATAGTCATGTTGACTTAATCTGATCTACGGTGCCCCAAGGGTTGATTGCTGGGCTGGAAGGTCATTTCGTTTTAGGCGGGCTCGACTGCAAGCCCGAGTTAACCGTTGAGCAAGAGGAGCTTCTTGGTAGGCACTTTATTTTTCGACGCGTAAACTTTTAAGTTGTTTTTTTTTATCCACGGTCCCATTGGTGCTCGGGCGCCAATTAAGAAATCTTATTATATTATCTTATCTTTAAAAAAAAATGCATTAACATTTATTGATAGTTTGATTAGAACTAAAGACATTATTTTTTATAATTTACCGCTTAACCTACGCTCTGAATATGCTGCCGCTGCTGTCAGTACCGCTGCTGTCAGTACCGCTGCTGTCAGTACCGCTGCTGTCGTACTTGACTGCCATTGGTCGCTGTTACCGCTGCTAACGTTCCCGGGTGCCATTGGTTATTATTACCGCTGCTTTTGTTGGAGCTGCATTCGTTGTCACTTGGGTTTGGTTGAGTGTCGTCTTGCACCCTTCGTTCCCACGGTCGCTGGCTTGAAGAATGCGCGCTCAGCGCACGTGGCTTCGCCTCTGTGCCCGCGCCTGCATAGCTTTGCATTGCGAGGGTGTCCGGTTGCTTCCGCCGGTCCCACGGTGAACTGCTGATCACGTTTGGTCAGCGTCTTTTTGTGCCGCTTGTGTTTGCGTGATTTGGTAACTGCATATGTTGTTGTTGTTGAGGTTCACCAGCCATGTTATTGTTATGACTTGGCTGCTTTCGTTGTTATTGTTTTTGGCACTTTGACATGCAGGGTGTTAACTCTTTCCCCTTTAAATGCGAGCGTCCTCGGTCGCTACATAGATTCCCACTGGAGTTTTGTTGTTTGGCGTGTTGTCATCGCCGTTTCTCTTCTTCTCGGCAGCTGCTTTCCTGATTCTTCTGATGAGCTCGATGGCTAATCCTGCTATTAGTATTAATAGGATGCTGAGCGAAGAGTAGCTGAGGGTGGCCTGTATGGTTTCATTGGCTCCGAGTTTCTCCAGTGTCTTGGTATTGTTAATGTTTAATTTGTTGATCATCTGTAGCGAGAGTACTTCATCCAGCCTAGTCTTTTCCGCCACTAGCTGGAATATGGGCGGTTTTGGCTCAGCGGGTCGGATCTCTTCTGTTTTGTAGATCCTATCGCCGATTCTCACTGTAGAGTTTTGATATTGTATGATGAATGTTCCCCGGAGTTGCAGTGCTTTCTCGTCTAGTGTGACGGAACCGTTAAATCCGTTCAGCATAAGAGTACCCGGTAGTATCTCCTCGAAGTCCGGGACGTGTTGGTTATTTACTATGGTGCATTTTAGTTTCTTAAGGTTAAGCAGTGCGTATCGGCAAGGATTATTACTCAAATCTAGTAGTTTATCTCTATACATATTGTCCTATTGTTATGGTTTTCGCAATTTTCTTTTATGACATATAGCTCATTCTTACATTCTAGCCAATTTTCATATTTTATGTCGTTTATAAATTGGGCTTTCTTTACGGCTTTAACTTTAAGTGTTCAACAATTATCGGGATTAATTTTTGGTAGGCTAATTATGTAGATTAAATCTTTACCATTTGTGGCTAGTTTTACTTCGGCAAATTCTAAAAGTTCTTCCATGTTAAAAAATAGGTTATTTTCTGTTTTGAAAATTTCTTCTACAATATCGGTTTCTATTGCTGAGAATATAAATGAATTTATGGTATTTGATTTTGCCCATGTGATTGCATGCAGTACATTAGTTATCTCTTCCTTTATTAATTGTATTTTGTATTTTAGAATATTTGCTTTTTGATTGACAATTTTTTCTGAACTTAATGTTACTTTTAGGATTGCGTTGATTACATTGGTTAGTTGATTGATTTTTTCGCTAGTTAATCGGTTTATAACTACTTGTTTGTTGCTGTTTTCTAGTTGCTCATTTATTTTATTTATTACAACCTCGTGGTCGTGGTGGTCTTGGGGTCCTGCTAACCATTTCCACGCTGTACCTATGGCTTCGATTGCTCTTTTGCTTCTAGTTGTGGGCTTGAGTCTTTTTAAATCGTTTTTAATTTGTGAGAGTTCGAAGAAAAGGTATAGATATAGAGGGTGGTATAGGTTGAGAGTTTGTAATGAGTTTTGCAATGATAAGTATATGTATAAGTATATGGCGGCATATTTTTCCAAATCAAATAGGTGAATTATTTTGAATGTGCCGTCTTGCTTGGCCGCTAGTCCGATGTCGATTGAGATGACTTGTGAGTCTGAATAGTCGAGAACAGTTGTTATCCCTAAGCATGTTGGTAAAAAAATCTTGTAGATTAAGTTCTAATATTATTTTTGTGTACTATTTTATCAGATTTTGTTTTGATAGTTGAATTCCTATTTTCTGCCACTATTTCTTTTTTGTACCGGGGTGTAAGTTTTGAGCCCAATCTTTTGTCGATTTTGACATAGACTGTTTCCCCTTGCTCATAGTTTCTTATTTCATTTTTCTCTTTGTTGTGATAATCTAGGTCAGTTTTTTGTTTTCCTGAAATTTTTTCGACTATTTTTTTTCTATTTTCTTTTGATTTTTCTGGGTCATTAGGAATGGTCGTGCCAAACATTATGTCCCTTGGCTTTTTCCCTACCACGGAGTGTATGGACAAATTATTTTCCTGAACTGCTTTGAAGAGGATATCGGTAAATTGCATCTCGCTGTTGTCTTTTCTGAGGCATGTCATTATTTCTGATAGAGTGGAGTGGACCCTTTCGATCTGTCCGTTGCTGGTTGAGCTATAGGGGGGTGTCGAGAAAACTTTTATACCGAGTTTGTCTTGTAGAAAAAATTTAATTGAGGCTGAGTTCAAAGCGCTTTCGTTATCAATGACTACGATTTTTGAAACACCGAATGCTATTAGGACTTCTCTTAGTGGAATTTTTATATCTTCTGCGGCTCTGGATTTTAAGATTTTTACCTAAACGTATTTTAAAAATTTTTAGATACTTGCTAAAACGGTATGCTTCTCGGTAATGTAAATGTCTATGTGTAAGATTTCGCCCGGAGACTGGGGAATCGGTGTTGCTTAACTCTCCGAGTTCGGATGGTGTCTGTCGTACTTGGACTCTTTGCATGTTAAGCATGCTTTCGCGATTTCTTTAACCTTTTTATGTAACTGCGGGAAAAATTTTTTTACTGAAATTTGGATTTTATTTTCTGCGGCGTTCCTATGTGCTCTCCTTTGCTCCTGAGCTATTATCTCACTTTGTCTGTTTGTGTCTGTAATGTCCTCTACCTGTCTTTGAGTATATCTAATTTTGTAGGCTGAAAAGTGAATTGGGTAGAATGTGTACCGGAGTGCATAATCCGTTGACCAATCTTGGGTCAAGCCTTTCCTTGAAAATTTTAATTAAATAATCTTCTGTATAACTAGGTCGGATAATCATGTATCTGTAGTACGTCGGGAATGGTATTTCAAATCTGTAGTCGGTCTTTTCCCAGATTAATATAAAAAGTTGATTTTAAAAAACATTGATGGGTACTTATATCAAAGGGAAGTTGTGTGATGAGCTTTCATCGCTCATTACTGAGGTTTCGGTGTTGTTTGACTCGATGATTGGATTTCTTGACAAAGCGTCTGCCACCACATTGACAGTTCCTGGCTTATATTTTAGTTCGTAGTTAAATTCCTCTAAGTAGCTTTTCCAAAGTTATAGTTTACCGTTGTGATTTTTGTTACTAAGTGCGAATGTGAGTGGTTGATGGTCTGTGTAAATTACTACCTTGGCTGTCCCGTAGAGATATGTTCTGAGGTTTTGTAAGGCCCAAACAATCGCAAGCATTTCTTTCTCATTGATCGCGTAGTTCCGTTTTCGACAACGTACGAGATATAAAAGTGATGGGCTTGCCTTCTTGTTCAAGGACAGCTCCAATAGCGAAGTTTGAGGCGTCTGTTGTTAAGTGGAGTTCTTTGCTGAAGTAACGTCATTTGAGCTAAGTGTCGATTTGATTTTATTTAAAGCTTCTATCGCTTGTTTATCCATATTGATCAAAACTTTGTCGGATACTCGGGTTGAGATGCGACCGCCTTCGCCTCTCAACAGAGGCAAAATTGAGCTCGGACATTTCTGCCGTCTCGATTGGATTGTCATCGGCTGGTATATTGTCAGCTCAGAAATCCCCTGTTCTGTCATTCCGTTAAAGTAACTCTGTTCGCCTATGTATTGCGTATAAGCGTCAGTGTAGGCACTAGCGTATGCTTCGGCATAAGCGCTAGCCTCGCTGTCGGCTCGTTCGTCCGTGACCTGCCCTAACGTTTCCTCAGTATTAATATGGAACTGCATTTGAAATTTTTATTTGGGACTTGATCCGTCCTTTAGGACATTGGTCTTTCCCCAGCAAAATTATTGTTGACTGGTCTGTTCATATAGTTAATATTTTAAGTCCTGATAGATGGATCGATATCCATGGGTTGTGGAGTCGGTTGCGGTTTTTGTAATTTTGTCTTGGAGCGAAATGAAATTGTTGCGAAGTGAAAACGGGTCTTGGCGAATAGTACAGATTAGGGATAAAGTTGCTCCTATTTACAGTTTGAGGAATGTTAGCTCGGAATGGCTGTTGGTTATTGAATCTTTGTGATTGTTGGTCCTTGGTGGTAGACATAAGTGGTAGACATAAGTGACGAGCATGTTTCAGATTGATTGGTTCTTTGACAGCTAACAATCTAGGCAAATCCCCATTGACACCTCTTATGAAAGTATTCAAGGTCTTGTCCCTGTAGATCTTCGTAAGGGCCGTCAATGTCTCTGGCGATGAATCATGGTTGTTGATTTGACTCAGTATTAGAGACAGATGATAGTAAATCGTCTGCTAGAATTCGTCACTTGATTTACCGCGTTGGCTGAGGGTGTACAATTGATATTCAGATGTCTTCAGATTTCTGCGGTTTGCAAAGTGATCCGTAAGGCACTGCGCTATCGCTTTCCAATTTAGTGGGGTGTTGTATGCCTCTGACGCGGCATCTGCTTCCCCTACTATCTTACTGTGTACTACCAATAAAATCCCGTAGTGTTTCGGGGTTCCCTGATGAGCGGAGTAGACGTTAAACAACCTGTCTACGCTTTTGCGCCATGAGGTGAACTCGGCTCTGTTGCCGGAAATTTTCTTTTAAAATCGGAAATAGCTTGCGAAAAATTTGGGAGTTGTTGTTTGGAGGAAGTAATTTTGCTGTTTTAACGAAGCAAACGAGGATTGAAGCTAGTGAGGGTTATGCAAGTTTGTTTATGGAGTATTGTTGCAATTATTCTTATTATAATATTTTCTCCTTTCTTTTTTCTATATGCTAGACTCTTTTTAGACCCCGTACTTAAAAAAAGTACAGGGGTCTATTGGGTTTGTTTTACCGAATATGTGCGTAACAGGTAGAAGGAGGCGTGGCAGACCCTATAAAGTATATTTATTCTTGATCAGCATCAATAGTCGAATGTCCGTCTGTTTGTCTGTCTGTCTGTCTCTCCGTCTGTCTGTCTGTCTGTCTGTCTGTATGAACACCTAGATCTCGGAAACCATAAGAGCTAGAGACACAAAACTTGGTATGTAGGTTCCTCTATACTGCAGGCAGATCAAGTTTGTTTCAAAAATCAGCCACGCCCCCTTAACCGCCTGCAAATCGACATTGAAAGTTTCATATCCAAATTATAAGAGCATTTTGAAAGCCAGAAACTCCAGATTTTGCACAGATGAAGATATAATTGTCCTAAATTTTTGCTGAAAATTTCATTCATTCTGCAGACAAAACTGATTGGGATGTCAGGATTCAATATTTCACTTATTGTTTCAACACGACACCATCAGCAACGCATGAGTATTGTGCATACGAACTAGTATTTGGCAGATTACCAAAACAGTTCATAGATTTAAATAAAACTAATTACATAGATCCTATTTATAATATAGATGACTTCTCTAAGGAAATAAAGTTTAGATTAGAAATACATACATGTCAAAGATAATAGTAATATTTAGTATTAATTTTGAATGTTAACCGATAAGTATCAAAAATAAAGACAGAGTTGTTCTATACTGAAATACCAGAGTTACTACTGACAGTAAGGTCTGAGGTAAGGATTGCCTCTGCCGAGCATGGCCCGAGAGTGTTGTTCAGTAAACAGTGTTGAAAGTGTTCACTGACAGGTCTAAATGACGGTGTCAAACAGGAGAAGCGAACTGACGTGTAAGATGAAAGATGAAAGGTCCTTTTTCCTTTCTTTCCGGTTTTGTGGTCGTGGTGTACAGACGTGTTGCGAGACTGATTTAATCTAACGTTAATCTGAACAATAATCACTTCGGGACTTGCTTTGCTGCCAGAATATAGTTAAATAAAGATGAATGATTACGTTTCTCCGACAAATGATAACGTTTCTCCGACATCAAAAGTGGGATCGGGCGATGCCTCTCCACTGGCAAACTCTGACTATTCGTGGCGTGAAATCCTGGAGTCTCAAAATCGCAATTTTCTTGAGATTATCCGAACAATGCAACATACTAATGCTGCCTCATCATCAACCCAGATTTAGCAGGCGCAGACGCAACTGCTTGGTGCAAGACCGTGGACAACATTTTAACCGAAAATCCGATTGAGGGAAGCGCCTCGCCATGGCTTTCGCAAAATTGTTATTCCGCAATGAAATGGCAAGAATTCAAGGAATTATTTTTGCAACGCTTCGTGGGCATAGAGACGTCAGCAGCCATTTTGATGAACATTTTTAATGGCCGACCGAACCCTGGTGAATGCCTCTCTGTATACGCGAGCCGACTTTTGACATCTCTGTTGACTAAATGGAAAACAGCAAATATAGAAGAAATAGCCGTCTCAGTGGTTCTGGCGCACGCTTCGCAAATGGATTAAAGTCTGCAACACATGCTACTCACGACGAACATTAAGGGTCAGGACGAGATGCAACAACACTTGAAAGTATATGCTTATGGAAGGTCCAACGATGGTGTCAAATCAAACAACCCATTGGAACCAGACCGAAAGAGATCGAAGGCCTCGTACACCGTCAAGTGTCACCATTGTGGAAACCTTGGACATAAGATGGCCGAATGTCGCAAAAAAAAATGCGAAGAGAAATCCCTGCCAACAAACAACAATATGACGAGCAGCAAATCATCAACGAAAGGACGCTCTGCCATAACGTGCTTTAAATGTGGCGAGGCTGGTCACATTGCGTCATCATGCACAAAAGGAGTTTCAACTAGCGCTGGTGGATTAAATGAGAAGAGAGTGAATATCTGTTGCGTATCCGAACCTAGAGGAATGCTGCGTCAATATGGTGAGCCCGTTCCATTTTGTTTCGATTCCGGGGCTGAATGTACGCTGATCAAAGAGAGCTGTGCAGAAAAATTCTCTGGAAAAAGAATTAACAATTTAGTGATTTTGAGGGGATAGGAGATGATCCTGTATATAGCACTATGCTAATTCTAGCTACTGTAAAAATTGATCAATATTCTTTAGAACTATTATTTTATGTAATAATGGATAAGTTTTTGAAATATGATGTAATGATAGGACGTGACATTTTGGGATTGGGTATGGTGCTATCTTATTGCACAAAATAGAAAATAGACCAAGAGTTATAGAATGTTACAGCAAATGTACGACACTGATAGAGTCAAAATACCATTCATATGAGCTTGAAACTCTTGCAGTTTACAATGCCATCGAAGGATACAAAGGAATGACAGAACAAGATGTTTAGCTGTTATACCTAGGGCTTTCAGGTGGTCTGTCATTAACAACGTGCATGAAGCAATAATGCATTTAGGCTGGGAAAAAACCTTAGATAAAATGTATAGCAATTTCTGGTTTGACAAAATGCCTAAATATGTGAGAAAGTTTGTTGAAAATTGCATAACATGTAAGGTGGCAAAACCACCATCAGGAAAGCCACAAATTGAAATGCACCCCATTCCCAAAGTTGATGTATCCTGGCACACCGTGCACATTGACATTAGTGGAAAATTAAGTGGCAAAAATGACTTAAAAGAGTATGTCATAGCACAAATTGATGCCTTTACAAAATTTGTGCATCTGCATCACACACTGAACCTTGATGCGGAAAATTGCATTAAAGCTGTTAAGGAATCCATTTCTCTATTTGGAGTACCAGTACGCATTATAGGTAGAGCATGTAGAGCGCACCATGAGCACCATGAAAAGCATGATGACGGCGGTCGAGACTAGTCAGCAATCCTTGCAGGATGCTTTAAATGAAATTCAATTAACAGCACGACAAGTCGAGTTACTAAATGTAGTCCGTTAGAATTGTTAATTGGGAAAGCGGCAAGACCTTTAGGTATGATGGCAATTGAGACCAATAGCAAAATTGACAGAGAATTATTAAGAAAACAAGCCATAAGCAACATCAATAGAAACGCCAATTACGATAAAACCAGATTTGATAAAAACAAAGCAAAAATTGTAAAACACAAGGTTGGTGATCATGTATAACTCAAAGCTGAGGAAAGAAATCAAACTAAGCTGGATCCCAAATTTTGGGGACCTTTTGTAATTACTGAAATCCTAGATGGAGACAGATATCTATTAAAGTCATTGACGAGTAAGCGCACATTCAAGTATGCGCACGAATATTTAAGAGCTTTACCAAGCAACGATGTGTCGGATGAGCTAGTAGATTTGGATGACGAATTGAGTGACAATTCTGAACATATCGGTCAAGATACGGTGGCACTAAGAGAGTGCGAGTAAGCTCATACACGATGGCTATGACCGCACCACAGTAGTCACGCCGTGCACAAGTGCTTGATCATGGCGTGCTGAAGCGGGTGATATTGTGGCGGGGGTCGGAGGTTAGAAGAGACCTAGATGGATACGCTCCATGTTATCGCTGCTGGGCAGCAAGAGCCTATAGACGTGTGATGACAAATAAACATAGAAAAAGTACTTTGACCGATGATACTCTTACATGATTCTCTTTGATGATACACTTTTGTGAAACTCATATATCATATATTGCACTCTTGCTTGATAAACTAAAGTCAAAATTAAAATAATTAAAAGTTTCAACCAACACAACTTTGAGTATTACATGAATATAGCCGAAAGTTGCACACACAAGGACGTGTGAATTGTCAGGATAGCCGTGTCGAAGATAATAGTAATATTTAGTATTAATTTTGAATGTTAACCGATAAGTATTAAAAATAAAGACAGAGTTGTTCTATACTGAAATACCAGAGTTACTACTGACAGTAAGGTCTGAGGTAAGGATTGCCTCTGCCGAGCATGGCCCTAAAGTGTTGTTCAGTAAACAGTGTTGAAAGTGTTCACTGACAGGTCTAAATGACGGTGTCAAACAGGAGAAGCGAACTGACGTGTAAGGTACAAAGGGATAGGTTAAAAATATATATTCAATGAAACGTTTCATAAAAAAAAAACAGGTCTGATTAACCTAATAAAAAAAAAAGAATATATAGTATAATGAAATATATAATGAAAAACAAATGGGAATAAAATAAAGAAAATTTAAATTCTTCTAGGAAAGTCGAATGAAAATTTGAAGTTGAATGGAGTTAAAGTAAATCAAATATATTAAAATAAAAAAAAAATATTAAAAAAAAAAGAGATAACACATTTTAATACACTTATAAAAAAACAAATCAAAAAATTATTACTATTAATTATATTTTTATACCGAATTAACAATCTTTAAATGACTACATACATTTCTTTAAAAAGGGAGGTGTATTATACCTTCCCTGCCAGTTATACAAATCAAAGGGTATTACAGTAATTACATACATTGTGACACTCTGTCATTATAATCATAAATATACAAATACCCAAAAGACCACACTTAAACACATACACATTACAGCGCACAAGCAATAAGATCCATCGCTTATACATAAGCCGATCGCGGCGCGTGGGAATGCTGAGCATGCACTTTGCAGCTCAAGTTTTTAAGATATACACAACATATGTAAGCCTTTTGCATACATATGTACACACCAATGTACTTACACATAAATATATGACATAGATATAAGAATTGCATGTTTCGGGTTAGCTAAACCCAACATGAAGATATAAAGATTATTCTGAATAAAGTAACACTGAGGAGCAGACGCTTCAAATGAAATTGTCAAAGTTCAATCATATTACAGCTTATCAGTGGACTCGATTGTGTAAGTTAAGGAAAGCTCACTGTGAATCGTGGCAATGCATGATTCATTACTTTGGTGGCTTAGAGCGTTAAGCTGTTGTATTTTCTTTTCCTGGCTTGTAGAATATGCGTGCGTTGGATTCCTCAATGCGCGCCTTCCATCGCTTGATTATAGCGTTAGGGTTGGACTCAGAAACGGCAAAGGCGAGGGGTTGATGATCCGTGAAGATGTTGAGATCTTTCACCCCATACAAATAGTGGCACAATTTTCCAAGGGCCCACACGATAGCTAGTAGCTCTTTTTCGTTTGTGGCATAATTGACCTCTGGATTCTTTAGTGTCCTGGAGATCATAGTGATGAAACGCACTGCGTTGGAGATCAGAGAATTCGACAGAAATCTTTCTTGATCTATGCTTGCTAATTGACCCATTTTCGCCCTTAAGGATATCTGAAATGGGCTTTGCTATTGATGCAAAATCTTTGAAAAAGCACCTATAATAGCTAGCGAGTCCTAAAAATTATCTCACCTCGAAAACCGTCTTGGGCTCCGGGAATTCCTGTATCGCTTTGACTTTCTCTTGGTCGGTTGTGGCCCCATCGCTAGTGACCAAGAATCCAAGAAAATTCACGCTTTTCTTAAAGAATTGTGACTTTTCCTTGGACACCCTCATGTTAGCTTCATATAAGCATTTTAGTACCCAGTCAACGTGTCTGACATGGGACTCCTCATCTTTCGAAAAGGCGATGACGTCGTCGACATACACGTAACACGTCTTGCCGATCTGCTCTCGCAGTATGTCATCGATCGCCCTTTGGAAAATGCTAGCAACGTTTTTCAAGCCGAAAGGAAGTCGGCAGAATTCATACTTTCCTCCATTTACGGCAAAGGAAGTTTTCTACCGGTCGCGTTCTGCGAGAATGATTTGGTGGTAGCCAGACTTAAGATCCAGCGACGAAAAGTACTTGGCTTTACCCAGGTTTCCCAAAATCATGGTAAAATTAAGCATGGGATTGTAATTGTCTGTAATCGTTCTTTCATTGAGTTTCCGAAAGTCCATGACGAGACGCATGTTTCAATTACCCATTTCATCCGTGCCCTTTTTGTCAACCACCCAAATGGGGTTGTTATAGGGAGAAACGGATTTTTGAAATGCCGTTCTTCAAGAGATTTTGAATCTCTTTATTGACAAATTCGGCTGCGCCCATAGGATAAGGGTACAGCTTAGCGTAGATAAGCTGTTCGTCAACCGTTCTAATGGTGGCTACCCCCGATGTGTTGTTGATGGGCGAACTCCTTTCAGCCCATGGTGCGGCCGAATGAAGTTTTTCGCTGCACCAGTGTCGGTGGGAAATCTCATTTGATTCCCCGCTGCTTTTCGCCTGATGAAAGACAGCAGGGGCTTACCCCTAAAAAATTGAGAGCGTCAGAGTCGCCGTCTGAATCATCGGCTATCTGCGCCTCAGCATTTCTAGCTGCCGCTGCATACCCTTCAGCTCCACATTCTTGGCTCTGAGTGGTATGATTTACCCTTTGACGCCTTTGACCCGTTGTTCGGTCAAAGGTGTTCGTTCTTTTGAACGCCTGTGGGTTGGCCGAGTTGACGTAGGCTGGTGCTTGCGATGGCATCAGCACCCTAGACATTGAAGGGTCAACGTCCATTGGCTGCGGATCATTATTGCCGCTGCTTTGCCTACCACTACGCTGATCGGACTGTTTGGGCTGCTGATGTTGCTTTCTTGACTGCTTTGCACCCCTTTGCCGCTGCTGAAATTAAGGCTTTTTTTAGGGACTTCGAGTCTTGTCCTCGATACTTCTAGCATAGTTTGCCGCGAAGGTGTATCTCTCATGATTGGCCTCGATTTCTTGTGCGAGTGCCAAAGCAGAGGGGAGATCGAGCGGGTGTGCCGCGAACAGAATATCAGAGAGGCTGCGCTTGAGGCCAGAGATGAATATGTGCAAGGCATCCCCTCTAAACCTTAGCCTGCCCTTAGCTAGTGCTGCGTCATATGTCATATTTACCTTGTTTATGAGTAAGGTGAGCTTTTTCTCGACCTCATCATAGTAAGTTGTCCTGAGAGTGCCCATTTCTTGTTCTATGACGTGAACTGGCCTCTTGTCACTGTAAGTGAAATCTAAGCGGTTTATGATGGCATCAAAATTTAGGATCGTGGCAAACGAAGACAGAACTGCGTCGACCGAACCCCTTATCTTGCTTCTGATGATTACACTAGGCAACAAAATCGATTTTTTTGCGAGTTACAAAAACGAAACCCACTTTTTTGGATAGATTTGGGGCCAAAACCGAAGAACAGAATTTTTTTTTTATGGTGAGATTTTTTTTAGAATTTTTAAAAAATTTGGCTTTTTTTATTACTTTTTTTCATAGGTGCGCCCACATTTGTCATCATTACACGAGAACACCAAAACCGATTTATTAAAGCTTTACTTTGTCTGAAAGCTAATAAATATATCTATATTTCATATATACACATCTTTATTTGATGTCAGACGAACAACTCTTTTCCAGTGATTGCTAAGCCTACTAAGTCATGTAATGCCATTTTGTTGAAGGAGGCAAGTCCTTTTGCATGCTTTAGCAGCTCTCCGATCCCGTACTCTGAATCAGAAACTTTCTATACAAGAACTAACCGGTATAATATGTTTGCATAAGTGGTATTCACGTTCACGAAATGAACATATAGTAGAATAGCTTTCTTTACGTTTCCTATCTTCGTCCTTGGATTGTAACTTCGCATAAGGCCGTCCATCAAAGGGACTCCTTCAAATGTGATTATTGTATGCCTCATTTATTTTCTGGCAACTGATTTATATATATAGCTTAAGCATCCTGCCATAATGCAATGCTTTAACTCCTTCCTTATTGAAATTGGCTCTGAGGAGTGGAGCTATTCCAAAATATATAGATGCCAGCCTACCGCACTTGTTATTTTCCCACAATACCGAATTTACGATAACTTCTTGAATCTTGGAGCAGAACTGGGCGGGAAGTAGACTGTATTTGTGGACTAGTTGGTTCAAGTATAAACAATGAAGATCGAATGCTTTGGAAAGGCTTGAAGCATGCAGTTGTTCATGAGGGTAGTTCTTCAAGATCGATGGGTATAGGACCAACACTTTAGGTGAAAGTGTTGCCTAAGTGTCTTGCGAAGCATTGAATAAGAGGCTTAAATCTTGAAGAAATGCGTCGGAGTTATCATTTTCAATAATTTTCCAATTTTCTAATGGTTTTGAATTAGTATTGAATAGTTGAAAAAAATAGTTGTCGACAACATATTCGGAGTCCCATCACTTTTATCACTGCTAAACTTATCATCGCTTCTACCGAATCTATCAACTCAAGCAATTGATCATTTAAAATTGCTTACAAATTAAAATATTTTATAAATAATAGACACCTAAGTTTAAGTAATTGCATATTTAATATTAGTGATTACCAACTCAAAATAATCTTTGGAGGCAAGAAATGGCAAAACTTATCGTTAAAATTCGCGTACGATATTCCCTTGTGATGTAAGCGAACGGCCATATTTTTTTCCGCTCAAACCGACAAGACCGTCTACAGACGGTCCTCAGTTCTTAGCTTTTTAAGAATACTTCTAGTTGTATTTTTGTATTTATTTTTCTACAAATCATAAGAGAAAAATATTTCCTACTAGCAGTCGAATTCACAAATCGATAGACTTAGTCAATATAAATTCTTTTGGCGATTGAAATTGCAACTTATTTGGTCATTATTAAATTTGGTATTTTCCACAATTTCAATGTTTAACAAAATTCTGTAAAATAACGGTTCATCGGAAAATATTTATATATTTTTTTGAACGTCAGAAAATCAATTCTTAATTTATAATAAATATATTCGAAAATAAATATTTATTAGTTTTTCATTTATATTTTAAAAACGGATGACCATCTACAGACGGTCTTACCCGATAGAAGGTTAACACAAACTTTGAAATTGTCCATGTACTTATTGAAGAAGTTGGCGCAAAAGTCCTTAAATTTGTCGGAATTTATTTGATTGCAATCAGTATTGTATAAAAGTTCTTGATAACTTCGTAAGGTTAAGGATTTGAAATGCTCTTCTTGCAGTATTTCCGACATTACAGCCGCCGATGCCATTCTCTATATTTAGGCCCATTTTCAACTACAGTTATTTTGGATGAACTCCTAGCGCAATTCAACTATTTAAATTTGAACACCTTTGACGTACCAAGTTTTTACGTTAATTCCGTACGAGATTTGCTGTACAAACTCTAAGAATCGAAACCTTGCCGTCAATAAGGGTAAGATGTAACTTAAATTCTTATAGGTTTTTAGTTTATAAAAAATTAATCGTTATTAGGTCCAATAGGACTATTTTCGTTGGTTACAAATTATAGACTTATTAAATTAAGCTAATAAGAACCCTAAGAGAGCTTAGTGAATTGGCAGCGACGTTAGCAGAGGCAGCAGCGGCGTTGCGGCATTTCTGAAGCACCTGACTTATTGCCAAATGTTCCACAAATTTTGGCAATTGGTTTGCGCGTGCGGAAAGTTGGTTGCTCGTGCGAGAAGTTGTTCAGACGCTGGGCTCAGCAATATTGGGGCTACTGCACCTGACGGCCGGATGTTCTTGCAGTTGCAGTTTTGGAGTTTTTGAATATTCCTAACTCTTCCGCCCTTAGATTTACACTTGTCCTAAAGTGTATTTAGAAGAATGGTATATTGTTAAATTGCGTAATTGGCGGCTTGTATATGGTTGCTGGGGGAGTCGGTGTTACCTTGTTTATTTCGGGTTTGATGCCCCCAAGTTATTGATTTATTGTCTTCTTTCTACCCTTACACCAATGAAGAGTAAGCGTTAGGATAGCTAGAGAAGCTATTGATGCGATGAATGCTTTCCTGTTAACAGATGAGTTGGTTTGGAGTTTCGGTATTTCGGTGTTGTCTATATGGAGCCCTTCTAGCGCTTTCAGTGATAAGATTCGTAGGCGTTCGATCTCCACGGGAGCTATCTGGATAAGCGGTACGCCCGGTTCAGCGACTTGTATTTCGGTGTTGCTGAACGCTTTGCCGTCGATGATTATTGTCTCGTTCCAGAAGTTAATCAAGTAGGTTCCCTTTATCTGCTTCGCATTTCCTGGCCAGGTCATGGTGCCATTGAAGTCGTTTGTTAATATGATTCCCTTGTTGATCTCCTCCAGTGTGGATATATGGTCTGCGTTGGTGAATTCACACATTGCCTGCTCTCCTATAAGTAATTTTGGTAAGCAATTATTCTGACTTAAGTCTTATAGCTTATTTTTATTACAGATTTTTATATTATAAAGGTTCTTACTTTGACCTTTGATACCAAACATTTTTTTTTACTTTTGTTTTTGAATATTTCACTTGCCGGTAGGTTGACAATGCCATTGGATTTAATTATTGGTTTTATTTCATAGTTTAGGAAAGTTGTTGTTTCTAAATTCGGTATTTTGATTAAATATATGAGTGTCGTTCCATTGTATAAAATGGAGACATCTAAGAATTCTAACATTTCTTCGATAGCTAATTGTGTCATATGGCCATTTTAAAACTTGCTATTTATTATGTTTATTTCGTTTTCACTTAACAGAAATGTGTTGATCATGCTTAATTTCGCCCATTGGTTGGCGTATTTTATATTAACAACTTCCTCTTTAATAAGCCGAACTTGATTCTGAAAGCTGATGGTCAATTCGTTACTCAAAAGTGAGTCTCTTTTTATTGAATTTGCAATATCGTTGGAAATTTTGGTCAGTTTATTTAATCTTTCTTCCAGTTGTCTGCTGATTTTTACCTGTTTTTTATTGTTGGGGCTACCTGCCACAAATTTTCAAGCAGTGCCAAGAATATTAATTGCCCTTCTTTTTCGGAAGTTAAATATGGTAATAGTTTTGAAAATTACAATAGTCTGCGATATTTCGTGCTGTATTGTATGATATAAGATATTGTATTTAAGATTTTTGTCCGTGTAGAACTGCAAGTTGCTAAGAGCGTCCCGTATTTGCTCCAAATTGATGATATGTAGAATTTTAGTGTCGTTGGATCGTATTTTGCCGATTCCTTTATAGATGGTCACAGTCTGAGCGTCGGTATGATTGGTTATTGTAACAGTCGCGTTGGCTAAGCACATCAGCATCCATTAAGTGAATTTTTAAGTTTTAATATGTCCCGATTCTGTTAGTATTGTAGTGTTCTTGTCCTCCTCTACTATTTCTTTTTCGAATCTATTTGACTGCTTTGAACCTAATCTTGTATTTATTTTTACAAATATCTCTTCTCCTGCCTCATAGGCTCGAATTGGTTTCCTTCTGCTATTGTGATCAAGTAGGTCTTCGGTCTGTTTACGTCTCAGTTGTTCTATGTTGTCCAGTCTTGCCTGTTCGTATTGCGTGGGGTCAGTGGTAACTCTTCTACCAAAAAAAACTTCTAGTGGCCTTTTCTTCGTTACCGAATGAATTGAGTAGTTATACTTATAAACGGCTCGACCCATAAGCACTTCGAAGCTCCTATGAATTTGGTCTCTTTTCAAGCATCTCATTATTTTAGAGAGTGTTGAATGAAACCGTTCAATCTGTCCGTTAACTTTACTTTTATTGGGGGGTGTTGTATAAATTTGCATTCCTAGTTGGTCAACTAACATGAACTAACAATAACTATGAATTTTGGTACTCCAAAATAGAAAACAATGTCGCGAAGTGCTTTTGATTTTATAATTTGTGCTTTTGCTAGCTTGTAAAATTTGTCTATTGCTGTGAGTACGAGGTATCGTTCTGTCGAGTAGATGTCGATATCAATTATGTTTCCGGGGTATTCTGGTATGGGCGTTTCTCTAATCTCTGGGTTAGGTGGATGACGATCCTATTTCGTCTCTTTACAAATCTTGCATTGTTTTACTATGTTTGCGATTTTCTGTTTCATTTTTGGAAAGTAGAATTCTTCTGATATCTGGATTTTATTTTCTAGCGCATTTCGGTGTGCCCTATTATGCGTCTTGAGAATTTGTTCCTCTAGGTCTGTTGTGTTGGTCAGGTCTTTTACTAATGTCTGTGTGAAACGTACTTTAAAATTTTTGAAGTAACTCTGATATAATTGTTGGATTTTCCACATTATTTCTTCTGTCGTCTGTGAAAGTTGGGAATGGTATGCTGAATTTGAAGTCGGTCATTTCTGCTTTATGAAGGAAAATCTGGTTCCTAAAGTCGTTAATAGGGACTTCCATACTTGGTATTAATTCTTTGCCTAAGCTCTCGTCGCTGTGTTGCGTCGAGGCTATTGAATTTATTTGCCCTATAGGTGGGATTCTGAATAGCGCATCAGCTACCACATTCTCTTCTTCCGGTTTATAAAATATCTCGTAAGCGTATTCCTCTAGATAAGATTTCCACCGTTTGATTCTCGCATTACCGTTCCAGCTACTCAAAGAGTGAGTCAAAGGCTGGTGGTCTGTGAATATTTTAACTTTAAGGCCCAAGTAATGGCGAACATTTCTTTTTCGTTAGCGGCGTAGTTCTCTTCTGATTTAGATAGTGTTCTTGAAAGAAATGAAATAGGTTGGTTATCTTTCGATAATACTGCACCTATTGCGAAGCTGGAAGCATCGGTAGTCAAGTGGAACTCCTTTCTGAAATCTAGGTAACGGAGTATTATATCTTTAGATATAAGTTTTTTTGAATGCTTCTAGCGCTTGGTTGTCAAGCGAAATAGATTTTTTTTGACGACATTTTCTTGGACACTCGTCCGTCTTTCCCTCTTGGAAGCGAGGTAAGGGGCTTGGCGAGCTTAGCATAATTCTCAATGAATCTCCTGTAATACCCGGACCGTTCCAAAAATGATCTAAAATCTTTTAGGTTCTTGGGATCGGGATACTGAGCTATAGCTGCAACTTTATCTGGATTAGTCTCAATGCCGATATCAAAGACAACAAAGCCAAGAAATTCGACTTTGTTCTTCAACAACTCGCATTTGTCCAATTGACATTTCATATTGGCTTCTTGCAAGGTTCGAAAAATTTTGTCCAGATTTTTTAGATATGATTCGTCATCCTTACTGAAAATTATGATGTCATCAATGTAGATGAAGCATATTTTGCCAATATGTTCATGAAGAATGTCATCTAGTGCGCGCTGGAAAATTGCAGGCGCGTTCTTTAGTCCACATGAGAGTCGTGTAAACTCATATTTTTCGTTATTCACGGAGCAGGCAGTTTTTTCTATGTCGGACGTTTTCAATGGGATTTAGTGGAATCCACTTTTAAGATCTAGCTTTATCGTCTTACAGTGTTTGTTTTAATATTTGTTCTTGACAATAATTTTTTGCTCTTGGCAAGTTTTTAGTTTGGTATTTTCTTCTTTTGTATTTTTTGATTTGTTTGTTTATTAACAGGTTTTTATTTGGATTCGATATTGGTATTTGAGATTGTTATTTGATCTTGGTATTTAATCTTGGTATTTGATGTTGGTATTTCATCTTGATATTTGATCTTGGTATTTAATCTTTTCCTAAACACTAGCTTACATTACGTTGATTGCTGCGGCTACTCCTCCCGACTGTCCGGATGTCATCCTTTTTGATTCCTCTACTGGGGATCCTGCGACCAGTACACGATGAGGATGTTCTGCGAACAGATACAACAGAACTGTAGTCCACCGATGAGCAATGATCAATTAAGATCCACAGCTTTACTGGTTGCACAATTAGTGAAATATTGACGACGCGAATTAACGCGAATGAGTCTATTCAATAAAATTTCACTTGGCCAGCAGCGGTTGGCAACCCGTCACGAGCCGAAAACTTAGATACGGTGTTGCAGTATCGCTTTATTTCCACTGGTCCCTACTCGTTCACCAGTTAAAGCTATAAGTTTTTAGCTAAAAAAAATTAATTTTAGTTCAGTCCAATAGGACTATTCTTGTTGGTTACAAATTTTAGGCTAATTAAACTAAGCTAATAAGAACCCTAAGAGAGCTTCTTGAATTGGCAGCGACGTTGGCAGAGACAGCAGCGACATTTCTTGAGCACCTGACATGTTGCCAAATGTTCCACGAATTTTGGCAATTGGGTTGCTCGTGCGGGAAGTTGTCCAGACGCTGGGCTCAGCAATATTGGGGCTACTGCACCTGACTGCCGAATGTTGTTGCAGTTGCAGTTTTGGAGCTTTTGAATATTTTCGTTCTTAACTTGTTGTTTTGTTAACTTGACATATGTTGTTTATATTGCTTTGTTTTTGTAAAAAAAATTTATGTTGTTGAAGATTTTTTATATGATTTTTCAAATTAGTCATTTATTTAAATAAGGGCAGTGGTTTCTTCAGAAAGTTCGATCTTTAACGGCCGCAAAATCTAACTGACTACCTGCCACAAATTTTCAAGCAGTGCCAAGAATATTAATTGCCCTACTTTTTCGGGAGTTAAATATGGTAATAGTTTTGAAAATAACAACAGTCTGCGATACTTCGTGCTGTATTGTATGATATAGGATATTGTATTTCAGATTTTTGTCCGTGTAGAACTGCAAGTTGCTAAGAGCGTCCCGTATTTGCTCCAAATTGATGATATGTAGAATTTTAGTGTCGTTGGATCGTATTTTGCCGATTCCTTTATAGATGGTCACAGTCTGAGCGTCGGTATGATTGGTTATTGTAACAGTCGCGTTGGCTAAGCACATCAGCATCCATTAAGTGAATTTTTAAGTTTTAATATGTCCCGATTCTGTTAGTATTGTAGTGTTCTTGTCCTCCTCTACTATTTCTTTTTTGAATCTATTTGACTGCTTTGAACCTAATCTTGTATTTATTTTTACAAATATCTCTTCTCCTGCCTCATAGGCTCGAATTGGTTTCCTTCTGCTATTGTGATCAAGTAGGTCTTCGGTCTGTTTACGTCTCAGTTGTTCTATGTTGTCCAGTCTTGCCTGTTCGTATTGCGTGGGGTCAGTGGTAACTCTTCTACCAAAAAAAACTTCTAGTGGCCTTTTCTTCGTTACCGAATGAATTGAGTAGTTATACTTATAAACGGCTCGACCCATAAGCACTTCGAAGCTCCTATGAATTTGGTCTCTTTTCAAGCATCTCATTATTTTAGAGAGTGTTGAATGAAACCGTTCAATCTGTCCGTTAACTTTACTTTTATTGAGGGGTGTTGTATAAGTTTGCATTCCTAGTTGGTCAACTAACATGAACTAACATGAATTTTGGTACTCCAAAATAGAAAACAATGTCGCGAAGTGCTTTTGATTTTATAATTTGTGCTTTTGCTAACTTGTAAAATTTGTCTATTGCTGTGAGTACGAGGTATCGTTCTGTCGAGTAGATGTCGATATGAATTATGTTTCCGGGGTATTCTGGTATGGGCGTTTCTCTAATCTCTGGGTTAGGTGGATGACGATCCTATTTCGTCTCTTTACAAATCTTGCATTGCTTTACTATGTTTGCGATTTTCTGTTTCATTTTTGGAAAGTAGAATTCTTCTGATATCTGGATTTTATTTTCTAGCGCATTTCGGTGTGCCCTATTATGCGTCTTGAGAATTTGTTCCTCTAGGTCTGTTGTGTTGGTCAGGTTTTTACTAATGTCTGTGTGAAACGAACTTTAAAATTTTTGAAGTAACTCTGATATAATTGTTGGATTTTCCACATTATTTCTTCTGTCGTCTGTGAAAGTTGGGAATGGTATGCTGAATTTGAAGTCGGTCATTTCTGCTTTATGAAGGAAAATCTGGTTCCTAAAGTCGTTAATAGGGACTTCCATACTTGGTATTAATTCTTTGCCTAAGCTCTCGTCGCTGTGTTGCGTCGAGGCTATTGAATTTATTTGCCCTATAGGTGGGATTCTGAATAGCGCATCAGCTACCACATTCTCTTCTTCCGGTTTATAAAATATCTCGTAAGCGTATTCCTCTAGATAAGATTTCCACCGTTTGATTCTCGCATTACCGTTCCAGCTACTCAAAGAGTGAGTCAAAGGCTGGTGGTCTGTGAATATTTTAACTTTAAGGCCCAAGTAATGGCGAACATTTCTTTTTCGTTAGCGGCGTAGTTCTCTTCTGATTTGGATAGTGTTCTTGAAAGAAATGAAATAGGTTGGTTATCTTGCGATAATACTGCACCTATTGCGAAGCTGGAAGCATCGGTAGTCAAGTGGAACTCCTTTCTGAAATCTAGGTAACGGAGTATTATATCTTTAGATATAAGTTTTTTTGAATGCTTCAAGCGCTTGGTTGTCAAGCGAAATAGATTTTTTTTGACGACATTTTCTTGGACACTCGTCCGTCTTTCCCTCTTGGAAGCGAGGTAAGGGGCTTGGCGAGCTTAGCATAATTCTCAATGAATCTCCTGTAATACCCGGACAGTTCCAAAAATGATCTTAAATCTTTTAGGGTCTTGGGAACGGGATACTGAGCTATAGCTGCAACTTTATCTGGATTAGTCTCAATGCCGATATCAAAGACAACAAAGCCAAGAAATTCGACTTTGTTCTTCAACAACTCGCATTTGTCCAATTGACATTTCATATTGGCTTCTTGCAAGGTTCGAAAAATTTTGTCCAGATTTTTTAGATATGATTCGTCATCCTTACTGAAAATTATGATGTCATCAATGTAGATGAAGCATATTTTGCCAATATGTTCATGAAGAATGTCATCTAGTGCGCGCTGGAAAATTGCAGGCGCGTTCTTTAGTCCACATGAGAGTCGTGTAAACTCATATTTTCCGTTATTCACGGAGAAGGCAGTTTTTTCTATGTCGGACGTTTTCAATGGGATTTAGTGGAATCCACTTTTAAGATCTAGCTTTATCGTCTTACAGTGTTTGTTTTAATATTTGTTCTTGACAATAATTTTTTGCTCTTGGCAAGTTTTTAGTTTGGTATTTTCTTCTTTTGTATTTTTTGATTTGTTTGTTTATTAACAGGTTTTTATTTGGATTCGATATTGGTATTTGAGATTGTTATTTGATCTTGGTATTTAATCTTGGTATTTGATGTTGGTATTTCATCTTGATATTTGATCTTGGTATTTAATCTTTTCCTAAACACTAGCTTACATTACGTTGATTGCTGCGGCTACTCCTCCCGACTGTCCGGATGTCATCCTTTTTGATTCCTCTACTGGGGATCCTGCGACCAGTACACGATGAGGATGTTCTGCGAACAGATACAACAGAACTGTAGTCCACCGATGAGCAATGATCAATTAAGATCCACAGCTTTACTGGTTGCACAATTGAGGTTCTCTCAGTTAGTGAAATATTGACGACGCAAATTAACGCGAATGAGTCTATTCAATAAAATTTCACTTGGCCAGCAGCGGTTGGCAACCCGTCACGAGCCGAAAACTTAGATACGGTTTTGCACTATCGCTTTATTTTCACTGGTCCCTGCTCGTTCACCAGTTAAAGCTATAAGTTTTTAGCTAAAAAAATTAATTTTAATTCAGTCCAATAGGACTATTCTTGTTGGTTACAAATTTTAGGCTAATTAAACTAAGCTAGTAAGAACCCTAAGAGAGCTTCGTAAATTGGCAGCGACGTTGGCAGAGGCAGCAGCGACATTTCTGGAGCACCTGACATGTTGCCAAATGTTCCACGAATTTGGCAATTGGGTTGCTCGTGCGGGAAGTTTTCCAGACGCTGGGCTCAGCAATATTGGGGCTACTGCACCTGACTGCCGAATGTTGTTGCAGTTGCAGTTTTGGAGCTTTTGAATATTTTCGTTCTTAACTTGTATGACATATGTTGTTTATATTGCTTTGTTTTTGTAAAAAAACTTATGCTCTTGAAGATTTCTTATATGATTTTTCAAATTAGTCTTTTCTTTAAATAAGGGCAGTGGTTTCTTCAGTAAGTTCGATCTTTAACGGCCGCAAAATCTAACTGACTACCTGCCACAAATTTTCAAGCAGTGCCAAGAATATTAATTGCCTTACTTTTTCGGGAGTTAAATATGGTAATAGTTTTGAAAATTACAACAGTCTGCGATATTTCGTGCTGTATTGTATGATATAGGATATTGTATTTCAGATTTTTGTCCGTGTAGAACTGCAAGTTGCTAAGAGCGTCCCGTATTTGCTCCAAATTGATGATATGTAGAATTTTAGTGTCGTTGGATCGTATTTTGCCGATTCCTTTATAGATGGTCACAGTCTGAGCGTCGGTATGATTGGTTATTGTAACAGTCGCGTTGGCTAAGCACATCAGCATCCTTTAAGTGAATTTTTAAGTTTTAATATGTCCCGATTCTGTTAGTATTGTAGTGTTCTTGTCCTCCGCTACTATTTCTTTTTTGAATCTATTTGACTGCTTTGAACCTAATCTTGTATTTATTTTTACAAATATCTCTTCTCCTGCCTCATAGGTTCGAATTGGTTTCCTTCTGCTATTGTGATCAAGTAGGTCTTCGGTCTGTTTACGTCTCAGTTGTTCTATGTTGTCCAGTCTTGCCTGTTCGTATTGCGTGGGGTCAGTGGTAACTCTTCTACCAAAAAAAACTTCTAGTGGCCTTTTCTTCGTTACCGAATGAATTGAGTAGTTAAACTTATAAACGGCTCGACCCGTAAGCACTTCGAAGCTCCTATGAAATTGGTCTCTTTTCAAGCATCTCATTATTTCAGAGAGTGTTGAATGAAACCGTTCAATCTGTCCGTTAACTTTACTTTTATTGGGGGGTGTTGTATAAATTTGCATTCCTAGTTGGTCAACTAACATGAACTAACATGAATTTTGGTACTCCAAAATAGAAAACAATGTCGCGAAGTGCTTTTCATTTTATAATTTGTGCTTTTGCTAACTTGTAAAATTTGTCTATTGCTGTGAGTACGAGGTATCGTTCTGTCGAGTAGATGTCGATATGAATTATGTGTCCGGGGTATTCTGGTATGGGCGTTTCTCTAATCTCTGGGTTAGGTGGATGACGATCCTATTTCGTCTCTTTACAAATCTTGCATTGTTTTACTATGTTTGCGATTTTCTGTTTCATTTTTGGAAAGTAGAATTCTTCTGATATCTGGATTTTATTTTCTAGCGCATTTCGGTGTGCCCTATTATGCGTCTTGAGAATTGGTTCCTCTAGGTCTGTCTGTTGGTCAGGTCTTTTACTAATGTCTGTGTGAAACGTACTTTAAAATTTTTGAAGTAACTCTGATATAATTGTTGAATTTTCCACATTATTTCTTCTGTCGTCTGTGAAAGTTGGGAATGGTATGCTGAATTTGAAGTCGGTCATTTCTGCTTTATGAAGGAAAATCTGGTTCCTAAAGTCGTTAATAGGGACTTCCATACTTGGTATTAATTCTTTGCCTAAGCTCTCGTCGCTGTGTTGCGTCGAGGCTATTGAATTTATTTGCCCTATAGGTGGGATTCTGAATAGCGCATCAGCTACCACATTCTCTTCTTCCGGTTTATAAAATATCTCGTAAGCGTATTCCTCAAGATAAGATTTCCACCGTTTGATTCTCGCATTACCGTTCCAGCTACTCAAAGAGTGAGTCAAAGGCTGGTGGTCTGTGAATATTTTAACTTTAAGGCCCAAGTAATGGCGAACATTTCTTTTTCGTTAGCGGCGTAGTTCTCTTCTGATTTGGATAGTGTTCTTGAAAGAAATGAAATAGGTTGGTTATCTTGCGATAATACTGCACCTATTCCGAAGTTGGAAGCATCGGTAGTCAAGTGGAACTCCTTTCTGAAATCTAGGTAACGGAGTATTATATCTTTAGATATAAGTTTTTTTGAATGCTTCTAGCGCTTGGTTGTCAAGCGAAATAGATTTTTTTTTGACGACATTTTCTTGGACACTCGTCCGTCTTCCCCTCTTGGAAGCGAGGTAAGGGGCTTGGCGAGCTTAGCATAATTCTCAATGAATCTCCTGTAATACCCGGACCGTTCCAAAAATGATCTAAAATCTTTTAGGTTCTTGGGATCGGGATACTGAGCTATAGCTGCAACTTTATCTGGATTAGTCTCAATGCCGATATCAAAGACAACAAAGCCAAGAAATTCGACTTTGTTCTTCAACAACTCGCATTTGTCCAATTGACATTTCATATTGGCTTCTTGCAAGGTTCGAAAAATTTTGTCCAGATTTTTTAGATATGATTCGTCATCCTTACTGAAAATTATGATGTCATCAATGTAGATGAAGCATATTTTGCCAATATGTTCATGAAGAATGTCATCTAGTGCGCGCTGGAAAATTGCAGGCGCGTTCTTTAGTCCACATGAGAGTCGTGTAAACTCATATTTTCCGTTATTCACGGAGCAGGCAGTTTTTTCTATGTCGGACGTTTTCAATGTGATTTAGTGGAATCCACTTTTAAGATCTAGCTTTATCGTCTTACAGTGTTTGTTTTAATATTTGTTCTTGACAATAATTTTTTGCTCTTGGCAAGTTTTTAGTTTGGTATTTTCTTCTTTTGTATTTTTTGATTTGTTTGTTTATTAACAGGTTTTTATTTGGATTCGGGATTTGGTATTTGAGATTGTTATTTGATCTTGGTATTTAATCTTGGTATTTGATGTTGGTATTTCATCTTGATATTTGATCTTGGTATTTAATCTTTTCCTAAACACTAGCTTACATTACGTTGATTGCTGCGGCTACTCCTCCCGACTGTCCGGATGTCATCCTTTTTGATTCCTCTACTGGGGATCCTGCGACCAGTACACAATGAAGATGTTCTGCGAACAGATACAACAGAACTGTAGTCCACCGATGAGCAATGATCAATTAAGATCCACAGCTTTACTGGTTGCACAATTGAGGTTCTCTCAGTTAGTGAAATATTGACGACGCGAATTAACGCGAATGAGTCTATTCAATAAAATTTCACTTGGCCAGCAGCGGTTGGCAACCCGTCACGAGCCGAAAACTTAGATACGGTTTTGAACAATCGCTTTATTTCCACTGGTCCCTGCTCGTTCACCAGTTAAAGCTATAAGTTTTTAGCTAAAAAAAATTAATTTTAATTCAGTCCAATAGGACTATTCTTGTTGGTTACAAATTTTAGGCTAATTAAACTAAGCTAATAAGAACCCTAAGAGAGCTTCGTAAATTGGCAGCGACGTTGGCAGAGGCAGCAGCGACATTTCTGGAGCACCTGACATGTTGCCAAATGTTCCACGAATTTGGCAATTGGGTTGCTCGTGCGGGAAGTTTTCCAGACGCTGGGCTCAGCAATATTGGGGCTACTGCACCTGACTGCCGAATGTTGTTGCAGTTGCAGTTTTGGAGCTTTTGAATATTTTCGTTCTTAACTTGTATGACATATGTTGTTTATATTGCTTTGTTTTTGTAAAAAAACTTATGCTCTTGAAGATTTCTTATATGATTTTTCAAATTAGTCTTTTCTTTAAATAAGGGCAGTGGTTTCTTCAGTAAGTTCGATCTTTAACGGCCGCAAAATCTAACTGACTACCTGCCACAAATTTTCAAGCAGTGCCAAGAATATTAATTGCCCTACTTTTTTGGGAGTTAAATATGGTAATAGTTTTGAAAATTACAACAGTCTGCGATACTTCGTGCTGTATTGTATGATATAGGATATTGTATTTCAGATTTTTGTCCGTGTAGAACTGCAAGTTGCTAAGAGCGTCCCGTATTTGCTCCAAATTGATGATATGTAGAATTTTAGTGTCGTTGGATCGTATTTTGCCGATTCCTTTATAGATGGTCACAGTCTGAGCGTCGGTATGATTGGTTATTGTAACAGTCGCGTTGGCTAAGCACATCAGCATCCATTAAGTGAATTTTTAAGTTTTAATATGTCCCGATTCTGTTAGTATTGTAGTGTTCTTGTCCTCCTCTACTATTTCTTTTTCGAATCTATTTGACTGCTTTGAACCTAATCTTGTATTTATTTTTACAAATATCTCTTCTCCTGCCTCATAGGCTCGAATTGGTTTCCTTCTGCTATTGTGATCAAGTAGGTCTTCGGTCTGTTTACGTCTCAGTTGTTCTATGTTGTCCAGTCTTGCCTGTTCGTATTGCGTGGGGTCAGTGGTAACTCTTCTACCAAAAAAAACTTCTAGTGGCCTTTTCTTCGTTACCGAATGAATTGAGTAGTTATACTTATAAACGGCTCGACCCGTAAGCACTTCGAAGCTCCTATGAATTTGGTCTCTTTTCAAGCATCTCATTATTTTAGAGAGTGTTGAATGAAACCGTTCAATCTGTCCGTTAACTTTACTTTTATTGGGGGGTGTTGTATAAATTTGCATTCCTAGTTGGTCAACTAACATGACCTAACAATAACTATGAATTTTGGTACTCCAAAATAGAAAACAATGTCGCGAAGTGCTTTTGATTTTATAATTTGTGCTTTTGCTAACTTGGAAAATTTGTCTATTGCTGTGAGTACGAGGTATCGTTCTGTCGAGTAGATGTCGATATGAATTATGTTTCCGGGGTATTCTGGTATGGGCGTTTCTCTAATCTCTGGGTTAGGTGGATGACGATCCTATTTCGTCTCTTTACAAATCTTGCATTGTTTTACTATGTTTGCGATTTTCTGTTTCATTTTTGGAAAGTAGAATTCTTCTGATATCTGGATTTTATTTTCTAGCGCATTTCGGTGTGCCCTATTATGCGTCTTAAGAATTGGTTCCTCTAGGTCTGTTGTGTTGGTCAGGTCTTTTACTAATGTCTGTGTGAAACGTACTTTAAAATTTTTGAAGTAACTCTGATATAATTGTTGGATTTTCCACATTATTTCTTCTGTCGTCTGTGAAAGTTGGGAATGGTATGCTGAATTTGAAGTCGGTCATTTCTGCTTTATGAAGGAAAATCTGGTTCCTAAAGTCGTTAATAGGGACTTCCATACTTGGTATTAATTCTTTGCCTAAGCTCTCGTCGCTGTGTTGCGTCGAGGCTATTGAATTTATTTGCCCTATAGGTGGGATTCTGAATAGCGCATCAGCTACCACATTCTCTTCTTCCGGTTTATAAAATATCTCGTAAGCGTATTCCTCAAGATAAGATTTCCACCGTTTGATTCTCGCATTACCGTTCCAGCTACTCAAAGAGTGAGTCAAAGGCTGGTGGTCTGTGAATATTTTAACTTTAAGGCCCAAGTAATGGCGAACATTTCTTTTTCGTTAGCGGCGTAGTTCTCTTCTGATTTGGATAGTGTTCTTGAAAGAAATGAAATAGGTTGGTTATCTTGCGATAATACTGCACCTATTGCGAAGTTGGAAGCATCGGTAGTCAAGTGGAACTCCTTTCTGAAATCTAGGTAACGGAGTATTATATCTTTAGATATAAGTTTTTTTGAATGCTTCTAGCGCTTGGTTGTCAAGCGAAATAGATTTTTTTTGACGACATTTTCTTGGACACTCGTCCGTCTTCCCCTCTTGGAAGCGAGGTAAGGGGCTTGGCGAGCTTAGCATAATTCTCAATGAATCTCCTGTAATACCCGGACCGTTCCAAAAATGATCTAAAATCTTTTAGGTTCTTGGGATCGGGATACTGAGCTATAGCTGCAACTTTATCTGGATTAGTCTCAATGCCGATATCAAAGACAACAAAGTCAAGAAATTCGACTTTGTTCTTCAACAACTCGCATTTGTCCAATTGACATTTCATATTGGCTTCTTGCAAGGTTCGAAAAATTTTGTCCAGATTTTTTAGATATGATTCGTCATCCTTACTGAAAATTATGATGTCATCAATGTAGATGAAGCATATTTTGCCAATATGTTCATGAAGAATGTCATCTAGTGCGCGCTGGAAAATTGCAGGCGCGTTCTTTAGTCCACATGAGAGTCGTGTAAACTCATATTTTCCGTTATTCACGGAGAAGGCAGTTTTTTCTATGTCGGACGTTTTCAATGGGATTTAGTGGAATCCACTTTTAAGATCTAGCTTTATCGTCTTACAGTGTTTGTTTTAATATTTGTTCTTGACAATAATTTTTTGCTCTTGGCAAGTTTTTAGTTTGGTATTTTCTTCTTTTGTATTTTTTGATTTGTTTGTTTATTAACAGGTTTTTATTTGGATTCGATATTGGTATTTGAGATTGTTATTTGATCTTGGTATTTAATCTTGGTATTTGATGTTGGTATTTCATCTTGATATTTGATCTTGGTATTTAATCTTTTCCTAAACACTAGCTTACATTACGTTGATTGCTGCGGCTACTCCTCCCGACTGTCCGGATGTCATCCTTTTTGATTCCTCTACTGGGGATCCTGCGACCAGTACACGATGAGGATGTTCTGCGAACAGATACAACAGAACTGTAGTCCACCGATGAGCAATGATCAATTAAGATCCACAGCTTTACTGGTTGCACAATTGAGGTTCTCTCAGTTAGTGAAATATTGACGACGCGAATTAACGCGAATGAGTCTATTCAATAAAATTTCACTTGGCCAGCAGCGGTTGGCAACCCTTCACGAGCCGAAAACTTAGATACGGTTTTGCACTATCGCTTTATTTCCACTGGTCCCTGCTCGTTCACCAGTTAAAGCTATAAGTTTTTAGCTAAAAAAAATTAATTTTAATTCAGTCCAATAGGACTATTCTTGTTGGTTACAAATTTTAGGCTAATTAAACTAAGCTAATAAGAACCCTAAGAGAGCTTCGTAAATTGGCAGCGACGTTGGCAGAGGCAGCAGCGACATTTCTGGAGCACCTGACATGTTGCCAAATGTTCCACGAATTTGGCAATTGGGTTGCTCGTGCGGGAAGTTTTCCAGCCGCTGGGCTCAGCAATATTGGGGCTACTGCACCTGATTGCCGAATGTTGTTGCAGTTGCAGTTTTGGAGCTTTTGAATATTTTCGTTCTTAACTTGTATGACATATGTTGTTTATATTGCTTTGTTTTTGTAAAAAAACTTATGCTCTTGAAGATTTCTTATATGATTTTTCAAATTAGTCTTTTCTTTAAATAAGGGCAGTGGTTTCTTCAGTAAGTTCGATCTTTAACGGCCGCAAAATCTAACTGACTACCTGCCACAAATTTTCAAGCAGTGCCAAGAATATTAATTGCCCTACTTTTTCGGGAGTTAAATATGGTAATAGTTTTGAAAATTACAACAGTCTGCGATATTTCGTGCTGTATTGTATGATATAGGATATTGTATTTCAGATTTTTGTCCGTGTAGAACTGCAAGTTGCTAAGAGCGTCCCGTATTTGCTCCAAATTGATGATATGTAGAATTTTAGTGTCGTTGGATCGTATTTTGCCGATTCCTTTATAGATGGTCACAGTCTGAGCGTCGGTATGATTGGTTATTGTAACAGTCGCGTTGGCTAAGCACATCAGCATCCATTAAGTGAATTTTTAAGTTTTAATATGTCCCGATTCTGTTAGTATTGTAGTGTTCTTGTCCTCCTCTACTATTTCTTTTTTGAATCTATTTGACTGCTTTGAACCTAATCTTGTATTTATTTTTACAAATATCTCTTCTCCTGCCTCATAGGCTCGAATTGGTTTCCTTCTGCTATTGTGATCAAGTAGGTCTTCGGTCTGTTTACGTCTCAGTTGTTCTATGTTGTCCAGTCTTGCCTGTTCGTATTGCGTGGGGTCAGTGGTAACTCTTCTACCAAAAAAAACTTCTAGTGGCCTTTTCTTCGTTACCGAATGAATTGAGTAGTTATACTTATAAACGGCTCGACCCATAAGCACTTCGAAGCTCCTATGAATTTGGTCTCTTTTCAAGCATCTCATTATTTTAGAGAGTGTTGAATGAAACCGTTCAATCTGTTCGTTAACTTTACTTTTATTGGGGGGTGTTGTATAAATTTGCATTCCTAGTTGGTCAACTAACATGACCTAACAATAACTATGAATTTTGGTACTCCAAAATAGAAAACAATGTCGCGAAGTGCTTTTGATTTTATAATTTGTGCTTTTGCTAACTTGGAAAATTTGTCTATTGCTGTGAGTACGAGGTATCGTTCTGTCGAGTAGATGTCGATATGAATTATGTGTCCGGGGTATTCTGGTATGGGCGTTTCTCTAATCTCTGGGTTAGGTGGATGACGATCCTATTTCGTCTCTTTACAAATCTTGCATTGTTTTACCATGTTTGCGATTTTCTGTTTCATTTTTGGAAAGTAGAATTCTTCTGATATCTGGATTTTATTTTCTAGCGCATTTCGGTGTGCCCTATTATGCGTCTTAAGAATTTGTTCCTCTAGGTCTGTTGTGTTGGTCAGGTCTTTTACTAATGTCTGTGTGAAACGTACTTTAAAATTTTTGAAGTAACTCTGATATAATTGTTGGATTTTCCACATTATTTCTTCTGTCGTCTGTGAAAGTTGGGAATGGTATGCTGAATTTGAAGTCGGTCATTTCTGCTTTATGAAGGAAAATCTGGTTCCTAAAGTCGTTAATAGGGACTTCCATACTTGGTATTAATTCTTTGCCTAAGCTCTCGTCGCTGTGTTGCGTCGAGGCTATTGAATTTATTTGCCCTATAGGTGGGATTCTGAATAGCGCATCAGCTACCACATTCTCTTCTTCCGGTTTATAAAATATCTCGTAAGCGTATTCCTCAAGATAAGATTTCCACCGTTTGATTCTCGCATTACCGTTCCAGCTACTCAAAGAGTGAGTCAAAGGCTGGTGGTCTGTGAATATTTTAACTTTAAGGCCCAAGTAATGGCGAACATTTCTTTTTCGTTAGCGGCGTAGTTCTCTTCTGATTTGGATAGTGTTCTTGAAAGAAATGAAATAGGTTGGTTATCTTGCGATAATACTGCACCTATTGCGAAGTTGGAAGCATCGGTAGTCAAGTGGAACTCCTTTCTGAAATCTAGGTAACGGATTATTATATCTTTAGATATAAGTTTTTTTGAATGCTTCTAGCGCTTGGTTGTCAAGCGAAATAGATTTTTTTTGACGACATTTTCTTGGACACTCGTCCGTCTTCCCCTCTTGGAAGCGAGGTAAGGGGCTTGGCGAGCTTAGCATAATTCTCAATGAATCTCCTGTAATACCCGGAAAGTTCCAAAAATGATCTAAAATCTTTTAGGGTCTTGGGAACGGGATACTGAGCTATAGCTGCAACTTTATCTGGATTAGTCTCAATGCCGATATCAAAGACAACAAAGCCAAGAAATTCGACTTTGTTCTTCAACAACTCGCATTTGTGATTCGTCATCCTTACTGAAAATTATGATGTTGTTGCAGTTGCAGTTTTGGAGCTTTTGAATATTTTCGTTCTTAACTTGTATGACATATGTTGTTTATATTGCTTTGTTTTTGTAAAAAAACAAATGTTCTTGAAGGTTTCTTTAAATAAGGGCAGTGGCTTCTTCAGTAAGTTCGATCTTTAACGGCCGCAAAATCTTACTGACTGCGGTGTCCGATTTACCCAAATTACCCAATCAAGATCATCTATTAGTTTCAGCGGAATAATTGTTGTAAGAAATAAAGAATGGTCCCGTGAAATAGGCTCATTTAATTTAAATCATTTTTTGTATGAGTTATGACTTGTTGAGCCATCGAATTCAAAGCTAACTATTAATTTGCAATTTGTTACGTCAGATAAAATCTTAAGAACTTCTCATTGCATTGTTAAAATGCGATCTGCTGTATGATCCAATAAGTTTTGCAAGGATACTTCTGCTTTTATTCACAAATTCTAACACCGCTAAGCCTGCGTTTTATTTTATTTAGCGTTCACTACCTCCAAATAAGAGGGATAAATATCGCATACATGCTGCTTATTAAGTTTTTTTTTGTTATATTTGAATTCTGTTGTTTTGTCAATCCATTTTCAATCAGAAATGCCAACGCTTCATCAGGGCTGACTGGAATCCGTGGATTGACGTCAAGTTTCTTTCTTACGCTGCTTATGTTTCCTTGATTTTTCCAATACAAAAGATATGTCTTTTTTGTTTGATTTTTTTTATGAAACCGATGCTGCATGCATAAGAAACGAAGTCTAATTTTTCGAGGCTAGTTCTGATAAAAATTTATTTGTAATCGAGGTTCTGCCTTTTGATATGGTAACTTCTTTTGATCCACATTATTTTGTGACATGTTGCTTTAATTAATCTTAATTGTAATATTACCAATCCAATGTAAATGATTTATTTAAAATCTGTCTAACATTTGATTGCATTTTATTAAATGCTTGTTAATATATTCACAAAATATCTGGACTTCCAGTAATAAACCTCATCGTGTATGTTTTGATTCAAATTTTTAACAATATAGGATTACACTAGGCAACAGCATAACTCAGAATTTAACCAAACCGACTTTTTTGAATAAATATGGGGCCCCAAGCGATGAAAAACCTATTTTACCTATTTTTTTATACCCCGAGCTCATTAAAAATGGGCAAAAAAGGGTATAATGTGTTTGGCAGAATGTATGTTACAGGCAGAAGGTGGCGTGGCAGACCCCCAAAAGTATATATATTCTTGATCAGGATCAACAGTCGAGTCGATTGAGCCATGTCCGTCTGTCTGTCCGTCTGTCCGTCCGGATGTTTGAACCCGTCGATCTCAGAAACTATAAAAGCCAGAGACTTCGAACTTGGTATGTAGGTTCCTGGATACCATAGGCAGAACAAGTTTGTTTTTAGACCCCGTACTTAAAAAAAGTACAGGGGTCTATTGGGTGTGTTTTACCGAATATGTGCGTAACAGGCAGAAGGAGGCGTGGCAGACCCCATAAAGTATATTTATTCTTGATCAGCATCAATAGCCGAGTCGATATAGCAATGTCCGTCTGTCTGTCTGTCTGTCTGTATGAACACCTAGACCTCAGAGACTATAAGAGCTAGAGACACCAAACTTGGTATGTAGGTTCCTCTATACTGCAGGCAGATCAAGTTTGTTTCAAAATTCGGCCACGCCCCTTTTAACGCCCACAAATAGAAAAAAAATTTCATATTCCAATTATAAGAGCAATTTCAAAGTTAGTGACACCAAATTTGGTATGTAGATTCCTCTATATTGCAGGCAAGTTAAGTTTGTTTCTTTTTTGAATCGGACCACTATAACATACAGCTGTCATAGGACCGATCGGATGAAAATTAAGCCTTAGTATGAAAAACTTTTTTGTTTTATGAGATATCGTAACCAAACTTATAGAATATAAATTAAACTTGAATTTATATATTCTGTCCAAAGTTGATTCAAATCGGTTCGCTATATCATATAGCTGTCATAGGACCGATCGGGCGAAAATCAAGCCATAGTATGAAAATTTTTTTTTGTTTTTTGGGATATCGTAATCAAACTTATAGAATATGCATAAAACTTGGTTTTATATATTCTGTCTAAAGTTGGTTCTAATCGGACCACTATATCATATAGCTCTCATAGAACCGATCGGGCGAAAATTAAATCTTAGTTGAGACATCGTAATCAACCTGCCAATTTAAATTTATCGCCCACAAATCGACAAAAAAATATCATATTCAAATTATAAGAACAATTTAAATGCTAGTGATACAAAACCTAGTATGTAGATTCCTTTATCTTGCAGGAAGATCAAGTTTGTTTCTTTTTTTGGATATATATCGTATATAAAACTGGTATAAAGTTGTTTCAAACCGGATCACTATATCATATAGTGCAAAAATCAAGTCCTAGTACGAAAATCTTTTGTGTCTTATGATATATCATAAGCAAACTAATATTATAAGCCCTTAAGTTAGTCCTATACATCCTCACCAATATAATTTGATAACATCGGTCCACTGCATTATAAAGCTGTCGTTGAACCGATCGGTCCAATATCAATTTATTCAGATATTTACGCTTAACTGACAGAATATGCACTTAAGATAGTCATTTGTTGTTGCTATATTTATAGCTATATTAATATCCATCGTTAAAATCTTTGGTAAGACGGCTATGTTATCAGCATATAAACAATTAAACAAGTATTTTGCAAATTCTGATTTTCTACTGGTCGGTCCCATGGCAGCTATATGCTTTAGTGGTCCGATTCCAACCAAATTTGAACAGGTTGTATAAGACGATTCGAGATTCTTAATTTGTAAGTTTGGTACAGATAACTTAAAAAAAAAAAGTTTTTCGTATTATCGACCGTTCATCTCGATCGTTCAGCAGCTATATGATGTAGAGCTCCGATTTCAACCAAATTTGGTAAGGATGTGAAGTGCAGTTAAAAATACCCAATTCATGAGTTTGATTACGATATCTCCAAAAATAAAAAACTTTTTTATACTAAAACTTGATATGTACCGATCGGTCCTATGGCAGCTACATGATATAGTGGACCGATTTGAACCAATTTCGGTAAGGATGCAAAGGACCAACTTTTATGCATATTTCATCACTTTAGTTAAGGTATCTTAAGAAGCAAAAAAGTTTTATATTCAAAGACATGATTTCTTACCGATCCTATGGACCCTATGGCAGCTATATAATTTGGTTGACCGATTTGAACCAACTTCGGTCAGGATGAAACTTGATTTTAAACTGATCGGTCATATGGCAGCTATTTGATATAGTAGACCGAATTGAACCGATATTGGTGGAGATATATAAGACAATATAAAATACACAATTTTTGAGTTTGGTTGAAATATCTTAGAAAATAAAAAAATTGTTTATACTGAAGATAGATTTACGATCGATCGTTCCTACGGCAGCTATATGATATAGTGCACCGATTTCAACCATATGTGGTATTGATATATACACATTACCAAATACACAACCTGCGAGGTTGGATGATGATGGGATTACTGAAACAGATTCGGATTTGGTTTCGTTACAGATTTGATTTCGCTGTTCACAGCTGTTCCATACATAATGTGTAGGGCTGCCATACAAAATAAAAAAATAAAACGAGTGTGAAGTAGCCCTAAAAGATTTCAAGAAAACCAGGTGTAAGGCTGATTTCGTTCTGATTCCATATGTGAGACCGTGCATTTCGATAACATTATTTGGCAGATGAATATGACAGCTAAGAAAGGGTTGTGCGAATTAAAGCTAATGCACAAAAATAGCTTAAAAAGCTTAATGTGTAAAACTGCACCTAAAACATTATAAACAATTAGTATTATTCTTGAAACATTAAATTAGTTTATTTAATTTATAAGTTTTTTTTAAAACCGAAAGATTTGGTGGCGTTCAAGTTTATAAATCAGCGAAATTAAAAAATGCGAGAGCGATTCGTGCTTGTTCGTATATAATGATATTCGACAACTGAAACTTTAAATGTTCTTAAGCCTAGCTTTAACTATGGTGGCGATGTATTTAAATCATTTTTTCGATGAAAGCGATTGTAAAAGTAATAAATGCATTTGATAGAACAATTTTCAAAAATTACAAATCCAAAAGATTTTTAAGTTCAGGTAGGAATTGTGGGCGTGACAGCCTCTCAAAGTTGACCCTTATTTCAGTGCGCGCACAAATGTGCAAATTTTCTTAAAATTGCAAACTTTTAATCTGTTTTGTTGTCAAGTTATACGACCGATCTTTATGTTCTTGATTTGATATGAAAAGCATGTTAATTTTTAATTAAAGGCCGTAAAATTTTGTTTCTTAACTTGTTTACTTTTTATCCCAGCGATGTTTAAAAAAAGCACTAAAATGAGGTTATTTTTCCACTTTGATGGAAGATAACAAAAATTTGACAATTTTGGACACCATCCCACTACTTCAGGACGCAATTCTCTAACTATATTTTTCAGTTTTATTTGCGACTTTTTTTAAAAGAGCAAAAACTGACGCAACCTCGCATAAAAATGGTGATAGAAAAGGAAGAGCGCAGTACAATTTCATACGTTTTTGCTATGCCAGGCATCATACACAATTTATGAAAATAAAATATTTTTTTTTGATTAAGTGCAATAAAACATTTTAATATATTAAACAATGATGTTTAAAGGATAAACTACTGGCGGTTACAGTCGAGCACGCACGACAGTTGAATACCCTGTGCTCATGTACTCTGTACTGAAAGTTGATTTTCGATCGATTGTTACCATGGCAGCTATATGATATTTTAGACCGATTCTAACCGAATTCGATCAGGATGTATAATGCCAGCCCAGATGCATATTCTATCAGTTTGGTTCCGATATCTTAAAAAACAAAAAACTTTTCCATACTAAAACTTCATTTTTGATGTTCCGTTCCTGTGGAAGCTATATGATATAGTGGACCGATCCAAAAATAAAAACAAACTTGATCTGCCTGTGGTATCCAGGAACCTACATACCAAGTTCGAAGTCTCTGACTTTTATAGTTTCTGAGATCGACGCGTTCAAACATCCGGACGGACGAACGGACGGACGGACAGACAGACGGACATTGCTCAATCGACTCGGCTGTTGATCCTGATCAAGAATATATTTACTTTTGGGGGTCTGCCACGCCCCCTTCTGCCTGTTACATACATTCTGCCAAACACATTATACCCTTTTTTGACCATTTTTAATGGGCTCAGGGTATAAAAAGATTGAAATTTATATTTCGAACAAAAAATTTTTTACATGTAAAATATGCACTAAAAGTATTTTTCAACTTTGACCGACAACCCTATATTAACGCAGTGCAGACACTCATTTCAAAGCTTAAGAAGTTTTTCATCAGATTCTTTATAAATTTTTGAAATATCTTTATTGGCTTAAAAGATATGATTTTCGTACAACAAAGTGTGAGACTGTCCCACTGTGCGTCGTCTGCAGTTCTTCTACCGTCAACAGCAGGCTGCCTACCGTCCGTAGGAGTAGGTGCTTTGCACTTCACACCTGCGTCCCATACACCCCCGAAGTGCAGAGCTCTTGGTGATATAAGCGCAATTTCGCATCCGCATTTTGATGCGAATTCGCGAATTGCGTCCGCTTTCTCCTCGATTTGAGTCTGCAATAGAGGTCTACATGAGTCCACTCAAATCATACGTAAAATTTAATGTATTCGAATGAATTCAGCTGATTGAGTACGAAGCACACAATGAATTGAATGTGTATGAGTGGCACACCACACTGTGTCTCATAACTAACGGCATTCAACGAAATGAGCGAGAATAAATAGCTGCGTAAAACGGAATGAAAACTTTGGCGAAGCCAAAGACATTCGAATGTATTCGAGTTGTGGCATAGACTTTGTGTGTATTCATTTCATTCATTTAACAAAATAATGTTTTTGCACTCGAATAAAAACTAAATACATACATAAATATAGGCTCACAAACATAAATTTAATACATATATAAATATAGGCTTACATATGTAATACATTTTATTATACTATAATTCTGTACGCTTTGTGTTCTACGCTTTAATGAAAAATCTGTCTCGCATTTGAATATATTCAAAACCAAGCCTCTAATTTTTACGCGTACTCACTCATTCAATTCATTGCTTTTCGTTTGAGTTGAATGAGACATTGTACGACGCTAGCGTACTCACTCACTCAAATAAATTGTGCGTCGCATTCGAATTCACTCAACTCAATTTACGCATTGTCCATTCGAACGTCGATTTTCTGCCATTCATGCAGATGTCTAGTCTGCAACCCCCGAAGCTGACAACTTGGTCCTACGAAGCTCGTCGCGTTGTCGCAATGGACGGTCTGCGGGACTCCTCGACGGCCGACGATCCTTTGAAAAGCCATAAAAAGTGTTAGTGGATAAGTCGGAAACTAGTTCTTAGTGCACCGCTTTGGAGACGAAGCAAATAAAAAGTGCGATATTCGACTTATAAGTAGGCTTTTCACGCAAAAATCAACATCACATGAAGAAAATAGGCGGAGTGCTCGTAGTCGGTCTGCTGGCAAATTACCCATTATTTGGGTGAGCAGACGGGACTTGCAGACAGACCTCTTGAGCGTTATCGAGCCAAATTCGCTCACGAAGAATACTCACGAGCGCGCTCGGGCCAGCATGATAATTCGTTAAATGCAGGTATCGAATGTAGCTTCTAGCAAATTGCGAGCTTTTAGGGAGTAGCATCGGAAACTTAGACTCATATGAAAGAGGAGCAGTTGCAAGTCACTCGCATCAACGTAAGGAAGCACCAAGATCCATAATACTCATGTATAAATGGATTGAGATGCTGTTGGCTACATCCCACACGCGTGCCCTTTCGAACCCTGGCTATGTAATCTTTAAACTCAAACTGTTGGATGACTTCAACTATTTTCCCAAAGGCTTCTTTTCTTTTTAATGCCGTAGGGATATTTTCAAATATCTGTCGTTTATTTCTAAATATTTTTAAAAAACGGAAGACTTAAGTGAACATTCTAAGCAGTCTAGCATGCGATAAATAAATATTGATAGTTTCCAAGAGATCCGGTCGGTCTACCATAGCTGCCAGTCCGACAGCTGTTTTACGTACTTTCAAAGTACGCATCTCGTCTGTAATCAGATGCTGGTTAACTAACCAGGAATCTCTTGGTTCCTTCAAAAATGAAGGCCCATCGAACCAAATAGACGATAGCAATTTGTCAACATCGCAGCCTTTCGAAACGATATCTGCTGGGTTCTGCTTTGTCGGTACATGGCGCCATTCAGCGTTATCTTTCCACTCTTGGATTTCAGCCACACGATTCGACACAAATGTTGCCAAGGACGAAGGATGTAACTTGATCCAATGAAATGTAACTTCAGAATCAGACCAAAGAACAGTCCGTTCACTTGGTTACCATATGAGATTTCTGATTCGGTGACAGAGATCTGCGAGAAGATGAGCCGCGAATAACTCAAATCTTGAAAAAGTTTTAGTCTTGAGGGGGGCTACTTTTGACTTGGATGTCAACAAGGAGACACAATAACCTTCTGCAGTATGAATGCGTATATATACACATGCGCCAAACGCTCGCATTGCTGCGTCGGCAAAGCTATGTATCTCAATCGGTAAAGTTGGCTCTGTAAAACATATCGTGGTATTTTGATTATTTGCAACTGGATCAAAGTTGATTATAATTGTTTCCATGCTCATAAAAATTGATTCATCCCAACTAGCTTTTGTAGCACCGTGTGAAAGACACTGGGCTTTAACTGGTGCTCTGTTGTCAGGCGATCCGTGCGAGAATCTTGGCGAAGTAATAACGACTCGAATATGATTAATTAATATTTATTAAATGAAAATAAGATAAAATTAAGGAGCTTCAATAAACGTGTGTGCTTCGCACCAGTGCCAGATCTCTTCTTCTTCTTAACTATCGATTTTCGTTCTATCGATATCGCTTAACTTAATATAGGGGCATGACAACTCAATATAATGTTTGCACTTAATATAGGGGCATGGCAACTCAATATAATGTTTACAATTCGGCTTCCTGACAATTCGAAGCGCCCTCGCGAGATTCGCCATGTTTTCCATTATCTTGGTCGTCATCTTCATCTTGGTCCTCTGGTGGTATCTTACACCACGGCTTCATCTTATCAGAGGCGTACACTGACTTGTAATGCCTCTGAGTTCGCTGAGCATGGGGGATATCTTCAATAAGATATCGGTCGTGTGGCAAAACCTTGCTGATCAGGAACGGACCTTTATAGTGAGGCTCCAGTTTCCGGGATGTGCCTGTGCTGTAGGGCTCATTCTCAACCAGGACGAGATCACCTGGTTCGTAGATAGTCGGCTTTGAGTGCTTGGCATCATATCTCTTCTTAGCTTCTGCTCTTTGGTCATCTACTCTAGTGGCGGCATCTTCTCTAAGTTTCTGTAACTCAGCATCTGTCATCATGTCGGCGTCTTTGTCTTGGAGAACATTCACCAACGTATTTTGCAGAATATCACGTGGCTCATACCCGTACAACAACTGAAATGGAGAACATTTTGTAGTTTTGTTTACCATGGTGTTGATGCTCCATTGGATATCTCGTAGCTTCTCGTCCCATCGCTTCTCATTATCTGTCATTGGCAACAGCATGGATAGTATTATACGATTCGTACGCTCTACATGTCCATTTGCTCTTGGAGTGCGAACGGCATTAAGGATTCGCTTGACATTATTCTCTCGGCAGAATTTTTCATATTCCTTGGATGTGAAGGCTGTACCACGATCGGAGATGATTCGGGCTGGCATTCCAAGGTAACTTGTTACTTCTCGTAGGACATCTAAGACATGTTTGGTAGCTGTGCTCTTCACAGCGCGAATAATTGTAAATTTTGTAAAGGCGTCGACAATAGCAAAGATGTGCTCGTTTCGTTTGGAACTTCTTGGAAAGGGTCCCAAATGGTCAATGTGTATCGTGGAAAATGGTATTGGCTTCATATTGTCAAAATGATATTGACCCTCTTGTCGTCCTCCAGGTTGCTTATTCAATGCACAACCCACACAGGATTGAATGTAACTCTTCACGTAATTTCGCATGCGGGGAAACCAAAACAGATTACGGATTCGGCTTACTGTTTTGTCCACGCTCATGTGTCCGGCTTTGTCATGTGACTCATGAAGAATGTGATAACGAAGCTGCTTAGGCACAACCCATAGCAGTTTGCTATCGTGCTTACGGTACAGGCGTCCTTGCTCGATCACAAATTCATCGTCTTCGGTTTGCTGCTTGGATTTCATGTTACTGACTATTGCTTGGATCTTCTTATCCTGCAGCTGTATGGTGAACAACCAATCTGCTTCGTCAATGATTAGCTTTCCTATTTTCAAGCTTGCTGGATCTACTTCATGTGCATCCTCATATGGAGCACGGCTAAGTGCGTCGACATGTTCCATCCTGGTACCAGATCTGTGAGTGATCTCGATGTCGAACTCCTGAATTCTTAGCCACCATCTTGCGATGCGAGGTATCAGATCACGTTTCTCCATCGCCGTTTTCAATGCGTTACAGTCTGTTATAACCTTGATCATTTTTCCGCATACATAATATTTGAATCGCTCTAACGATTCGACGACAGCTAATGCTTCTAGTTCGTAGCTATGAAAATTCCTTTCAGTTGTGGATGTTGCTCGACTAAAATAGGCAATTGGCTGCAACTGTTGATCTTCCATCTGTAATAGCACGCCGGCTAAACCAATTGAGCTTGCGTCCGTGTGAACTTCGTGTATGGCGTCTACTCGATAACTGGCTACTACTGGCTTGGCAATTAGTCTTTGTTTTAAAATGTCAAAGGCATCTTGCTGCGCCTGTTCCCATTTGAACATCTGGTTTTTACGCAATAGCATACGCAAAGGCTCTGAGATTATGGCATATCCAGCAACGAATTTCCGAAAGTATCCGCTGAGGCCTAAGAACTTTCGTACTTCTGTCACGCTGTTCGGCGTTGGGAATAGAGCAATGGCATTCGTCTTTATCTCGCCTGGACTTATTCCTTGGGGGTGTATCTGATGTCCTAAAAACGTAATCGATTGCTTGAAGAACTCGCATTTATCAATATTGAGCGTCAGTCCACAGTTTCGCAATACTTCTAGGATACGCCCGAGCTTCTCGTGCATCTCATTGAATGAATGGCTACCTATCAAGATATCATCCATATAGTGCATCATGTCTCCCTTCTGAACACGCTTTTGTAATTCAGCCATGAGTCGATTAAAAATTGCAGGAGCGTTCTTTAGTCCAAAAGGCATACGCTTGAATTCAAATAAGCCATCACTAGTAATAAAAGCTGTATACTTCCGACTCTCAGGAGCTACTTTAATTTGATAATATCCGCTATTCAAATCTAGCGAGGAGAAATATTTATACTGCTTGGCTTCCTGTAGACGCTTTTCGATATTTGGAACTGGAAAGTTTTCCTTCTTCATGCATTTGTTGAGACGGCGGTAATCAACACACAATCGATCACCTCCGTTCTGCTTCTTAATAAGAACAATAGGGCTTGCGTACTCTGATGTAGACATACTGATTATGTCGCACCGCAACAACTCATCTATCATCTGATTGACAATTTCTCTTTTGGGTTCTGGTATACGATATGGTGCTTGAGATATAACTTTGCCTTCTTCAATGCTAATGTTGGCTTCCACTACGTTCGTTTTCCCGATTCCTTCTAATCCGGTTGCGAACACATCTGCATACGTTTTCAAAAGATTGCTCAGCTTCGCTTTATCATCATCGTTGTGTACATTAGTAAGGAGTTTTGAAATTAAATCAGTTTCTGTTATCGGAACTTTCTCAGTACGTTTGCTTCCAAAACTCATTTGACCATTGTCAAACTTTAGCGTGAGGTGCGTGTTGACCATGACATCCTGTCCTAGCAAGAAATCTTCTTGAAGTAGATCATCATCTGCGATGTAAACTTGTGCTGTTGTTGTCATGTCATCAATGGCTATATCCACAATTATAGCCTCGTTTAGTATTCGGGTACCACCACATATACCTTTCATCTGGATAGGACACTTGCGTCGTTCAGCATTGATACCTTGGGCCACTGACTTGCGAACGATACTTGCTTGGCTACCCGTATCAATGAATGCGATATACGGCTTCGACTGCAAGACTATCTCTTTGGTGAACCACTGGTCTCTATTCTCAGCACCCAGGCGTCGAGAATTTACTTCTGGCGGCTTGCAGCTTTCATTGCTTCCATGGAACTTCTTACATTTTCCACAACGAGGATTCTTCTGTGGGACCGGGCACGTATTAGCGAAATGTCCAATCTCTCCACAATTAAAACACTTCAAGGATTCTCTGGGTTTCTTTTCTTTTGCTTCATTCTCTAGTTTCTGTTCGGTATTGTTGCGTCTTACTGGATCATGTCTTAAGTTCGGTAATCTTCCTCGATTTACAAAATACTCATCTGCGGTATCTCTCATCTGCTTCATTGTCATAAACTTAATTGCTGCTATACTCTGCTGTAGCTCACGATGCTGTAATCCAGAACGAGTATATCTGATGACTGCTGCTTCACTAATATTGTATCGCACTCCTAATGCTGACATACGAAAACAATATTCTTTCACCGTTTCCTTTGACCGTCGTATAGCATTGGTCATGGCATAATGAATCTCTGCTTCATCTGGTGTTGTTCCAAACTCATCGCGCAAAGCGTTTGCGAAAGCTCTCCATGTGGTATGCAAAACTGGCGATGAATCAAACCACATTTTAGCTGGACCTTTTAGCTGTGAATATATTGCGAGTAATAAGAATTTGTCCTCCCAATTGTAAGCGTTAATGACATTATTGACACGCTCAATGAACTGCTCGACTGAGATAGCGTTACTGTCACTTGGATCAAATTCTGGTAATGTTTTGGCAATCTCCTTGACTGATGCTTGTCTCGTGTTGGAGTTTAACTGGATATTCTCATTAGCTGCATCCATCGTATTTTCAATCACCGGCTGTACTCTTGCGGCTGCGCTTGTACTAGCGGTTTGCTGATTAATTAATTGAGACATCATTTCTTTTAACTGCGTCATTTCATTTTGCAATTGTGTAATTGCTGCTTTATCAACATGATCTCTTGTTTCATGCGACATGTCTACTTCCTCTGATCCTTCAAATTCCACCAATCGAAGAATCAAATCACTGCGCGATCCTGCTGTCGCTAATTCTCTTTGCCTCAAAAGAAATTTCAATTGATCCACTTTCAAATCGGAAATTTTCTGCATTTTACTTCTTTGCTTGAAATACACGCCCTGTGTATGACAAAACTCGGCTATGTCTGCTTGTGCGTAAGCGAGACAACTGATGTTGCAATTTCTTTAAGTTGTGAAATTCACACATACATACAAGCACTTTGTATGTATACTGATGCTGCGCAAAAACTTTATAAGCTGCAGGAACACATCCAACACTTATAAAATTCAATCCAAAACCGTCTGCTACGTAGACCTAGGGAACCAATCCCAATTTGCAATCTCTTTGGTCACCTAGACCGAGGGAACACTTCCCATTGCAAACGTGGTACGAAGACGTTTTTCCTTGTGCGTTTATGCTGCTCTTTGGATAGGCGAACACATCACTTATCCCACTTCTGAACTGAAAGACACTGGGCTTTAACTGGTGCTCTGTTGTCAGGCGATCCGTGCGAGAATCTTGGCGAAGTAATAACGACTCGAATATGATTAATTAATATTTATTAAATGAAAATAAGATAAAATTAAGGAGCTTCAATAAACGTGTGTGCTTCGCACCAGTGCCAGATCTCTTCTTCTTCTTAACTATCGATTTTCGTTCTATCGATATCGCTTAACTTAATATAGGGGCATGACAACTCAATATAATGTTTGCACTTAATATAGGGGCATGGCAACTCAATATAATGTTTACACGTGTTAAACACCGTATTGCCAAAAATGGGGCTGGCGCAGGGCCATAAGTCACAGTGTTTAACCTGAAGGACATCATAGAGTCTGATGGGTTCTTTCGCCACACTATAAGTTGAAAATTTCGATCTGCTTCATGCATCATGACTTGCCTGTACATCTTTTTGATGTTAGCTGTCAGAGCATACTTGTGTAGTCGAAATCAAAGTCGAGTCGAATACAACTCTTGAATGGTCGGTCCAACCATCAGAAGATCATTCAACGCAACTTGAGACGAAGTACGACAAGATGCGTCAAAAACAACGCGTAACTTCGACGACGTGCTCTGTGGTCTTAGGACACACTGGTGCCGAATAAAATAGTGTGTAGTGAGTACTTGGAATTTGAGGGTCTATTTCAGACATATGGGGAACATATTCTTCCATAAATTCCAAGTTCATACGCATAAGCTCAGGAACACGAGACAAGCGTCTTTCGAGTAACACACAACGACGCTTAGCAACCTCGAAAGAGTTGCCTAGCTGATTTGGCTTCGACTTAAATGGTAGTCGTACTTCAAATCGACCAGACGGCAATATTTTCAAATTATCTAGAAAGTGGCTCTCACATAACTGTAGGCGTATAACGCCCGGAGACAATCCAACCAACAAGAGTTTTTTGCAGAATCGGAATTTGGCCGACAGACAGCAGTTCAAAGAACGTCTCAGCTCCGATGAGCATGTCGATCTACTGCGGCTTGTGGAAATACGGATCAGCCAATTGCATTTTCCAACCATTGACATTAACAGCCATGCTGGCTGATAACCAGAAATGGTTTTCAAAACCCGCGCGACTTCACCACTGTGTGTATCTTGCTTATTACTTGTGCATTGCATTAAGCAGTTCCAAGTAAACTGCTACTAGCCTCGTCTCGACGCAGTTGCAATCATTGAGCTAGCTCGTCTGTTCCGCACTTGATTTGCGATCCAGAATCAAGCAGAGTCCTGGCTAAAACGAAATCGCCACTTTTCGTTTTAACACTAACGACTGTAGTAGCTAGGATCACATGATCTGACACATTCGCATTCAGGGACGCATGTGAAGTCGATGGATGATCCTGAGCGGAGTCAGAGGGTGATGGTAACCCTCGAGTCCTAGAAACAGCGGAGTATCTATGCCACAGCGTATTGTGTGCACGATTGCATACTCTTCACCTATTTGCCTTGCGTTTGGCAACAGTGTATCCCTTTCGATGGTATTTAATACATAATGGAGCCGCCTTGGCATTTGAGGGACATCTGATTGTTTCTAGCACTGGCCACAGAACAGGAAAGAGAACTTCGATTATTGTTTTTAAAACCAGCTTTTAACTCTGTATTAGAGTTATCGGACGATAATTTGGCTGATGCTTCAGCGGACAGATTCTGGAATATAAGATTCAAGATTGCTTCGCAATCACTCCACATTGGAATGGCTGCATAATCGAGTTGATCCTATCATTTTTGTCTAGTCATTGGATCAACTTTATTCATAGCAAGATGAATTAGAATTGCATTGCAATTTTTTTTTCATCACCTATCGAAAGAAGTGAGGCATTGTAAGATACACACTGTACTCAGTGTCTTTCATAACAAGCACATTGTAACACTTTGTTGCAATGTTTACGTAGACATAAATCCTATGATTGATTCAAGTGCAAAGTAAAATGATCGCACAAGAATGCAATGGGCAACATAAGTACCAAATCGGCAAGTTTAGTTTGTCGCGCATGACGCGCTCTTTGTGTGCACATAACACACTCTCTGTCAGCGACATCTATGTTGCTGTATATACATAAGAATATATATATAAAACACTAAGCGGCTGCTCCGCTGCCGGCTTATCTGGCGGCGCAGCAGCGCAGCCCTTAGCCTGCTTAAGACATTTTAATGTAAAACGAATTCAATCAATAAATGATCATCAAACACCAAACGTCGATTGTGTCTTACTACTAAGACCTTAGTAAAAAAAAGTGTAAGAAAAAATGTGTAAATTGGGCAACCATAACAAATTTAAGACAAGTAAGCGGTTACAGTCGAGCACGCTCGACAGTAGGATACCCTGAGCGCAGGTACTCTTCAATTTAAATTTATTTTCGACCAATTGTTCCTATGGCAGCTATATGATATATAAAGCCGATTTGAACCAAATATGGTTAGAATGTACAAAACTAACATTAACGCATATTTTATCAGTTTGGTTAAGATATCTCAAAAAACAAAATCTTCATTTTCGATGTATCGTTCCTATAGCAGCTATATGATATAGTGAACCGATTTTAACCAAATTTAGTCACGATGTATAATACCAGCTCCGATACATAATCTATTAGTTTGGTTCTGATATCTTAACAAACACAAAACTTTTTCATACTAAAACTTCATTTTCGATGTATCGTTCCTATGGCAGCTATATGATGCGTATGGTATCCAGGAACATAATAAGTTTTAAGTCTCTAGCTTCTTTGGTTTCTGAGATCGACGCGTTCAAACAGACGGACAGACAGACGGACATGGCTTAATCGACTCGGCTGTTGATACTGATCAAGAATATATATACTTTGTGGGGTCTGCCACGCCTCCTTCTGCCTGTTACATACATTCTGCCAAACGCATTATACCCATTTTTGCCCATTTTTAATGGGCTCAGGGTATAAAAACACAATCAAAAACTAAACTACGAAAAAAAGTACATATATGTGAAGATATAACCAAACCAAACTTAACAAAAAAAACAAAAAAAAAAAAAAAATGCTACAACAACACCTATTGTGTATGTGAAGTGAAGTTTTATTTTCGTACACCTTTCAATGTACAAACGAACGGAAATACTACTGTGGGCAAAAATAGTATAGATTGTACAAAAAAAAAGTTAAATAAATCGAGCTTAAATTAACATTAAAATCGACATTAACTTGGAAGCTGTCTAGAACAAGGAATCAAAACAAAACCAGAGTTATGCATATTATTAATACCAAAATAAATTGAGCTCATAGGCCCCGGACAACAACCACAACAGCAGTAACTTAATTTCATGAAAGTAACACAACCAAGCCTGTGTTATGACCAGCACCGGCACCGCCTGAGGTCATAGGCCCCGGACTACATGTCTATGTCTAGACAACAACAACAAGAGCAAATCGCTCTGGAGGATACTGCTCCTGTCGAGCAAAGGGACGCTCCTAAACTTCAAGAAGCCTTGGAGTTGTGTCCCAACGATGAACCACGCCCACTCACAATAGCTGAGTACAGGGCCCGACAGCAACCACAACAATAGAAAAAGAGAAACAGTAGCGGCCAGCGAATCAAGCTCCTTCGGCAGAGTTGACGCTGAAGGACATGCTTGCAACGACAATATCTGAGGAGGACCGACAACGCTACATTGAGCGCCTTACTGCAGTAGAACAACAACTTTGCACTGGTGCGAAGCAACGCCAATAAAGCTACATTAATGCCTATGCACTATTTGCCGTTAATTATAAACCTAACTAAGCCGATGCGTGCAAACGCTGCTTGGAAAATACTAAAATCTATTAGGCTTTATACTAACACATAAGGTTGGACCATTAATTGTATAAATATTAAAAATTGTCAGCTCTACATAACCGTATGCTCTACATAAGAAAAATCTCTCCCTTTGATTAAATACTAAAATCGAAAAAAACTAGTCGGACGGAGCTACAGTCGAGCATTCTCGACTGTCGGAGACCCCGTACTTACTATGTCAAAAGCTAAGCTAAAATTTCATACTTGATTAGGAACCGATCGGCCCTATGACAGCTATATGATATAGGGGTCCGATTTGAACCAACTTTGGTCAGGATATATAAGCCAAGTTAGATATATATTCTATCAGTTTGGTTACGATATCTCAAGAAACTAAAAAGCTGTTCATACTAAGACTCGATTTTCGCACGATCGGTTTTATGAGAGCTATATGATATTGTGGTCCGATTGGAACCAACTTTGGACAGCATATATAAAACCAAGTTTTATGCATATTCAATCAGTTTGGTTACAATATCTCATAAAACTATAAATTTGTTCATACTATGACTTCATTTTCGCCCGATCGGTCCAATGACAGCTTTATGTTATAGTGGTCCGATTTAAACCAGCTTTAGATAGAATATATAAAACCAAGTTTTATGTATATTCTATAAGTTTGATTACGATATCTCATAAAACTATAAAGTTGTTCATACTAAGACTCGATTTTGGCCCGATCGGACCTATGACAGCTATATGTTAATAGTGGTCCGATTTGAACCAACTTTAAACAATATATATAAAACTAAGTATTATTTATACTCTATAAGTTTAATTACGCTATCTCATAAAACTCAAGAGTTGTTCATACTAGACTTAATTTTTGCCCGATCGGTCCTATGACAGCTTTATGATATAGTGGTCCGATCTTAACCAACTATGGAATGAATATATAAAACCAAGTTTTACAGACAGACGGACATTGCATTATCGACTCGGCTTTTGCGCTGATCAAGAATATATACATATATTATGGGGTCTGCCACGTCTCCTTCTGCCTGTTACGAACATATTCGGTAAATCAAACGCAATAGACCCCTGTACTTTTTTTAAGTACATCCAAAGTGGCTGATAGCCAAGCAAATTTGAAAATAATTTTAAAATTTTTAATAATGCAGCAAATTTCAATATAAATTAAAAAAAAATTTTTTAAATGAAAAAAAAAAATGAAAATGAAAAAAAAAATTAAATAAAAATAAATACATTAAATGAAGAAGTTGTAGCATGTTGTCCTCAGCACAGTTTTTGGTGTCAAATTATTGTTACATTCAAATCTCAAACTTCAATTGCAATAATTAATTTGATTTTCAAATACATTCCCAAAAGTTCATCTTACTAAAAAAAATAATTAAAGATCATAATCTTAGTCACTACAAGATTAATAAGTAGACGATTCCTGCAGGAAATTAATAAAATAAAAACAAAAGTAATGCCGAAGCAAACTTTTGTAATGCTTTTAAGCCAGTATGTACGAATTATAGTAGTGACCTTGCAATTAACATGATTAATTTCAAGTATTGAGATCAATAATATGAGTGTATGCTAATGCGAGAATGATTTAGGTCAGTTCATGCAAGGCTTAATCAGAAGCCGGTATTCACGAAATTAAAAGATTCAAAGAGGCACCGTGCAAGAAGATCCTTGAATAAGTTCAAAAGATAACTTCTATATACATATGGGAAAAATGCAATGTATTTTAAAAGAGTAGCGCTTCTCAGCCGACGACCCAAAAGAGAAACATAGTCTACATTCACAATGATGACCGGTTATATTAATGTTATTAAATCACAACAATTATGAATACTTAAAATTTATAATAGCAACAGATCAAAAGTTTCATAGATACATGGCCTGATCAACCATGTAACATGATACTAAAATTAATAATTAAAAAAAAAAATAGATAAAAATAATACCAGAAACATATAAAATACAATCATCTTACTACATGGACACCATTTAAATATTAAAAAAAAATTAAATCATTTCATAAAGATAAAAAATTAAAATAAAATTAAGACCATTATTACATACAAATATATGAAAAAAATTTAATAAAAATCTTTTTATTTTAAAATTAGTTTGTTAACATTAATACACTATATTTAAAATAAGATTACGTTGTTTTTCAAAAGAAGGGAGATGTAGTATGCACACATAGCGAATACACACTTTACTCAGTGTCTTTCATAACAAGCACAATGTAACACTTTGTTGCAATGTTTATGTAAACATAAGTCCCATGACTGATTCAAGTGCAAAGTAATATGATCACACAAGAATGCAATGGGCAACATAAGTACCAAATCGGCAAGTTTAGTTTGTCGCGCATGACGCGCTCTTTGTGTGCACATAACACTCTCTCTTTCTCAGCCTCATCTATGTTGCTGTATATACATAAGAATATATGTATAAAACACTAAGTGGCTGCTTCGCTGCCGGCGTATCTGGCCCCCTTTAAGGTTTCTAGTGCCTTTATATAATTGTCCTCGGTGACTTGGAACGCTTTAATAGTGCTCAGAGCTGCATCAGAGAGACACGATACTAGTTGATTTTACTTCTGTCTTATCATTATGAACCCGTTTTTTGAACAAGCCTATAAAATTCTTAAACTCTGAGTATTTTCCACTAAGCTTGGGAAGCGCCAGATACGGAAGACGTGTGCGTGTAGTCAGGAATGACTGCCTGCATATCAGGAATGAGTCTCTTTATAACGGACCGTAAACGAGCTTTAGTCATTATGCAGAGCTCTTCCAGCTCTCTCCTATATTTATCGTCCGGATCAAAGGATTCAACCCGAGTTTGAATTTTAACACGTTCTCTATATGTGCGGCCAACATTTCTAGTCTACATTCTAATGCTGTAGAGTCAAGGTTTACTTTACCTTGATCAATTTATTCATGTAAGCGGAGTATGCTTTAACGCACACATTTCGTTTCTTTTTTGCATCATCGTAAGTCTCCTTGGTGTTTGTCATTTCGATAATTAAATTCGATTACTCTAGCACAAAAATAAAATAAATCGAATTTATTATTCAACTAAATAATGATTAATTTTAATTAATATCAAAAAATAAATTCAAAAAAAAATTATTTAAATTAAAAAAATTAAATTATTCTTTAATAAAAGAATAATCGAATTTACTATTCGATTAATTAATTGAATAAAAATCGAATTTATTATTTGATTTATAAATTAACAATATTGAAATTAATTGAATATTAATTATTGAAAATGTAATAATTTATTCAATTATAATCGAAATTAATTGATAGCACTCGCTTGATATTTAAATTTATGAAAAGAAGCGAAAAAACAAAGCGAATGCTATCACTTGACAAACGACTTTCAAAAATGAATATGCCTGACCAATGTAGGAGAGCGAGCGTCTCTTGACCAAACGACACCAACTGCACAGCTGCCGCCAAGCATAAAACGAAAACGAAAACAAAAGTAGCGGGCTGCAGCTAGCTTGTCGTATGTATGTGTGTGCTTAATGCACTTCGTCCTTTAGTTCCTTGATTTTCCCTCTTAGCGTTTTTATTTCAGCTCGCAATTCATTAATGAGGCTCGCTATCTCATTATTGGGTACCTCAACGTTTCTCACTAAAAGCAATATATCAATAGAAAAAAAATTAAACTATATTTATGAAAAGTGAATTACTTACGTGTTGTTAAATTGCTGGGAATGTATTCAAATTCACTTGTTGAAAATATGTTATTCTCCGACATTATGCATTTCTGGTGTAAAATAAAAGGTTTCATTGCCAAAACCGCGTAAACATATAATTTTATTACTTATTTGATTAAGGGTAAATTTAGATTTATTATTGAATTTAATGTCAGCAGCGCAATATATGTGGAAGTGCATTGAATTAATTGGATTAAAAAAAAAATGATGACAAGTTATGTAATTCAATACCCACAAAAACTGGTTTATTTTCTAAATTATCTATTTCAATAATTTTAAAATTTTTTTTGTTAACTAAACAAAAATAATTTGGTTCGTCCAATGAAAACAAATTTCCGTTGCTAGAAACATTTTGTATTTTGCCATTTTTTACTTTGCCCAACCTTGCAGGCAATTGACTGAATTGCTCTTCCAAATTATAGCTGTTTTCTATTTGTCTTTTGTAAATTTGAGCTGCAACACTTCCCGCCTTCCGAACGCTGCGCTTAATTTTTTGTAAGTGGTTCTCAAAATTAAAGGCGCTTATTCCATCTAAAGCTCCAAAAAGTTTAGCATCTTTTGATATATGCAACAGGACATGAAAATTATATGTTAAAAAACTTAGGTCATATAATTTAGGCGTATCCAACACAAATGACCTTAAAAGTGGGCGGCTAGCAAGTTGTTAACCTTGCAGTCAATTTTGCCTAATAAGATTCTTAAGGCCATAGATAATTTTAAAAAATGAGCATATCTATCTGGACTTAAAATTTTATTTAATATTTAAGGTCCAGTATAGAGTAAAAACTGCCTAAGTTCTGTTGTCTTCCACCTATCAAGCTCTTTTAAACTCTTTTCTCTTAAGCTCCCTGGGTATATTTTTCTTATTTAATTGCAGATCCCTCGAAATAGATTTAATATGTCATGAGCTTAAAGAAAAATTTCACCTTTTTTTTTTGTCCAGGCATTCAATAATGTCCGCATAACACCTAAACAAACAACGTGCATATAATCTAAGTTGCACTGCGAAACTACATCAATATTTAACAATTCTAATGGCGTGGAATGTTTAAGATGAAGTTCCAGCTGAGAACGGTTTCTAAATGACGTATTTTTTCTAAGTAATATCTCATTCTCGAATGGAAAAACTAGACGATTTTTAAGCATTTGTCCTTTATGAAAACACTTTCCACAAGAATAATAGCTGTCCCTTAGTCCCCAACACAAAAGACTTTGCCGGTGCATCCATCACAAAACAACGCGTAATTATTTGAAAATGTTTACTTCCAAATTAAATTCCTTCTTGCGTTAGTACATTAAGCTCTTCAATAAACTGTTGTAAAAAGTCAAGGGCGCAATGTGGCTTGGAAGTGCCTTCAAATACGCCAACAAGGCAAACATAATTTGTGTTAACGACACTCGCCAAAATGGGTCAAACTTGCTTAGAGCTGCTTTTAAATACTGGAAGGCCATCAACGCCAAAATCTAAAGTTAAATTTGATAGTTTCCAATTATTAACTACCAAGAAATCTGTTAAACAGCTCTTTAGCCCATAGTGCACATATTTACCATCTCTCGGCACAGAAATATCACATTTTCGCAAAATTAATAACAAGGCATTGCGTGCAATTAAACTAATGCCAAACTCAGTAGCCCATTTGGCTAATCCCTCACGTATATTGAACTCTCTATCGTCATCACTATTACTACAGGAATAGTCACGCGAATCAAAATGTTCGTTATCACTAGCACAATAATAAGAACAGCTATCACTCAGAATTTCACAATTATTTTTCTCTGGTAATGGCTCGTTTATTGCCAACACCTTTTGGACACTTGTTTTATTTTTAAATGCTTTGTTATTCCCAAACAATAATTTAATTGTTTCTCTCTTTGCAATACTTCGCAATTGCTTAGCTGAAATGTTTACCTTTTAATATATATGTTGAACTTTAACTTTATTATGCGTAATTGCACCGAACTTAACCTTGCACTTGTACGAAAAAGAATGACCAAAAATGCACATTTTAGCATATGCTCATACAGATGCGTTAGAAAAAAAATCAATCAGATAAGAACTGGTTTGGTTTTTTTAGTAAGTGCATGCAATTTTTTATATAAATATAAGTAAATATATATACATATATACATAAATATATATATACATATATATTTACTTATATATACATAAATATATATATACATATATATTTACTTACATATATGCTCAACTTCATTACATATGTGCAATGAATCAAACGCGTTAACCTTATTAGCAGAACCAATGCAATATGTGGTTGTTAAGCTTTCAATTTTTAGCACAGTACCTGCTGGCGCGAACGTTTTACTTCCGACGCTATTTTCCTTGGCATTTCCCACGATGTGCAAAGAACTTTAAAGGCAAGAATGTCCAAAGAGAAAGAGAGAGCCCAAGAGACGTCAGAAAAAGCGGGCAAAGCAGGCAACGATGTCCAATATGCAGCAACAGTTATTTGCACGACCGGCGCGAATGGATTTAACATGTTAATTTAAATTTATTCGCGTCACAAGCCGCATAAATAATTTTTGTACTTCAACTTGGACTTCTTAATAATATTTTATGCACTAAATGCACTTACAAACAATTTAAAAAGTAAACGCTTTGAATCACGAAAGAAACTCGACTTTAAAACCGTCCACCCGGGGGCGCCATGAAAAATTAAATTATTTTATTTAACTTATAAGTTTTTTTTTTAATTCGAAAGATTTGGTGGCGTTCAAGTTTATAAATCAGCGAAATTAAAAAATGTGGAAGCGATTCGTGTTTGTATGTATATGTCGTGGCGTTTAATTTTAAGAAACATGAAAATGTAAAAGCATGAATAAATGTAACTGTTTGAATTTCGCAAGAACGTGTTGCTTGCCTATTTTTATTTCTTCCATTCCATACCGATCTTTTCTGCATTGCTTTGTGCTTTCCACTATTGTGTGCCTGGCAGAGTTCTTTGTCCAGCGTAGTCTAGGCGTGACAGTGAGCTAGAGAGAGAGAAATATAGTGCTTGCGCCTGGAAGGCGCGTGTCACTGTATGTGTGTGGTATACACGCAAAGTGGAATGTTGGCATTGTGAAATTAGTCTTGAAACAGATCTCGTTCAGGCAACACGATATCTCGCCAAAGGAAGCGCTTCGCTCACAACGTAGTCACTGTGGATACAGAAAATGAAGACCATTCTCCGACATCAGAAGTGGGATCGCCTCCACACCAAGTTAACCAAGAGGATCGCTTATGCTCTATTCTGGAATCACAACACCGCAATTTAATTGAAGTGATAAAGGCAGTAAGAAACGGACATCTGTCGCAAGGTGCTTTCAAGACAGTTTTTCCAAAGTTCAACCCCGACATTTTGGGCTCCAGTGCTGCCGCATGGTGTTGCACAGTGGATCTAATCCTAGCAGAAAACTCTTTGGGGGGCAGTGCTCTTCTCGTGGCACTAAGCAAATCGTTAGAGGGCAGTGCATCTAATTGGTTGTCCCAAATATCTTTTGCCGGTATGACATGGAGCAAGTTTAAAGAATTGTTTCTACAGCAGTTTGAGGCCAACGAAACTCCAGCCGCCACAGTTTTCAACGTTCTTAATGGTCGCCCAAAAGATGGAGAGTGTCTATCACTATTTGGAAGCCGACTAGTTACATCGCTGGTGTCTAAATGGAAGGAAATGAGTATCGAGCAAGTCGCTGTAAATGTTGTGTTGGCGCACGCGGCTCAGATTGAACCCAAGCTGCAGAGAACAATATTTACAACCGACATCAAGACGCGCAACGAGATGCAAAAAGAATTAAAGGCATTTGCTTATGGCAAGAAGAAGGATCATTCTGTTCAGGACAATTCTGCGAGCAAGAAAGCGCGATTACAACCCATTGTAAAATGTCACTTTTGCGGAAAACAGGGACACAAAATTGCTGACTGCTGTGCGAGAGGTAAAACACAACAAGAATCTAAACAGCATGCTGCCTGTTCGTCCGAAGTGAAGAGTGGCACAATCATTTGCTTCAAATGTGGAAAAGCTGGACATATTAAGTCTGCTTGCCCTGGAGGATCATCATCATCGTTTCAAAATAAAATGGATGAAAAGCGAGTGAACCTGTGCCACATAAAAGAGCCAATTGGTACCTTGATTCAATCTGGTGAGTCGTATCCATTTTGCTTCGATTCTGGAGCAGAGTGTTCGCTTGTTAAAGAAGCTGTGTCACACAAACTTTCGGGTAAACGTATCAACAACGTAGTAATTCTTAAGGGTATAGGAAATAATACTGTAACCAGCACATTGCAAATTCTATCAACTGTTAAAATAAGCGAATACTCCCTTGAAGTTCTATTTCATGTTGTTTTAAATGATTGCTTAAATTATGATATTATAATCGGCCGTGAAATTCTGTATCATGACTTTAGTGTCACTATATCAATCGATAAGGTCACATTGTTTAAAACAAAATCTGTATGTGCTGTAGCTGTTACTAATAACTGTTTTAAGCTAGAGAATATCGATACTGAGTTGTGCGATGTAGATAAATCTCTTTTATATGATATTTTAAACGAATATTCTAGCTCTTTTATCTATGGAATTCCAAAAAGTAGAGTTACAACAGGTCAATTAGAAATACGTTTAGTAGATTCAAACAAAACCGTTCAAAAACAAAACAGTTCAGATGAAAAGAAAATATTTAGAAATATGATCAAAGAACTATTAGAATCAAACATTATTCGCCCTAGTTGTTCCCCGTTTGCCAGTCCCATACTCCTTGTTAAAAAGAAAAATGGCACTGATCGACTATGTGTTGACTATCGCGAATTGAATTCGAATACTGTTGCTGACAAATATCCACTCCCACTTATAAGCGATAAAATTTCTAGGTAACGCGGAGCAAGGTATTTTTCATGTCTGGATATGGCGAATGGGTTTCACCAGATCCCCATTCATCCAGACTCGATTGAGCGCACAGCCTTTGTTACACCAGAAGGTCAATACGAGTTTCTGACGATGCCTTTCGGTCTTAAAAATGCACCATCTGTGCGTGCCGTGATGAAAGCATTAGGTGAGCTTGCTTACTCTTTTGTCGTTGTCTACATGGATGACATTATGATCCTTTCGCAAACAAAAGAAGAAGCGTTTGAAAGATTAAAGGCAGTTTTGAAAATTCTATCCCAGGCCAGATTCTCTTTTAACGTCGCCCAATGCTCTTTCCTAAGATCTAGTGTTGAATACCTAGGTTTTGAAATTAGAGAAGGGGAAATTCGTCCCAACCCACGTAAGAAACAAGCGTTGATTGACTTGCCGCCCCCACAGTCCGTTACCCAAGTGCGGCAATTTATTGGGTTGGCGTCGTACTTTCGACAATTCATGCCAAAGTTTTCACAAATAATGAAACCATTGTATAGCCTTACATGTTAAAATAAAGTATTCGAGTGGAAATAAGAGCATGAGGAAGTTCGCCAAATGGTCATCAAAACATTGACAGACGAGCCTGTGCTTACCATATTCGATCCTCAGCATCCAATAGAACTGCATACAGATGCCAGTATGGACGGCTACGGTGCGACTTTAATGCATAAAATCGATAATAAACCCCACGTTGTTGAATATTACAGTAAACGAAATTCGCCTCCAGAATCCCGATATCATTCGTACGAATTGGAAACGCTAGCTGTATTTAATTCAATAAAGCATTTTCGTCATTATTTACAAGGCCGACATTTTCTCGTTTACACCGATTGTAATTCACTAAAAGCTTCACGCAAAAAAATTGATCTTACGCCTAGAGTCAATAGATGGTGGGCGTATATGCAATCCTTTAACTTTGACATACAATATAGACCAGGTAGTAAAATGTCACATGTAGATTTCTTCTCACGTAATCCATTACCTTTAAAAATGTCTTCCCAAGTTCCCATCAAGCGTGTACAATTATTGTAGCTGAGATAACGGAAAATTGGCTTCTTGCCGAACAACAACGAGATCCTGAGACTTCTTCGATAATTTCGAAAATTCAAAACGATGAAATAGAGGAAAGTAGATCAAAAATGCTGTTTCGGAAAATTCAAAGAAGCGGTAAAACTCGCTGTCTTCCAGTTATCCCCAGAGCTTTTAGATGGTCAACCATGTCCATGAAGCAATTGTACACCTTGGTTGGGAAAAGACCCTAGACAAAATGTATGAGTTTTACTGGTTCGAAAATATGTCTAAATACGTGCGTAAATTTGTCGACAACTGTATTACCTGCAAATTGACTAAGCCACCATCAGGCAAGATACCAGCAGAACTTCACCCAATACCGAAAGTAGACATTCCGTGGCATACGGTACATATTGATATCACCGGCAAGCTGAGTGGCAAAAGCGATCAAAAGGAATATGTTATTGTCCAAATCGATGCATTTACAAAATTCGTCTTTTTATACCATACTGTAAATATTAATTCCGAAAGCTGCACTAATGCCGTAAAGTCATCAATATCCTTGTTCGGCGTACCAACAAGAATCATTGCCGATCAAGGCAGGTGTTTTACGGGGTCAGATTTTAGTAAATTTTTCTCTATGCAAACAGGTGCTAGTCGCGCAAATGGTCAGGTGGAGCGCGTTATAAGTGTGTTGAAACGTATGTTAACTGCTATAGAGAGTAGCGAGCGTTCCTGGCAAGACGCTTTAGGTGAAATACAATTATCCATAAATTGCACAACAAATCGAACTACGAAATCTAGTCCTTTAGAATTATTAATTGGAAAAGAAGCTAGACCCTTCGGCATGTTACATGTCTGTGAGGATGATAGTAAAGTAGATGTAAGCTTTGTGAAAAAAATGGCTAAAGACAATATAGAAAAGAACGCTGTATATGATAAAATTAGATTCGATAAAAACAAATCAAAATTTGTAAGGTTTAAGATAGGCGATTATGTATTGCTTAAAAACAAAGAAAGACACCAGACAAAATTAGATCCCAAATTTAAGGGCCCATTCCTAGTGGCAGAAGTGCTCGACGGAGATCGATACGTTTTAAAGTGATTGACTAACAAGCGAACTTATAAGTATTCGCACGAGTCGTTGAGATGTATGCCGGCAGAGGGGATTCCCATTGAGTTGGACACATGTGATGACAGTAACGGCGTTGAAAGAGACGTCAATGATTCATTAGAGGATTCTAATGATAGTGACGGCGTTGAAAGAGACGTCAATGATGCGTTAGTGGATTCTAACGTAAAGGAGGCATTGGTACATCCAATGTAGTGAAGGAATTCAATGTGAAATATCGGGCTCTATACCTGACGGTCACGCTGTTATGCTATATTACGGGTGCTGATAGGTGCACGAGTTAATGTGATTACTTATCCAGTACCTAGTGAGTAGCTTGACGGTAGGAGCCTGAATTGGAGAGTGTCTCGATTATCTAGTAACTTCACAAGAGTGTTGTTAACTAATGGGAGATCACTTATGTCCGGATATACTGAGAAGTTAGCATAATACCCTGTACTTCTGTCACTGAGTTGGCCCTTTGAACAATATTTTTTTAATAAGTTTGGATCAAATTGTCTTTTCAGATTAGGTGAAGTATATTGTTACTTTCCTTCTTTATTTTGTAACACACGAGGACGTGTGATAGTCAGGAGGGCCGTGTCGTGGCGTTTAATTTTAAGAAACACGAATGAAAATGTAAAAGCATGAATAAATGTAACTGTTTGAATTTCGCAAGAATGTGTTGCTTGCCTATTTTTATTTCTTCCATTCCATACCGATCTTTTCTGCATTGCTTTCTGCTTTCCACTATTGTGTGCCTGGCAGAGTTGTCTGTTCAGCGTAGCCTAGGCGTGACAGTGAGCTAGAGAGAGAGAAATATAGTGCTTGCGCCTGGAAGGCGCGTGTCACTGTATGTGTGTGGTATACACGCGAAGTGGAATGTTGGCATTGTGAAATTAGTCTTGAAACAGATCTCGTTCATGCAACACGATGTCACGCCAAAGGAAGCGCTTGGCTCACAACGTAGTCACTGTGGATACAGAAAATGAAGACCATTCTCCGACATATATAATGATATTCGACAACTAAAACTTCAAATGTTCTTAAGCCTAGCTCTAACTATGGTGGCAAAGCGAGACGAATTCGCTCTCAGAGCGACCAACGAAAGCTTTATTGTGCTCTCGCCCTAAACCTTAATTACACTAGACTTTATGATTTGACTATAACTACAAAAAAAATGCGCTGAACTGCAAACAAACTGTTGATAAAAAGTCTTAGAAAAACAGATTTCACACTTTTAATTGCCAATTTGTGTTTTGCCGCCATGTTTTTAAGCTCTTGAAATCAAAATCAAATCAGTGTGCAAAAAGGGTCGTTCCTGATTCAGATTTGCTTAAACCAAATCGAAATCAAATCCGAATCTGATATATCTTAAGACACAAAAGAAGTTTTCATACAAAAGTCAGCTATATGATAGAGTAACCCGATTTAAGTCATATATGGCCATAATGTGTAAGACAACAACAAATTGATATTCTGTGAGATTGGTTAAAGTATCTCAAAAAACTCAAGAAATTATCATACTAAAGGTCATGCTGTTCCATGAGGAAGTCGTGAAAATTAGAAAAAACAGTCATAGAAAAAAATTATTTTATTATTATATCGCCGTTTCTCCATATATTTAATGAATCATATCTTAAACGACGCTCAATTAATGGAGCTTTGCAAAAAGAAATTGAAACCAAAGTTTCGAAATTTTTAATTTTTAAATCAAAAATAATTAGCTCCTAAACTGCTGGCTTAAAACTTACACTGTGTATGGATGAATTACAGATATAGTTAACAACTTTTAGAAAAAGGAAAGCTTTTGAAAATCGCTTTTGCCATTCTCGAGTAATGATGACCTAAGTGGGCGTACCTCTAAAAAAAACCGCTCGAAAAAAGCCAATGCTTAAAAAATTCTAAAAAAAAATTCTAGTCTGTGGCCTAGTGCTATCTACTTATTCATAGAAATACACAATAACAGTAATAGCCACTATGTCCGACCGATCGACCAGCTGTTAAGTGATTTTTTCTTAGTTTGGTACGGCAATTCATCATGAGTAGACTCACGCCTGAGCAACGCTTGCAAATTGTGCAAATTTACTTTGAAAATGGTGCTTCTGTGCGGAAAACATGTCGCGCATTACGTCCGTTGTTTCGTCGACAAGATCGTCCGTCAGAGCAGTTAATTCGATTAACCGTAGAACTTTTTCGGTCCACGTTTACTCTGCTTGACAACATGCATCACCCGAGATGCCGTACAATCCGAACAGACGATGCTATTGGTGCTGTGGAACGTAGCATTGAGGAAGACCCGACTTTATGGAAGATTTTGCAAGGATCTTGGTTTACGTGCTTACAAGATCCAACTCGTGCAGGAATTAAAGCAAAACGACCACGAGGCAAGGCGTAAATTTGCAGAATGGGCCCAAACCAAGATAGCTGCCGATGAGGAATTTCACAAGCAAATTTTGTTCAGCGATGAGGCTCATTTCTGGCTGAATGGCTACGTGAAGATAATCCTCATGCCTATATCGAAACACCATTGCATCCGGAGAAACTAACTGTTTGTTGCGCTTTATGGGCCGTTGGAATCATCGGTCGGTATCTCTTTAAAAATGATGATGGCAGGAGCGTGACAGTCAATGGCGATCGCTATAGAGCCATGATCACTGACTTTTTGGTTCCATCATTGATCAGCCATGATGTCAAGGACCTGTGGTTTCAACAGGACGGCGCTCCCTGCCACACAGCTCGTGCCACAATTCAATTGCTGAAAGAGACGCTTGAAGACCGCCTAATTTCCCGTTTTGGAGAAGTAAGTTGGCCGCCAAGATCGTGTGATCTAACCCCGCTAAATTACTTTCTGTGAGGTTATGTCAAGTCACTGGTTTATGCGGATAAGCCGCAAACCCTTAACCACTTAGAGGACAATATTTGGCAAGTTATTGGCTATATACGGCCACAATTGTTGGCCAAAGTGGTCGAAAATTGGACCTCTAGGCTAAACTATGTCCGGGCCAGCCGTGGCGGCCATATGCCTGAAATTATATCCAAGATGTAATGCCATGAATTGATCTACTAAATAAAAATAAATCATGCCAATATCTTTATCCATCGTTGTGTTATTCCAATTTTAAGTTCTATACCCCTAAAAAAAACACCCTTTAGTGTATACAATATGTAAAGGGGTCATATGCCCAAACCAAATGTTAGAGTATCAAGCGCATAAACAGAGACACTTTGTCGCTTTGTTTACACAATATAACCACCGCCAAGTGCCGTAATATGATCAGCCACTTATATGTGAACTGGTCTGCAGCGTAAGCACTATGACGCTTTGACCGTTCGGTCCCAAGCGCATTCCAAAGTATATGCCTTCTGCAAGAAGAAATCAATAAACAAGTCGAAAGGCTCATTCTAGATAAAGTAATTGAACCATCCACTTCAGAGTTCAATAGTCCAATACTTCTTGTACCCAAAAAATGTCTACCTGGATCTGTAAATAAAAGATGGCGATTAGTAATAGACTATCGTCAACTAAACAAAAAATTACTGTCCGATAAATTTCCACTTCCAAAAATAGATGATGTTCTTGATCAGTTGGGTAGAGCCAAATACTTTTCATGTCTAGATTTAATGTCTGGATTCCATCAAATAGAATTGAAACAAAACTCTAGAGAATTAACGTCTTTTTCAACAAGCAATGGCTCGTACCAATTCACAAGACTACCTTATGGTCTTAAAATAGCGCCAAATTGTTTTCAAATAATGATGACAATAGCATTTTCTGGACTTAACCCTTCACAAGCATTCTTGTATATGGATGACCTAATAGTCATCGGTTGTTCGGAAAACCACATGATTAAAAACTTAACAAACGTTTTTGATTTGTGTAGGAAACACACCTCTAAATTACATCCAGAAAAATTCACTTTTTTCATGCACCAAGTAACTTTTCTAGCCCACAAGTGCACTGATCAAGGCATATTGCCTGATGATAAAAACTATGACGTCGTCGAAATATATCCAGTCCCTACATTTGCGGATAGCGCTAGAAGATTCGTTTCATCAAAAAATTCGCCGATTATTCACGGCGCATAAAACGATTATGTAAAAAGAATGTCACTTTTCCATGGTCCGATGAATGCCAAAATGCATTCGATTATTTAAAAAAGGCTTTAATTAAACCCACACTATTGCAATATCCAGATTTCGATAAAGAATTTTGCATAGTTACTGATGCAAGTAAACACGTCTGTGGAGCTGTTCTAACACAAAAATATGGAGATAAACAACTTCCAGTTGCATATGCTTCAGGCTCATTCACCAAAGGTGAAAGCAACAAATCAACAACAGAACAAGAGTTAGCAGCTATCCACTGGGCAATTACACATTTCAGACCATATATTTATGGCAAACATTTTTCAGTAAAGACAGACAACAGACCATTAACTTATTTGTTTTCAATGATAAATCCAAGTTCAAAACTAACTAGAATGAGACTAGATCTAGAAGAATATGATTTCACAATAGAGTATGTCAAGGGAAAAGACAATTCCGTAGCAGACGCCCTATCAAGGATTACAATATCCGATTTAAAAGATATGCATAATAAAGTCCTGAAAGTCACTACCAGGCAACAGTATATACAGAAAAAATCCTGCGCAGGAAAAGATCAAGAAGATTTGCCTATGCAATTTCTTGACAACGCACAGTGGGACAGAAAGGGGTGGGGACTGTATTTAAATCAATTTTTCGATGAAAGCGATTGTAAAAGTATTAAATAAACAAATGTGAATTTTTTTCTAAAAATGCAAACTTTAAACCGGTTTTTTTGTCAAGTTATACGACCGATCTTTATGTTTTTGATTTCATATGAAAGGCATGTTAATTTCTAATTAAATGCCTTAGAGTTTTGTTTCTATACTTGTTTACTTTTTATTCCAGCAATGTTTGAAAAAAGCACTAAAATTAGGCTATTTTTTAACTTTGATGGAAGATAACAAAAATTGCACACTTTTGGACACCATCCCACTACTTCAGGAGGCTTTCGAAAACAATTCTCTAACTATATTATCCAGTTTTGTTTGCGTCGATTTGCACCTTTTTTTAGAAGTGCAAAAACTGACGCAACCTCGCATAAAAATGGTGATAGAAGAAGAAGAGCGCAGTGCAATTTCACACGTTTTTGCTAGGTATTATACACGATTTATGAAAAAAAAAGAAATTTGTTTGTAATATCTTTATTGGTTTTAAAGATATGATTTTCGTACAGCAAAATGAGAGAATGTCCCACTGCGCAACGCTTCTAAGCGTATATGAAGTCATTTGTAATGACGAAGTACGAAAAGTAGTGGCCTTGCTAATAAATAATCAGATATGTTTTTTGAAAAATCAAAGAAAATAAATAGCAAGAATTGATGTTAGCGATCTGTACACCAATGGAAATCTTGACTTAGGTCAGTTCTTCCAAAGGCTTGAAATGTAAGCCGGTATATTAAAGATCAGTCAACTCAAAGTGGCACCGAGCGAAAAGATCTTTGAATTAATTTAAATTGAATCTTTCAAAAATATGGGCAATAAAATGTTGAATATATTAAGAGTAGCGCTACTCAAGCCGGTGACCTTAATAAAAAATGAAAAGGATCAAGAAGCGATACTGTCTAAATTTCATGACGATCCAACTCAAGGAGGTCATAATGGCATTACAAGAACGCTAGCTAAAATAAAACGACATTACTATTGGAAAAACATGACTCGTCATGTCAAAGAGTACGTACGTAAATGTCAAAAATGCCAAAAATCAAAAAACAACTCATATAAAGACCCCAATGACTTTAACTGAAACACCAATTACAGCTCTTGATAGAGTGATAGTAGATACTATAGGTCCACTGCCAAATCTATATTTGAAAACTTTATTCTAAAGTACGGTCCAATGAAGACGTTCATTACAGACATGGGAACAGAATATAAGAACTCAGTAATAAAAGACTTGTGCAAATATTTAAAGATAGACAATATAACGTCTACTGCACATCATCACCAAACTTTAGGTGCAATAGAACGAAGTCATAGAACATTCAATGAATACATTCGTTCATACATCTCTGCAGACAAAACTGATTGGGATGTCTGGATTCAATATTTCACATATTGTTTCAACACAACACCCTCGGTAACACATGACTATTGTCCATACGAACTTGTATTTGGAAAATGTCCAAGACAGTTCATAGATTTTAATAAAACCACTAGAATAGATCCATTATTTAATGTAGATGACTACGCTAAAGAAATATACAATATGTAAAGGGGTCATATGCCCAAACCAAATGTTAGACTATCAAGCGCATAAACATAGAGACACGTTGTCGCTTTGTTTACATAATGTAACCACCGCCAAGTGCCGTAATATGATCAGCCACTTATATGTGGACTGGCCTGCAGCGTGAGATCTGCAGCGTAAGCACTATGACTCTTTGACCGTTCGGTCCCAAGCGCATTCCAAAGTATATGCCTTCTGCAAGAAGAAATCAATAAACAAGTCGAAAAGCTCATTCTAGATGATGTAATTGAACCATCCACTTCAGAGTATAATAGTCCAATACTTCTTGTACCCAATAAATTTCTACCTGGATCTGTAAATAAAAGATGGCGATTAGTAATAGACTATCGTCAACTAAACTTCCACTTCCAAGAATAGATAATGTTCTTGATCAGTTGGGTAGAGCCAAATACTTTTCATGTCTAGATTTAATGTCTGGATTCCACCAAATAGAATTGAAACAAAACTCTAGAGAATTAACGTCTTTTTCAACAAGCAATGGCTCGTACCAATTCACAAGACTACCTTATGGTCTTAAAATAGCACCAAATTTTTTTCAAATAATGATGACAATAGCTTTTTCTGGACTTAACCCTTCACAAGCATTCTTGTATATGGATGACCTAATAGTCATCGGTTGTTCGGAAAACCACATGATTAAAAACTTAACAAACGTTTTTGATTTGTGTAGGAAACACACCTCTAAATTACATCCAGAAAAATTCACTTTTTTCATGCACCAAGTAACTTTTCTAGGCCACAAGTGCACTGATCAAGGCATATTGCCTGATGATAAAAAATATGACGTCATCGAAAAATATCCAGTCCCTACAATTGCGGATAGCGCTAGAAGATTCGTTGCATTTTTCAATTACTATACGCGTTTCATCAAAAATTTCGCCGATTATTCTCGGCACATAAAACGATTATGTAAAATGAATGTCACTTTTCAATGGTCCGATGAATGCCAAAATGCATTCGATTATTTAAAAAAGGCTTTAATTAAACTTACATTACTGCAATATCCAGATTTCGATAAAGAATTTTGCATAATTACTGATGCTCTTGATAGAGTGATAGTAGATACTATAGGTCCACTACCACGCTCAGAGAATGGCAATGAATATGCAGTTACGCTAATATGAGATTTAACTAAGTATTTAGTAACTATTCCAATACCAAATAAAAGTGCAACAACTGTTGCCAAATCTATATTTGAAAACTTTATTCTAAAGTATGGTCCAATAAAGACGTTCATTACAGACATGGGAACAGAATATAGGAACTCAGTAATAAAAGACTTGTGCAAATATTTAAAGATAGACAATATAACGTCTACTGCACATCATCACCAAACTTTAGGTGCAATAGAACGAAGTCGAAGAACATTCAATGAATACGTTCGTTCATACATATCTGCAGACAAAACCGATTGGGATATTTGGATACAATATTTCACATATTGTTTTAACACAACACCCTCGGTAATACATGACTATTGTCCATACGAACTAGTATTTAGAAAATTTCCAAGACAGTTCATAGATTTTAATAAAACCACTAGAATAGATCCATTATATAATGTAGATGATTACGCTAAAGAAATAAAGTTTTGACTAGAAATAGCGTATAAAAGAGCAAGAATATCACTAGAGAATAGTAAAGCTAGAAATAAAAAGCATTATGACAATAAAATATCAGATGTAAGCATAGAAATAGGAAATAAAGTTCTGTTAAAAAATGAAGCAGGACACAAGTAAGATCCTCTGTATATAAGACCATTTTGAGGTCATAGATAAAGATAATAAAGATAATATTACAATTAGGGAAAGCAAGAATAAAAAACAAACCGTTCATAAGAAAAGGCTAAAAGTTCAAACATAAATTTTGAAATGAATCATAAAATGGTCTGATCAATCATTTGTGACAAAATATATACATATATACATATATTAACCCTCTAACAGGCAAAATCGAAATAGTCATTCAATCAAGCTGATGTTACATGCCAAACAAGCACATGCCCAAAAGTTGTCATTTGCCCAAACCAAATGTTAGAGTATCAAGCGCGTAAACATAGAGACACTTTGTCGCTTTGTTTACATAATATAACCACTGCCAAGTGCAGTAATATGATCAGCCACTTATATGTGGACTGGCCTACAGCGTGAGATCTGCAGCGTAAGCACTATGACGCTTTGACCGTTCGGTCCCAAGCGCATTCCAATGTATATGCTTTCTGCATGTACATATAACAATATATACAAATACATACACTGATAAAAAAAATGTTCTAAAATCAAGATTTGGTCTCAGAACTAAGATTTTTGGTCTAAGAAATGCGTCGAGAACATCAAATTCTTAAATTAAGAGAACACATCTTGATTTTAAGAACATTTTAAATAAGACCAAGTTCTTATTTTAAGAATAAATGTTCTTAAAATTAAAATCAAAATATAGAATAAATAAAAATTATTTTTTATATTTATAATTTTTTATAATTTAATAAATAAAAATTATTTTTTATATTTATAATTTTTTTTAATTTTTAATTTATTTATATTTTATTCTGTTTTAGTAATTTTTTAAATTTTGTTTAAATTTGATACGAGTGGGGTTTGAACCGCCGGCCTGCTGCTTCACAACTGAAGCGGCCTCTCTAACCAGAGCGCCACGGTGCCACCATTTGTTTCATACGAAATAGTAGCTATTTATACTTTTCTAACAATTTAAGATTTGTATTCTTATATTTAGATTTTAAGATTTTTTAGATAAATAATCTTAGTTTTAGTAATTTGGTCTTAAAATAATCTTATTTTAAGAACAAAATATTTAAGATGAATGTTCTTGATTGTAGAACTTGGTCTTTTTTTTCTGTGTATGGCGTACTATATACTCGCAATCTGCCGTTGCTTTGAGCGACAGAACTCCAAAACCTTTTATGTACTTTAGGCTAAGTCCATTTGAAATAAAGAGAGACCGATTTACTATGAATTGGGACAACTCAAAAGAATCAAGTGTTTTCTTTTAAAGGAACATTAACAATAATCCTTTTACAGTTGACAAGTTTGATAATTTTTAGACCCCGTTCTTAAAAAAAGTACAGGGGTCTATTGGGTTTTTTTTTACCGAATGTGTTCGTAACAGGCAAAAAGAGGCGTGGCAGACCCTATAAAGTATATATATTCTTGATCAGCATCAATAGCCGAGTCGATATAGCAATGTTTGTCTGTCTGTCTGTCTGTATGAACACCTAGATCTCAGAGACTATAAGAGGTAGAGACACCAAACTGATACAATAAACATATTACTCGGTTTTATACATCCTGTCTAAAGTTGGTTCAAATCGGACGCCTATATCATATAGCTGTCATAGGACCGATCGGGTGAAAATCAAGTCATAGTATGAAAAACTTTTTTGTTTTATGAAATATCGATATCAATCTTATAAAATATACATAAAACTTGGTCTTGTATATCCTGTCCAAAGCTGGTTTAAATCGGACCACTATATCATATAGCTGTCATAGGACCGATCGGGTGAAAATCAAGTCATAGTATGAAAAACTTTTTTGTTTTATGAAATATCGATATCAATCTTATAAAATATACATAAAACTTGGTCTTGTATATCCTGTCCAAAGCTGGTTTAAATCGGACCACTATATCATATAGCTGTCATAGGACCGATCGGGCGAAAATCAAGCTTTAATATGAAAAACTTTTTTGTTTTATAAGATATCGATACCAATCTTATAGAATATACATAAAGCTTGGTCTTATATATCCTGTCCAAAGTTGTTCCAAATCGGACCACTATATCATATAGCTGTCATAGGACCGATCGGGAGAAAATCAAGTTTTTTGTTTTATAAGATATCGTTACCAATCTTATAGAATATACAAAAAAATTGGTCTTATATATCCTGTCTAAAGTTGGTCCAAATCGGACTACTATATCATATAGCTGTCATAGGACCGATCGGGAGAAAATCAAGTCTTAGTATGAAAAACTGTTTTGTTTTTTGAGATATCGTAACCAAACTGAAAGAATATGTATCTAACTTGGTTTTATATATCCTGACCAAAGTTGGTTCAAATCGGACCCCTATATCATATAGCTGTCATAGGACCGATCGGTTCCAAATCAAGTATGACATTTTAGCAGTCTTAGCTTTTGACATAGTAAGTACGGGGTCTCCGACAGTCGAGATACTCGACTGTAGGTCCGTCCGACTAGTTTTAAATGAGAAGGAGCGAACAGATCACTTGAAAAGAGACGTAAAAACTGTTGTGGGGCTATACATTGATAGTGATAGTAATTTGAATGCTCAAAAGAAACGAATTAAAAATTGTGTGACACCGATAGAGAATGGTTATTTGGTAATAAAAGAAAGACAAAAGCATTGAGAACCTAAGGAATACTCTAATCACAATAACATCTTAACCACTTAAAGATTATGTTGACAAAAGTATTACGCGCTTAAGACCGAAATTAATCAGAAATTAACTCAAGCCCTTAATGCCAAAATTGGAAGTTTGGAAAGCAAAGTTTTATTTATTTGGAGCAGGCTTAGATAGTTTTGAGAATACTTTCACATTTACTAAATCCCAACTGCAAAGTCTTGAAGAATATGCCTATAAATATGCGGGTAGATCAAAACCCAAATAAAATCTAAGAATTACCATTAACTGCTAGAATATGAGTAAACGAAATATTATTAATGAGCTACATGGGCCATCGCGCAAGAATTTTCAACGACGTATAGTAGTCACAAAGGAAGTGAACGATCTATGGCAGGCGGATTTGGTTGAAATGGGAGCGTATGCTAAATTCAATAGTGGTTATCGCTACATGTTGGCAGTAATGGATACATTTTCAAAATTCGCTTGGGGTGAGACACGAAAATTAAAAACCGCTAAAGATGTGACTCAGGCAATGGAGAAAATATTTAAATCGGGACGTGGTGCCCCCAACAACCTGCAAACAGATGATGGAACCAAGTTTTTCAATAAATAATTCAAGATGTTAACAAACCAGTTCAAAATCAATCACAATTCAACATTCAGTACACTGAAAGCATCAATTGTTGAACGATTCAATAGAACCTTGAAAGAGCTAATGTGGCGAAAATTTAGTTTCAATGGAACATATAAATAGATTGATAGGTACAAAAATGTAATTGATGACTACAACAACAATGTGCATAGAACAACAAAAATGAGACCAATTGATGTGAATTCATGCAATGAGAAACATATTTTAAAGCCAAAACCGACGAAAAACATTTTTTTTTTTTTATGGTGTGATTTTTTTTTAAGTTTTTTAAAATTTGGCTTTTTTTTACTACTTTTTTTCAGAGGTGCGCCCACATTTGTCATCATTACACGAAAATGCCAAAACCGATTTATCAAAAATTTACTTTATCTAAAAGGTAATTTATTTTTAATTTTTAGATTTAAGCCAGTAGTTTAAGAGATATCAATTTTTGAATTAAGAAAATGATGATTTTTTCTTGACTTTTTTTTTTTTAGCTTTTTTCACTAAAAAATTCGAGGAAAATTCGAAACAATTTTTTTACATTTTATTAACTATTTTATTTGCGTAGCTGTTGTAATTATGCGTTGTTTAAGATATGATTTATTAAAATCTATGGTGAGACGGCGATATGATATTATGTTGAGTCGAGGCATGTTTTTGTCGACTTTTTTTGGACTTCGTTGTGGTGTGGCATGACCTTTAGTATGAAAATTTTTTGTGTTTTTTGAGATATCCCAACCAAACTCACAGAATTTGAATTTGTTATTGTTTTACACATTGTGACCAAAGTTGGTTCAAATCGGACCCCTATATCATATAGCTGCCATAGGAACGATCGGGTCCAAATCAAGTCTTAGTATGAAAAACTTTTTTATTTTCTTAGATGTTTTAACTAAACTCACAAATTGTGTATTTTACGATGTCCTTTATTTCTTCACCAATTTTGTTTCGAATTTGTCTACTATATCATATGTAAATATAAGAAAGTACTTTAAAAGGGGTTACTCACCAAATTGGACAACTGAAATTTTTAAAAGTAGAACAGTGAAATCTACATATCCAACAACGTATTTACTAGAAGACTTAAAGGGGAACCCGATTGAAGGTTGTTTCTATAGGGAGGAACTCAAAAAGACTCGATACCCCGACGTATGTCTTGTTGGAAAACGGGCATTAGTGCGTTGGTTGGGCTTTCCGAAGAGTGAAGATAGTTGGATCGACATCAACGAAATTTTATAAATAAAGTTTCCTAATAAACCTTAAACATCAAAGACATTTTTCCAATAATAACCCAAATACAAACACAATAAAACATGATGTAGGTTTTAACTAAATGTACACAAAACCTTATTATCATTTTTTATATAAAACTTATATATAATTTTGAAACATTTTTATATAAATTTAATGTTATATCTCTAACATTTTATGCTAAACTTATGTGTAACAACTTTTATAAACATTTCCTTATTAAAAATAAATACATTGTTCCATTAAAAATATTCTAAAAGTCTTCTAAATTCTATAGTGGGTGGGGCTTAAATTTTTTAATGTGTAATGCAAATTCAAGGGGTGCATATCGTAACTCAAAATCAGCAATATCTTTATTTATTTTACTTGAATTGAGTGAAGCTTTTTGTTGCGTGGACAGGAAGTCATACCTTTTTTTTCAAATCACGTGCTTGATCTCCCCATATTACTAATTCACTCACTAAAAGTCTATATTTAATTGAAGTTTTCTTTCTATTTTTAAATACTCCAAATATTTATTTTCTATAATGTATAGTGGTTATAGGCTAATGTGGAATATTTATCGCTTTCAATGAAACGCTTATCGTCTTTATTATCAAGGTTTTCCTTGTTAGATTGATAAGTACATATAGTATGGTCTATGGATCTAATCATTGTCATTTTACCACATTTTGTTTTACCTGTTTTTAAGCATTCCTTATAGTTTTTACACCTTTCACACCTTTTGACTTCTTAAATGATTTCTCAATATTGTCAACTTTGTAACAATACATGTTAGGACGAAGACCTACAAATTTCAACATAGGTTAACCATTAAGCTCATTCTTGAAATAACCCAATTGCTTTTATTAACTTTTTTGAAATTATATTAACTAGCTACTTCATCAGAATAAATTTAAATTTAATATCATCTCGAATATCTTTGTAAAAATCATTATTATACCCTGAGCCCATTAAAAATGGGCAAAAAAGGGTATTATGTGTTTGGCAGAATGTATGTAACAGGCAGAAGGGGGCGTGGCAGACCCCCAAAAGTATATATATTCTTGATCAGGATCAACAGCCGAGTCGATTGAGCCATGTCCGTCTGTCTGTCCGTCCGTCCGTCCGTCCGTCCGTCCGTCCGTCCGTCCGTCCGTCCGTCCGTCTGTTTGAACGCGTCGATCTCAGAAACCATTAAAGCTAAAGACTTCGAACTTGGTATGTAGGTTCCTGGACACCATAGGCAGATCAAGTTTGTTTTAATTTTTGGATCGGTGCACTATATCATATAGCTGCCATAGGAACGGTACATCGAAAAAGAAGTTTTAGTATGGAAAAGTTTCTTGTTTGTTGAGATATCAGAACCAAACTGATAGAATATGCATCTGGGCTGGTATTATACATCCTGACCAAAATTGGTTAGAATCGGTTAACTATATCATATAGCTGCCATAAGAACGGTACATCGAAAATGAAGCTTTAGTATGGAAAAGTTTCTTGTTTGTTGAGATATCAGAACCAAACTGATAGAATATGCATCTGGGCTGGTATTATACATCCTGACCAAAATTGGTTAGAATCGGTTAACTATATCATATAGCTGCCATAGGAACGGTACATAAAAAATGAAGTTTTAGTATGGAAAACTTTTTTGTTTGTTGAGATATCAGAACCAAACTGATAGAATGTGCATCTGGGCTGGTATTATACATCTTGACCAAATTTGGTTACAATCGGTTATCTATATCATATAGCTGCCATAGGAACGATAAATCGAAAATGAAGTTTTAGTATGGAAAAGTTTTTTGTTTGTTGAGATATCAGAACCAAACTGATAGAATGTGCATCTGGGCTGGTATTATACATCTTGACCAAATTTGGTTACAATCGGTTATCTATATCATATAGCTGCCATAGGAACGTTAGATCGAAAATGAAGTTTTAGTATGGAAAAGTTTTTTGTTTGTTGAGATATCAGAACCAAACTAATAGAATATGCATCTGGGCTGGTATTATACATGCTGACCAAAATTTGGTTAGAATCGGTTAACTATATCAAATAGCTGCCATAGGAACGGTACATCGAAAATGAAGCTTTAGCATGGAAAAGTTTCTTGTTTGTTGAGATATCAGAACCAAACTGATATAATGTGCATCTGGGCTGTTATTTTACATCCTGACCAAATTTGGTTAAAATCGGTCTACTACATCATATAGATGCCATAGGAACAATTGGTCGAAATTCAACCTAAGTGTAGAGGACCTGGGCTCAGGGTATCCTACTGTCGAGCGTGCTCGACTGTAACCGCCTACTTGTTTTTTATTATAAGAGGTTTTATCCATATAGTTTTTTTTTAAGTTTTCCCTAATCTTTGGTTTCAGGTAATTATAATGGAAATCATGCACTTTCCACTGTGACAAGTCTAGAACAGTGAAACCTAAATACATTGGCTTATTTAAAATAACTCTTAATCTTTTCATTTGTATGGCATAAAAGTTCTCATTTATTTTTGCTGAGCTGTGAAAGTTTTGCTTGCTAATTAGGGCTCTTGCTGACGTTTCGCCTGGATCCCACTCACTCACTAATCGTACATCACCCCTCTTCTCTACATTTTCCATTGCTTTGCCATAGACAGTATTATTAAGTAATTTGTAAAAATGTTTTTCAAACGAATTTTTCGCCTTGACTCTCACTGCAGTATTGAGTTCAATATATTTGATAAGCCAAGCGCTTTGTCTGAAACATATAGAACCATGATTTTTTTTCATTTTTAACCCAATACTTAAGCATTGTTCAAGTTCGCAGTAATGGATAACATAATATGTTTTATTTCCAAGGTTGGCAACTAACTTTTCTACTTTGGCTGTCTTTGTTGGTAATTTAATCTTGGTAACGAATCTCAAATTAAAAAAAAAAAAATTTCATTCTAAAGATCATGCCGCTCTACAAGGAAGAAGTTGGCAACTAACTTTTCTACTTTGGCTGTCTTTGTTGGTAATTATACCCTGAGCCCATTAAAAATGGGCAAAAAAGGGTATTATGTGTTTGGCAGAATGTATGTAACAGGCAGAAGGGGGCGTGGCAGACCCCCAAAAGTATATATATTCTTGATCAGGATCAACAGCCGAGTCGATTGAGCCATGTCCGTCTGTCTGTCCGTCCGTCCGTCCGTCCGTCCGTCCGTCCGTCCGTCCGTCCGTCCGTCCGTCTGTTTGAACGCGTCGATCTCAGAAACCATTAAAGCTAAAGACTTCGAACTTGGTATGTAGGTTCCTGGACACCATAGGCAGATCAAGTTTGTTTTAATTTTTGGATCGGTGCACTATATCATATAGCTGCCATAGGAACGGTACATCGAAAAAGAAGTTTTAGTATGGAAAAGTTTCTTGTTTGTTGAGATATCAGAACCAAACTGATAGAATATGCATCTGGGCTGGTATTATACATCCTGACCAAAATTGGTTAGAATCGGTTAACTATATCATATAGCTGCCATAAGAACGGTACATCGAAAATGAAGCTTTAGTATGGAAAAGTTTCTTGTTTGTTGAGATATCAGAACCAAACTGATAGAATATGCATCTGGGCTGGTATTATACATCCTGACCAAAATTGGTTAGAATCGGTTAACTATATCATATAGCTGCCATAGGAACGGTACATAAAAAATGAAGTTTTAGTATGGAAAACTTTTTTGTTTGTTGAGATATCAGAACCAAACTGATAGAATGTGCATCTGGGCTGGTATTATACATCTTGACCAAATTTGGTTACAATCGGTTATCTATATCATATAGCTGCCATAGGAACGATAAATCGAAAATGAAGTTTTAGTATGGAAAAGTTTTTTGTTTGTTGAGATATCAGAACCAAACTGATAGAATGTGCATCTGGGCTGGTATTATACATCTTGACCAAATTTGGTTACAATCGGTTATCTATATCATATAGCTGCCATAGGAACGTTAGATCGAAAATGAAGTTTTAGTATGGAAAAGTTTTTTGTTTGTTGAGATATCAGAACCAAACTAATAGAATATGCATCTGGGCTGGTATTATACATGCTGACCAAAATTTGGTTAGAATCGGTTAACTATATCAAATAGCTGCCATAGGAACGGTACATCGAAAATGAAGCTTTAGCATGGAAAAGTTTCTTGTTTGTTGAGATATCAGAACCAAACTGATATAATGTGCATCTGGGCTGTTATTTTACATCCTGACCAAATTTGGTTAAAATCGGTCTACTACATCATATAGATGCCATAGGAACAATTGGTCGAAATTCAACCTAAGTGTAGAGGACCTGGGCTCAGGGTATCCTACTGTCGAGCGTGCTCGACTGTAACCGCCTACTTGTTTAATCTTGGTAACGAATCTCAAATTAAAAAAAAAAAAATTTCATTCTAAAGATCATGCCGCTCTACAAGGAAGACATAAAAATCAAGAAAAACATTCAAGTTAAGGCCACACTTGCCAAAAGCCAGCGTCTGTGCATGGCCGGTACTAATGCCCCGGAATGCACCTAAACCAACACGCGCCAAAATCAGAGAAGAATCCACTGACCAGAACTTAGCCGCGCAGCCACATAACCATTGCCAAGGGTACTAGGTCAGCATAAAAACCGAATAAACAAATAATGTGGGAACGACGGTCAGCGCCTTACATAAGGCTCCACCGAATGTAATAAAGGCCTGTTGGCTATAATTTTTACAATCTAAAACCTTAAACGAATTAATTGGCGCCCGAGCAGGGACCCGATCATCGCGACGCGTAATAACCTCAAGTAGCTAATGTTGTTATAGTGAAAGTGCCTTAAGAAGTCACTAGTTAACAACCGCGAGTAATAGTGCCGAATCCAAAAGAAAAACGGCGCCGCGAAAAAACGATCGGGCCTAATATTGCCGCTGACGTTCCTGTAGTGCCCGCCCGCAGGATACCACGTACGAAGTGTCGCCGAGGAACCTAAGTAGTCCGTTGTCGCTCTGCCACACGATAAAAGGAGTCATTCCAGACGACCAGCGTGGGTGATTCCTCGGATGTATTTTTTACTGTAAGCTTAATAAGTGATTAAGAAATAAAAGAAGAAACTCTACAAATCAATTTAAGTAAAGAAAAATTATTTTATAACAAACAAATAAAAGTCAAATCAAAGCTAATTGATAGAAAATCTAAGTTCACTATTTTTTAATAAACCAAAGTTAAGTTAAAAAAACAAATTAACTAAGAAAAAAAATCTAAATATCTTCTGTTAAGAAAATCAAATACAGATAAATTTAATTAAGGTCTAGAGAAAAAAACATTTAATCTAAGAAACAAATCCTACGCGTCATCAAAAAAAAAAATTAAAATAAAATAAAATTAAATCAAACAAGTGATAACAAAACATAAACTATAACAAACAAAACAAAAAAACTGTGAACCGTAGTATAATTCATCCCAATTCTGCGATTCCCACGGGACCCTCCAGGATAGAAGGGACGTCCCAGCTACTGGGTTTAGTACAATAAAAAATAAAAAATAATAGTTCCAATAAGCCTCATAAATCCACCCATCTACCTTGCCTCACCAACATCCAAAACTTTTTTCGTGTCATAAGTACCTTTCCGCTCGACTGTTCCAACTTAATGCAAACAGCAGAACCTAAAGAAATGCAAGACGATTTATCAGAAGCAATGGCAGGTATGGGACTAGGCCCAGCAGGACCCAGTCGTCCGAGAGTTAACCAACCGGCAACTAGCACACCAATAGTAACACCTGAACTTAGAAACGTGATCGAGAATATGATTAGGTACACGCTTCAAGGAGGCGAACTAATCCGAAGAGCATTTGGGGCAGAACAGCTAGGAGACATCCCATATGTAGCGCCTCCCCTAGGTTCAGAATTAAAGAAAGTATCGGTCGTAGCACGTCTAATCAGGGAGTTCTCAGAAAACCGAATTTCTTTCGGATCTTGGAAAAAAAACATAGATAGAATCATGGCCATGTTTGTAGGTCAGGAACGTACGCATAAGTACTACCTGCTTACTCTGGCTATACCAACAAAGATAGTTGGCGAAGCAAAAACAGTGTTGGAATCCTACAACACCCCAATGAATTGGAAAGCCATTTCAAAATGTTTAACAGAATATAATGCCGACAAGCGAGACCTAAAGACTCTCGAGTACCAACTGTTCTCGTTGACTCAAGGCAAATTGTCTATTATGGAATTTTATCAAGCAGTTTACCACCAACTGTCGCTGATACTCAATCAAGTGGGCGTGCAGGGAGACTCCCCTGATTCCATAAGAGCCTTGACCAACAGCTATAGGGGTAAGGCCCTCGATACCTTCGAGGTCTCAATGAAGACTTTCCACGTCTCTTGGCTGTAAAGGAGCCTCGAGACCTAAGTCACGCTTTGCATCTTGGCAATTTGCTTGACAATCAAGATCATAGGAACGCATATTTACCAAAGATGAGACAGTTACCACCACCGGTTCCACCTAGGCACTTCGTTAACCAGACGAACGCCAGGCAAGCACCAACGAAACCAAAGTATAATAACCAACAGGGTCAATGGAGAAACTTCGATCCAAGACTTTACCACGACCAGACATTTACAAACACTTAATACTCCCACCAAATGCTAACCAAACCAGACTTTTTTCGCAACCAGCACAACACTACTTCGTGCCACAACAACCACTTTCGTATAGACCACTATACTCAGCGCCTCCGCGCCCTCTAGCTCCGAATCCAGAACCGAGACCAGTTCCAATGGAACAAACGAACAATTTCGCGGGCAAACGCCCACATCCACTTTCCGGACCACCTCCAAAGGTCCAACGGCAATTCCACATTAATACCGGCGAACCGAACAGGCACAAGAGGAACAAGTCGACTCAAACGCTCAGGTCGAACAAGATGCAAGCGCTGGCACAGACGCATACGCATACTATGCGGATGAACAAAGCTACTACGCTATTATGGAATCCGAAGGATTCCCGGGGCCATACGACAATATGGAACAACCACAAAATACCGACTCAGAAATCAAAACCACTGACATGTCACATGTCAATTTTTTAGTTTAAACCGTTCCTCTCTTCCATATTTTCCATGCAGAACGAGGGACGGAGAACACTTAAAATTCTTAATCGACACCGGATCTAACCAGAATTATATCCAACCTTCGCTAATACAAAATCCCAAACAAAATAAAGAAACTTTCTTTGCAACTCCGTAAATGGGCAGATCGCTATAGCACACCACACCTTTCTGAACCTCTTTGGCCTCCACGAGGTCCCAAGCATTAAATTCAGCAGCCATTAAGATCATGCTAGAAAATCAATTCAATATATCCGACCCCTCCGTATTCCTCAACCAGTAATGGCCAAGTGGAACGATTTCACTCCACCTTGATCGACATTTTAAGATGTTTAAAAAAAGACTATGAGGAACTTACATTCACAGACCTATTACTCAAAGCGGTTCAGGAGTACAATCAATCAATACATTCAGTAACAAAAGAAAAACCCATAGACATATTTTTTTAAAAGCAATATACCCAACGAGCCAGAAGCAATAGAAGAGAAAAGGGAATAGATTAGAAACAAAATACAGGGAACAAAAATCTCAGACCTCAACTACCACAATAAAGACAGAACCATACCCAAGTCATACAAGAAAGGAGACGAAGTTTATGTCAAGATCAATAAAAGATTGGGCTCGAAAACTTCGCCAAGATACAAAAAAGAAATATGAGCAGAGAATAGGAATACGACTATTATAATAGTCCATAAAAATAATATAAAAACATAAAATTATCATTCACAGGCTAATATTTTTACCATCATGCCTCGGAACGCAACCATATTAGACTATTCAAATTCCCAGCTGATAACAATAGATATCGGTCCAGCAACTATCCAAAACGGTACTTTTAAAATCGTCCAAGTCTTCAATCTACAAAAATACGAAGAAGCCCTCGAATCACTTGAATCCTCCATGAAATCATCCCTACCCAGCCACCTCATCCCGTTCATCAACTTCGAATTAACACAAATAAAAGATGACTTAAACAGACTAAAACCGAAAAATGCCAGGGTTGGGAGAGCTATAAATATGCTCGGCTCTGCATGGAAATGGTTGGCCGGAAGCCCGGACCATCACGACCACGAAATCATAGTAAAAAATATAAACGAACAACTAGAAAATAATAATAAGCAGGTAATAATAAACAGACTTTTTAAAGACAAAATTAATTAAATTAAAGAAAGTACCAACGCCATCCTTAAAATATCCAGAGAAAACCAATCTATAAATACTATCGAAATAGAAACATTAAAATATAAGCTCAAATTTGTTAAAGAATTAACAAATATGATTTATGCCATCAATTGGGCAAAAACAAATACATTCAACTCCATATTTTTGTCAAACTCAGAAACCCAAGTATTCGAAAAATTGGTACAAAGCTCCGACAATTTATTCACTAACATTGAAGAAATATTAGAATTTGCCAAAATTAAACTAGCATTGAATGGAAGAGACATCCACTATATAATAAGCTTACTCATTGCAGAAGATAAGACATGCAAAAAAATGTTGTTAAAACCAATAAATAAAGGAAATTATATAAATAAGATCAAATTCGACTCCATTGTTCAATGCAACGAAGTAAACTTCGGCATTAAAGAACTCTGCGAGACCATTAATGATAAGAACATTTGCAAAAAAGAAAACTTAGTAGACTTAAGCAATAAAACCTGCGAAGACGCGCTCCTGGAGACAAAGCAGCCCAAATGCCTACAAGTAAATAGCCAACACATCCCGGAGCACGAAGAAATCGTACCCGGCACCATCCTGCTAAACGACTTCGAGGGAACAGTCACCATAGATTCAGAAAAACTACAACTACGAGGAACCTTCCTTATACAGTCAAAAAACGCATCAATAAACGTTAAAGGAACCCCCTACACAATTACAGAATACTGCAACGCCGAACCTTCACCACCACTACTACAGATCATCGGGAACAGAAGCGAAGTGCAAGAAGTCCTATTCCTGGAGATAATAAAGGAACTCAATATTAATAATTCGGCCAAGATACAACTACTGAAGGAAGATCAAAAGACAACCTCAATATTTAACGCCAGCATGTATACCCTGCTATTGATAACCATATTCACATTGGCAGCCAAATCACTAAAACCAAAAGCAGCGAAGCTGCACATCAATCCAACAAAAAACGTAACAACAAACCAAAACGAAGTTCAACTAGCGACCGAGGACGTCCGCACTTAAAGGGGGAGGAGTTAAGGCCACACTTGCCAAAAGCCAGCGTCTGTGCATGCCCGGTACTAATGCACCGGATGCACCTAAACCAACACGCGCTAGAATCAGAGAAGATTCCAATGACCAGAACTTAGCCGCGCAGCCACATAACCATTGCCAAGGGTACTAGGTCAGCATAAGAACCGAATAAACAAATAATGTGGGAACGACGGTCAGCGCCTTACATAAGGCTCCACCGTGGGACCAAGTACTGGACACCCGACACCTAAATATGCAACGGCAGCAGCGACAACGGCAGCGGCAGAAGCTTGTTTAATAATTACTTTTGATTGTTGAAGTAAGTTCCAATTCGAATGTAATAAAGGCCTGTTGGCTATAATTTTTACAATCTAAAACCTTAAACGAATTAATTTGCATAATATAAAATTTTATTATATGCCCGTTGGGTTTTAACGAATTATATCTTAAACGAAACTCAATTAATGCAGCCTTGCAAAAAAAAAAAAAAAATTTAAACCAAAGTTCAAAGTTTTAAAGTAAAAAACTGGGCGGTTACAGTCTAGCACGTTCGACAGAAGGATATCCTGAGTCCAGGTACTCTTCAATAAAAGTTTATTTTCGACCAATTGTTCCTATCGCAGCTATATGATATATGAAGCCGATTTAAACCAAATCTGGTCAGAATGTACAAAACATTAATGCATATTCTATCAGTTTGGTTAAGATATATTAAAAATCAAAACACTTTTCATACTTAAACTTTATTTTCGATGAATCGTTCCTATGGCAGCTATGTGATATAGTTAACCGATTTAAACCAAATTTGGTCAGGATGTATAGTACCGGCCTAGGTGCATATTCTATTATTTGGTTCTAATATCTTAACAAACAAAACACTTTTTAATACTAAAATTTAGTTTTTAATGTGTTATTCCTATGCACTATGGTCCAGATGCCGTTTTTTTTTTTGCATAAAGTCGATTTTTTCGTATTAATATATCGTTGTTTTCTTATTTTAATCTTAAAATAAATTCATCATACATTATAAAAATTGTAATTAAAAGCTTTAGAAGCAGCACTAAAGCTTTTTGAGAGCTTTTAAAGAGCTAGCGATCAGCTGATTTCCGAATAGAAATTTGCTCCAAAATATTCAGTTGCTTTGTGTTGAGCCACACGCGTTAAACTGGTCCATAAAATTCAACTTAATTATGGAAAGTAATCTTCAAAGTATGCACTCTTTAATGTATATTGTTATTTTATGTGTAGTTCTAGGCATTTAGTGTTGTGTAATGTCCAATTTATGTGTATTTTTTTAGAAAACTAATTTGCGTCTTCCGTGGAATATAACTAATAAGCTGTTCCATGCTGAATGCAACTAATTGGTCCAGAATGTACTTGTGAGTGTTGTCTTTAGCCACAAACCAAAAACTCATCCCCGTTCGTCCCCCTTTTCTCTCATTTTGGTAATATATATAGGCACGTTTGAGTTTAGTCACAGCGAACTTATCGAAATATGGCGCAGCAACAATCGAGCAATTGTTGGTGTATCGGATTGGATATACACCAAAATTAATAAAAACACTGTGGAATCCAAAATATTAAAGGAAATAGACAAAAAAAATCAGTAACTTTAATAGTTACATTCATAAAATTCAGATATTTCGGAAAAAGCATGGTTTTTGTACAAAAAGTGACTTTTCAACCTATAATTCCTATTATTTCTATATGATATAGTGGTCCGATTTGGATAAAATTTTTACAACACGTTAGGGGCATATTAACACGCCTAACCTGCAATTTGGTGCTGATAGCTTGAAAAACAAAAAATTTGGATATCGCAGAATCCAAAATATAGGCGGGACCACGCCCACTTTTCTAGGCCATTTGCGTATTGATATTATAAGCCCAATGCAAAAAACTAAATCAAAAAGTCTTAACTCGTTCTCGATAATTTATGCCAAAAAAATCGTCATCTGGATCATAGTGCTATGGCAGCTATATGATATAGTTAACCGATTTTAGCCAAATTTGGTCAGGATGTATATTACCAGCTCCGATGCATATTCTATCAGTTTGGTTTTGATATCTCAACAAACACAAAACTTTTTCATACTAAAACTTCATTTTTGATGTATCGTTCCTATGGCAGCTATATGATATAGTGGTCCGATCCAAAAATATAAACCTACATACCAAGTTTGATGTCTCTAGCTTTTACGATTTTTGAGTTCGACGCGTTCAAGCAGACGAACAGACAGACGGACATGGCTCAATCGAATCGGCTGTTGATCCTGATCAAGAATATATATACTTTTAGGGGTCTGCCGCGTCCCCTTCTGCCTGTTACATACATTCTGCTAAACACATTATACCCTTTTTTGCCCATTTTTAATGGGCTCAAGGTATAAAAAAGCTAAAAAAAATAAAACAACATTTTCTTAATTCAAAAACTAATAGCTCCTAATCCACTATGTATGGATGAATTACAGATATTCATTAGCTTTCAGGAAAGTTAAATCTTTTGAAAATCGGTATAGGCATTCTCGAGTAATGCTGACAAAAGTGGGCGCACCTCTAAAAAACAGCTTGGAAAAAAAGCCAAATTTAAAAAAATTCTAACGGAAAAAACCCTGCCATTGAAAAAAAAATAAACAATGTTTTTCGTCGTTTGGGGCCCCATATCTATCCAAAACAGTTGGTTTGGTTAAATTCAGAAGAAAAAAGTCCAAATTTGTTGCCTAGTGTAATATAAGTCTATTTCTAAAATGTAGCCTTTTTCAGCATTTATTGTTATATTTTCAATATTCAAATCTTTTATATTTTCATCGCAAAACCATTTAAAACAATTATATGGTAGAGGTTGTGACACTGCCCAACCATACGAATTGTTTGCATCCAAAAACATTAAAAATGTTAAATCTTTTGATGGATCATACGTTGTATAGTAATGTTCTGGGTCAAGGAAATACATTAGTATGTATTTTTAAGCGGAAATTTTCAAAAACTTCAGTTAACAATTAAACATTAGTTTTTAAATACAATTCTAAATAATCTTTTATTGTTGAACATGAAAATACAGACCAAACTTTAAGCGCATGCGCATAACCTTCGTCACAACAATTACTATTGAACTTTCTTTTGGTGGTGGAGAAGTTTCATGTAACCTACTTTCAAAATCTAAATATTCATAAGAAAAAACACCCTTTTTACGCATGAGTCTGAACTTATTTTCTAAACTGAAATGTGATTTAATTGTTGTAGACTTGTTGTCATAAATCTAAAAGTGTCTAGAAAACGAATTTCAAAACTAGTCCCGTTTTCACACTCTTTTATTTTCGAAATAGAAACGTAATGTTCTTCATTAATGTAAATTGCTTTAATTTGTCCAGGTACGTTTGCAAGTTTCTTTATAAAAATATGTGAATCATACTTGGTGAAATTATAGAAGAAAACAGGTATAAAATTACTCGTCTTATGTGAGTAATTACATTTTGAATGAGCAGCAACTCTGAATTTTCCAGTAAAATGACAATTATCCCTTACCCTATATGCTAATAAAACACTATCGCAAATATGACAATTAATAGCCTCTTAAAAATTGTTCTTATCTTCCAGACTCATGGCAATGGGAATTACCTTACTCAAATATTCATTGTTTAAGTGTTTTAAATCAGCTATAAGAGAATTGAAAAAACTTAAGCCTGAATTATTTCCAGTTTCTAATCCAAACTTATCTAATCCACAAATGCTCACTTTATGTGGTATGCATACGCTATTGGAATATGTTCATTAATATTATCTAATTTAGGACTTACTTCTGTATTCTTTGGTTGAAGAATGCATTCGAAATCTGCATACACCACAAACGGAACCTGAAGTTGGTGGTAGTATGGAGTAAATTTTATAGTCGCTTAATTGGGGTGGGGTAAAACAGCAACCTTTCCACTGCAGAACTCCTTGTGTCGTAACGCTGCTTTCTTGCTTGATGAAAAGTTGAGGCATATATTGCAGAACCATTGTGACCTCCTTGAATTTCCGGTTTGTGATGACATCAACCTACACAAATAGTAATTTTAAAATAATAAGTTTTTTATCAAACAAATGATAATAAAGTAAAATACTTACGCTGAGATATTTTTTATCCACATGTAGTGGGCATTTACTCCATCTTCTAGGAACAGCATATTTATTCGTTCATATCCTGAGTGGAATAGGGGTCCAATTAAAGTCTTACTCTCTTCATCGAATCCGAAAACATTTATGCTCACTTGAGGATTGAGTCTCGTAAAAATGTTTATGTCATTAATCTTTTGGGGAAATGAAAACCTAGTGAAATTCAATGACAAAATATTTGGTATTTGGATTGTATCATTGGTGATCCGCATCTTTGGGGGTTTCTAAGTATAATCATTGCCGAAAGTAATGCCCATTTGAAGCAGTATGAGTCATTATTATTCACACTGACGATGGCATGATTCAACTTTAGCTTCTTTGGTAATCGAATAAATGAAGAGCTTCGTAATGGTTAATACTGGTTAACATTCATTTCCAGTCAGATTATAGGGATCAGAGCCCATCCGCTATCCTTTTCCTGGACCTCTTCCATTTTAGCAATTATATGATCATTTTAATTTAGAATGACTTTATATCATATCATTTTCTTTTAAAAGAACATATTCAGCGAATAGTTCGAAATTTACTTTCACTGCATCATAACTCTCTGCCACATGCATCAAATGTGGAATAAATGCACTTCCTGCTTCATTCTTAAATGATTCAGGGACTCTAAACGCCACTCCTTCATTCAAATGAATGTATTGAAGGATGCGCCTCTTGAGCCCCCGTGAAATCTTTTTAATCTTGACATCTACCGGCTTAACCGCATTCCTTTTATGGATTTCGGTGCGAGCATGATGCTTCCATTGTGTTCCAAAATCAAAATTAAACAGTACCCAAGTCGCTGCAGCTAGCGCTACTGCAACAACAACGTTAACGGTGTCAACAGTCGTCGTACCATCTTCTGCTGACCAAGCTCAAGCTCTTTCAACTACTGCTTCGATTGCAAGCGCAGCGTCGAAAGCAGCGGGTCCGGCTAGGCAGACCGGAATGGATCGCTATATTCAAATATAGCGGAAACTTAGCCCACAAAAAACACGGGAAAATAATTCAAAAACTAACCGCGGTGACTCAAACCAAACTGCTGGGGACCCAGAAAACACCATCAATAGGTTTGCACCGCTGGCTGATACAGTCAACGACCAGCCTACCGAAGCTGAAAAAGGACCAAAGAAACTAAAGCCCCCACCTATATACATTCGGGAAAAGATATCCAACGCATTGGTGAACAAGATTGTTGACCTAGTTGAAAACAACAATTTTCATGTCGTTCCTTTAATTAAAGGGAATATTCACGAAATTAAGTTTCAATCAAAAGACGAGGAGCATTTAAGTAAAATCTCCAAGTATCTAAATGAAGCTAAGAAAAATTTCTAAACTTATGAAATAAAAAGCAGCAAGGGCCTGCAGGTTGTACTTTAAGGTATTGAGCCGGATGTAAACCCCTCCGAGGTCGCAAGTGCGTTAAAAGAGAAGGGCTTCTCGCGATGAGAGTTACAAATATTTTGAACAAAAGCAAAAAACCGCAACCTCTCTTCAAAGTTGAGCTGGAGCCAGATAGTAAAGCTCCAAAGAAAAATGAAGTGCACCCGATATACAAACTACAGCTCCTGCTGCATCGCCTGATCACTGTTGAGGAACCACACAAACGGAATGGTCCAGTTCAATGCTCAAACTGCCAGGAATATGGGCATACCAGGACGTACTGCACGCTACGTTTGGTATGTGTTGCCTGTGGAGACTCCCATGGTCCTGATTCCTGCCAAGTCAAAAAGAATGACCCTAGTACAAAAAAGTGCGGAAACTGCGGTGGAAATCACACAGCTAATTACAGAGGCTGTCCAGTGTACAAGGAACTAAAAAGCCGCATCCGACGTGTACCAACAGCACGCCATCCGCACCTGCCAGGTGCACCTATAGCTTCCCAAACTACACCCGACGTCTTCTTCGCCAAAGCAGCCAGGTTATCATTTGGTCCCGCAAACACTATCAACGGCATATCTTTCGCTAATGCTTTAAAATAAGGCCTTAAAAAATCAACTCCCTCAGCAGCGCCCCCAAGGGTAATCCAACAAGATTCGAGTATGGATAACGCGCAGCAACCCATACAGCAGTCACAAAGCTCTATTGAAGCGATGATTTTCACCCTACAACAAAGTATGATGGAGTTCATGTCGTTTATGAGATCAACTATGCAAAATCTTATGCAAAATCAAAACATCTTGGTACAGATGCTTGCAGCTCAACAATCCAAATAATCAACGGCGCCTCTATGAATATCTCTGTAAAACGCCAACGGTGTTTCACGGCATAAACTTGAACTTACCCAATTTCTATACGACAATCACATTGATGACATGCTGCTTTCTAAGACGCACCTTACTAACAAATATAACTTTCAAATACGCGGATACATATTCTACGGCACAGATCATCCGGATGGAAAAGCACATGGCGGAACAGATATTCTAATAAGAAACCGCATCAAACATGAATTCCACAAAAGGTTTGCGGCGAACTATCTACAAGTCACATCTATATTTGTACAATCGGACATCAGCAATCTTACTATTGCCGCTGTATACTGTACCCCTCGCTTTACAATCTCTGAGGATCAATTCATGCAATTCTACAATTCAGTAGGACAGCGATTTATAGCATCAGAAGACTACAATGCGAAACACCCGCACTGGGGCTCTCGCCTCAAAAGGAAGACAGCTATACAACGCAATCATAAAACCAAGCAACAAACTTAACTATGTTAACTTAACAATTAGACTTAATAGATTTTGCTGTGACCAAAAACATAAGCGCCGTAGCACTTTTGGATCTTTTATCCGACCACTTTCCCGTGTTATTAAATCTACTCCAACTCCCGGAATATGTGGAATATTCTAATAGACTCACAACACACAGAACCAACTGGCTTAAGTACAAGAAATACGTTAGCTCTCACCTCGTTCTTGCCCCGCAGTTCAACATCGAAGCGGACATCGACTGCTCTGCTGACTTACTAGAAATTGTACTTGTTGTACAACGCGCGCATGTGCAGACGAAAAAACGTAAAACTAATCTTCAAATGTTCTGGAAAAGCGACGATTGCGACGTGAATGGCAGTCTCATCGGTCCCCATCTACAAAACAACGCCTTAAAGTTGCTTCACGCAGACTCAGCAAAGCTCTTAAGCATGAAGAAGCAGATGCCCAACGCCGCTACATAGAGCAATTACACTAGGCAACAGCCCAAAAGTTACAAGAACCAAAACCACTTTTTTGGATAGATTTGGGTCCAAAACCGACGAAAAACATTTTTTTTTTCTTATGGTGAGATTTTTTTTTTAGAATTTTTAAAAAATCTGGCTTTTTTTTATTCCTTTTTTTTAGAGGTGCGCCCACGTTTGTAATCATTACTCGTGAATGCCAAAACCGATTAAATCTAAGACTGTGTATAAATGAAATATAGATATATTCATTAGCATTTACATAAAGTAAAGTTTTGATAAATCGGTTTTGGCATTTTCGTGTAATGATGACAAATGTGGCCGCACCTCTGAAAAAAAGTATTAAAAAAAAGCCAAATTTTGAAAAATTCTAAAAAAAAAATCTCACCATTAAAAAAAAAAAAAATTTTTTTTTCGTCGGTTTTGGCCCCAAATCTATCCAAAAAAGTGGGTTTGGTTTCTGTAACTCGCAAAAAGTGCGATTTTGTTGCCTAGTGTTATAACCAACCAGTACCAAGCATCCTTTGTGGAGGGCTCACCCTACGCTAAGTGGCCCGATCGAAACGGTAACGCCTATAAGAAACTCCTCATGCTGCTGGGCCCGTAAAAGACAGAGCTAACACGTTTACTGCTCACCTACGTAATGTATTCCAACCAAATCCTGCAACAAATTCGTTTTTACCATCATCGTGTGTATCTGATAGTCCTGGCGCACCTGAACCACATGAATTTCGTCCAAATGAAATTGTAAAAGTCATAAAAGAACATCATCTGTAAACTTTTCAACGCGATTACAACACTCGGCTACTTCCCAAAAAATAGGAAGAAATCGGCAATGCAGCGCTATATTCCTCAACGTCTCCCAGGCCTTCGATCGAGGGTGCCTTGATGGTCTCATGCATAAAATCAAATCAACGCTCCCAGTGTACACTCATAAGCTTCTTGAGTCGTACCCTTACTATAGAGTCTTGGTAGTGAGATGCAACACTACTACATCTGATGATCATATTATAGAAGCTGGAGTTCTCCAGGGAAGTGTATTGGGACCAACACTATACGTAATTTACACAGCGGTCATCCCCATAAACGAGCGGCTAACAACATCTACGTTTGCCGACGACACCGCAATTCTTAGTCGTTCCAGATGTCCCATTGAAGCAACAGCACGTCTAGCTGAACATTTGGCGGTAGTAGAGAAATGGCTAGCCGACTGGCGTATTAAAATAAATAAACAAAAGTGTAAACACATCACGTTTACTCTCAACATGCAAACATGTCCTCCGTTAGCACTGTCTAATACACAACTCCCACAAGCAAAAGAAGTAACGTACTTTGGCGTTCATCTTGTTAGGCGGCTCACCTGGCGTCTTCACCTTGACGCAAAGAAAGCGCAGATTAAACTAAAAGCCAATAATTTCTATTGGTTTTTGAACCCCCGATCTCCTCTCACCTTGGACAACAAGAGCCCACTGTACAATTCTACCATAAAACCAGTGTGGTCCTGCGACTCGCAGCTGTGGAGAAACGTGTGCAGTAGCAATGTTGATATCATCCAGCGAGCACAATCAAAAATCTTGAGGACTATAACTGGGGCGCTATGGTATGCTCGAAACGACAAAATTCATAGAGATTTGAACGTTATATACGTCAAAGATGAGATAGCAAGACAAAAAGCGAACTACAACATTAAGCTATCCTTGCACACAAATCCTCTTGCTCGGCGACTTATTGTAAGTGTCCCTTGGAGAAGATTCAATTCAAAAAACAAAAAAAAAAATATATATATATATATAAGTTTACTCTTTACCCTTTACTCTCATCGCCCCCCGCGATGAGCTGCACATTCCAAGCGCTGTCGCGGCTACACTTGCGATCAGCAATTGGCTGCATGGAAATATTGCGCAACAACAAGAACGCGGGACTGTCATATTGCACTTTCGGCAAGACGGGCACCGACGCTGACGTCGACGCCAACATCAAGACGAGCAACGAGGCTTGCTGTAGAATAAGTCAGCCAGCTAAGGGGAGACTCAATTTGGAGCCGAAAACGACCTGAGCTAAATCTTGCATTAATTAATTCACACAACCTTAAATATTAAGTAATAAAAATTATAACGTTAAACGAACTCCTTCTGTACTTAATCTTGGGACTGGATTGGAAGGAACCTTGAAGGAACCTCCATGAGGAGCTAGCAATAGAGGAAGGAATTCACAGGAAATCTAACTATAATAAGGCAATGTGGTCATTCCGTTATCATGGGATAACGGAAAGACTTAACTTATATAGTGACATATTTTATGTCTACGTTATACATAGTATATTCTATGTCCACGTTATACATAAGTCTAGACACCAAATTCCCCATTCCAATAATGTAAACTTTCACAGGCTGTAACTGTAAACAAAGAGTAGCCAAGCCACCCCAAATTTCGCATACCGATACTGTAAACTTTCGCAGGCTGCATTTGTAAACAAGCAGCTAAGCCGGGCTTCTCCTCCATCGATCAGCATTGATCGAAATAACTCACTGTCAGCAGATTTGCGTTCCCAGCCAACGCTAAGTAATTTCGTTCCCAGCCTTTATAATATTGTAAGCATTTAAATGCCCAGAATTAGCTTTCGTTATTACGCAATGCACAATTATCTGTTAGTCTTAAGTTGTTCTTGAATAAATGAACTCGTCGTGTAATATCGCCTTGTCTTTTATTTTATAATAAATTCAATTTTACCGTTAGAGCTGTGCGCGGTTTTTATAAGATTCAAACTCACAATAAATAAAGAAAAATCTAATTGGCGCAGCCGGTAGGATAACAATAAATTGTGGATCCTGATGCAATAGCTATTTATTAATTCTTGTGTCCCGTTTACTGTTATCCGCTAAGACAACCAACGCGAAGGCAACCCAAGCGACGGTCGATATCGCGTCAAGTTTTTATTAAACCTCGACAGTGACGTGTACACTACAATTCGCATACTGTCAAAGCCGCGGATTGTGCAAAAAACTTGAAAAACAATTGAAGTAGACGCGATAGAACTCGAAGAGAAAATAATTCCAGAAGCTGGTTATCTCAAAAAATCTGTGCAGACCAATCAAACATTTTAAGCTATAAGTTAACAAATTAAGTGAATACAATAAAAATATAATCAACAACTAAAAGAAACTGAACCTAAAATAAGAGAAGCTGAAGTGAAACAACAAAAACTAAGAGATAAGAAAAATTAAAAATAAAACCAACTAAATAAAAAATAATTAAATAAAAAACAAAAATTTATTATAGTAAAACCACCAAAAAAAAAAAAAACAAAACAACAATAATGGAAGGCAACGCAATAACACCACTGACCGATGCCAAGGCACAAGTGATCAACCAACTTAAAAACGTTGAGAAGTTCACTGGAGATAAGAACGCTTTGTACACGTTCATCAACCGAATCGACTACATTTTGGCCATCTACACCACCAACGATGCAATGCAGAGGTCAATTCTTTTTGGACTTGTGGAACGCTGCATCAGCAGTAAAGTGATGTTATCCCTTGGCGTAAGCAACTTGGTGACCTGGACGGATCTTCGGAAGCAACAAATACTAAACTACAAGACGCAAACTAAGAACCACATCCTACTGGAGGAATTCAGGAGCACCCCGTTTAATGACAACGTGCGAGCCTTTCTGGAAGAAGCAGAACACCGTAGGCAGACATTACATTGTATGCGCGACTAATCAAAACTATCATTGACGACCTTATTCAAAAATTACCCACTTGCATTTGCATTCGAATTATAAATTGCGAAATTCCCGATTTAAGATCTCTAATTAATATTTTGCAAGAAACAATCTTTATAACGAACCCTGTCTTAATCCAACCCCAAATAAAGTAAAACAAGAAAAATATTTGAAGCCATTGTATTAACCAAACCCAAATATTCAAAGATTCCCCACTTTTTTTTAACCAAATCAACCCTATGTCCCATATCGACCCCATCAACCTTACATTCAACAACCATCACCTCAACCAATGCAACAAATACCTAGTCCAATCAGACCAGCATACTTTACACCCAGATCAAACTTCCGACAGAACCAATTCGGCAACAATCGTTTCGGACAAGTTACTCCATAACAAAACTCTTTCAATAACTCTGGCGTAGCCAACCAACCGACTAAACGATTTAGAACTGCAGAAAGTGGACAGAGTAAGATGAGTATTGACCATTAAGCTAGAAATCAGCAAGAGCTAAACTATCATGATTACATGCAACAAGAATACTATAATCAATGCGCTGCTTATCCTGAATATTATCCACAATATTATCAAGCAAAAAGTTACCCACAAAGCCCAGACTTTACATACACACAATCAGCCGAATACGAGACAGAACAACCAAATGAAATAGAAATCGAGCAAGCCGAAAATGTTCAGCTGCCAGCCTTGGAAACCAACTGTTCATAGTAATCACTTACAAAGGCAAAAATCTGAAATATTTAATAGATACAGGATCTACTGTAAATATGATGACATCAAATTTTTTCAATTTACAAGTTCATGACACCGACTGTTTCATTCAAACCAGCAACGGATCTTTAACTATCACAAAGAAAGTTAACGTCCTTTCCAATAACCTATTCAAGGGCAATAATGAATTTCTTCTACACCAATTCTCCTCAGACTATGATCTATTAATTGGTAGTAAAATGCGGTCAGAAGCACAAGCCGTTATAGATTATAAAACCCAAACTGTTACTTTATACAATAGAAAGTTTAAACTAACCAACGATATTCCAATCACAAATCAGAACCACTTCTTAGCCCAACCAAATCCTGAAACTAATCAACATTTTAAAAATCCAATTAGAGAAATTTCCGATAACCAAGAATCTGCAAACTCAAGCCCTTACCGATTAGATCATTTAAATGAAGAAAAAAGAATCAATTTAATCAGTTTGTTGAAACAATATCAACACATACAATATAAAGAAGGCGACCAATTTAGTTTCAGTAATAAAGAAAAACACATTATCACTACGGACGGCAGTTCGCGTTATTGACGAAAGCAGCACGAAGGGTGCGAAAGGCGACTAACAATATATACAGCTAAGTTGGAAAATTTGCTACGACTGTCCGATCAGATCGAGTTATATACCGATCGAAAGGTTTAGTCCTAACTTACAAAATGGCATACTAAAACTTTTGCTAATTCACCTGGGTCATGAGATACGGGGGTGTAAGTGGGAGGGGAAAAATTTATATGATCGCAGCTTATGGAGCCGTTGGGGCTTTTACGTAAAATTTTATTTTTTAAAAATTCTTATCAAAAATACGCGTCGTTTGATACCTTGATGACCCAAATCCGATACCTGGTTCAAAAGATAAATAAATTTGAAAATTTTAGTAGAATACTAAAAATAAAGTGAAAAGTTAGTTTCTTTGTTTGTCTGTTTGTATCAAAGCGCTAAAAAAGCGTAGATGTTATGATGGGGATTTGTTCATTTTTGAAAATCTAGAAATGTTTGTTTTACGACTTTTTCAATTTCCCGCTAGTTTAGCAGGAAATCGCTAAATCCCGCTAAAAATCACCAGTTTCCATACCATAGAAGCTATAGATATGTTCTGGGTATCATTGGAAAAGTGTGCTTGAGGGCTTTTAGGCGTACCTTTAAACTTTTTTTCTAAAGTACTCAGGTAACATTTTACAGGTGAAATAAAGTTTTTTAGCTTACATTTTGGCGATTTCTGACAAAACGGCTCTAACGATTTTTATTAAATTTTAGTATGTTGTAGTACGTAGAATTTTGCGTTTTTTAGTATATGAAACATAAACTCTGACCAAGGGGTTTGGAAGATATTGCTTGTTAACTGAATGTATACATTTTTCTATCGGTCGAAAATCAGGTTTTAGTACGAAAAACTTTTTTGTTGTATGAGATATCTCAAACAATCGGACACAATACGCATTTAACTTGGTTTTATATATTCTGTGCAAAGTTGGTTCAAATCGGACCACTTTAACATATAGCTGTCATAGGACCGATCGGGGGAAAATGGAGTCTTAGTATGAAAAAATTTTTTGTTTTATGAGATATCTCAACCAAACTGATAAAATATTCATTTAACTTCGTTTTATATATCCTGGCCAAAGTTGGTTAAAATCGGACCACTATATCATATAGCTGTCATAGGACCGATCGGGCGAAAATCAAGTCTTAGCATAAAAAACTTTTTTTTACAAGAGATATCGTAACAAAACTAAAAGAATATGCATTTAAGTTAGACTTATAGATCCTGAAGAAAGTTGGTTCTAATCGAATCACTATATCATATAACTGTCATAGGACCGATCGGGCGAAGTCTAAGTCTTAATATGAGAAACTTTTTTTTTCACAGTAGGTACGGGGCTTCCGACAGTAGAGTAGCAACTTAAGCGATGCGAGCAGGGGGCGGAGCCCCCTACTTTTCTTTATAATTAAAAAAATTTTTTTTTTAAATATGAAAAAATATTCAACAATGATAAATTTACAATGTCAAAAGCAAAAGCAATTGCAAAAATTTCTGATATCCCACAAAAAAAACCTCTAAACGAGGTAAAAGTCTAGTGACGAAAGCAATTTCCAGCCCCAAAATTTCTGATATCCAATTTTGTGACGAACAAAATTGAGTTTAATATAAAAATTTTAAATAAAAATATAAATTAATAAAAAAAAACAATTGGCATTCGGCACTGCGCAAAAAGTAATTTTTATGTACAAAGAAGCTCACCCTTTTTGCGCACAGTGCACAAGGCCAATTTTTTTTTTTAGTAGTCCTATATGGATCGTACCGAAAAAGCTAGATGCTTCAGGAAAACAAAAATTCAGAATCGTAATTGACTACAGGAAATTAAATGAAGTAACCATAAGCGATAGGCACCCAATACCAAATATGGACGAGATTTTAGGAAAACTAGGTAGATGCAATTATTTCACTACAATCGACCTTGCAAAAGGATGTCACCAACTTGAAATGCATCCAGATTCCATTCAAAAAACAGCTTTCTCTACTAAACATGGCCACTATGAAAATCTTCGTATGCCATTTGGATTAAAAAATGCACCCGCAACCTTTCAACGTTGCATGAACAATGTTTTACGACCGTTACTAAATAAACATTTTCTGGTATATCTTGATGATATAATTGATAATTGATATTGGAATAAAACCCAATCCTGATAAAATCAAAGCAATTCAGAAATATCCAATTCCCACAAAAACCAAAGAAATAAAAGGTTTTCTTGGATTAACTGGTTACTACAGAAAGTTCATTCCAAATTTTGCAGACATAGCCAAACCAATGACAGCAGTACTTAGAAAAGACACAATCAGCTTAGCACTAAAAAAATGGCTTGAAAGTGAAGGAATAGAAATACAATTAAATACAACAAAAACAGGAATAGCAGACATCGAAAGACTACATAAAACAATAAATGAATACATCAGAATAATTAACACTTTAAATGACGAAGAAAATAAACTCAGCAAAATAGAAACAATTCTTTACATTTACAATCACAAAACAAAACATGACACAACTGGACAAACTCCTGCACTAATTTTCTTATATGCCGGACAACCAAATTTAGATACCCAAGAAAAAAAAGATAAAGTAATCAATAAAATTAACAGTGACCGACAAGAATTATAGAATACATAGAAGACATTGAAATGGGTATGCAATTGTCAAGACTAGGACTTTTCAATAAAAATTACTTACCTATGACAAACTTGACAGCGTCAATAACCGAAACATACTACTAATTAAAACATTCACTTGGATTAACTACCAAGATAATATCCTACTAATTATATCCCATATCCCAATTGACTTTCAGTCCACTAACACTATCAAAATTATCCCATATCCTGATCATAATGGGTATCAACTTGATTACATTAGTACTACTACTCGAGATAATAAACCAGTAATTGACGAATGCATAACAAAAATTTTACTACACACAACACCAATTTGTAACTTTGAACGCATAAATAACAAAGAAATGATAAAATACATTGAATCAAATACCATTTTAACTCGGAACATAACTAATGCAACTGTAAAACAAAATTGTCAGAAAAATAATATTGATTTTAATATTCAGGGCAATAAAATTATAAGTATAAATCAATGCAAAATGCAAATAAATGACATAATTTTAAGCGACAACTATCTACAACCAGATGTTGATCTTACACCATTGTATTTCCCCTTAGAAATAATTAAAGTTAAACCCATCAAGCATGATGACATTGTAAAAATTGTATCACAAAATAATGTCTTTACATATGCAATCATCATAATCAGAACCATCATATTCATAATTATATTCTTATATCTGAAATATGTATCTTGTAATCCCATAATGTTAATCCATAAAAAATTTATGAAACAAATTCACGAACCCAAGAACCAAACAACGTCATCGGTTCAACTAGAAGAAGAAGAACAAAGAGACACAATTATCAAGATGACACAAACAACATTGCCAAAACTTTACCCTTCAGTGTCAACTTGACTCGCAGGCTCGCCTTTTAAGGAGAGGGAAGTGACATATTCTATGTCTACGTTATACATAGTAAATTCTATGTCCACGTTATACATAAGTCTAGACACCAAATTCCCCATTCCAATAATGTAAACTTTCACAGGCTGTAATTGTAAACAAAGAGTAGCCAAGCCACCCCAAATTTCGCATACCGATACTGTAAACTTTCGCAGGCTGCATTTGTAAACAAAGAGCAGCTAAGCCGGGCTTCTCCTCCATCGATCAGCATTGATCGAAATAACTCACTGTCAGCAGATTTGCGTTCCCAGCCAACGCTAAGTAATTTCGTTCCCAGCCTTTATAATATTGTAAACATTTAAATGCCTAAAATTAGCTTTCGTTATTACGCAATGCACAATTATCTGTTAGTCTTAAGTTGTTCTTGAATAAATGAACTCGTCGTGTAATATCGCCTTGTCTTTTATTTTATAATAAATTCAACTTAACCGTTAGAGCTGTGCGCGGTTTGTATAAGATTCAAACTCACAATAAATAAAGAAAAATCTAATTGGCGCAGCCGGTAGGATAACAATAAATTGTGGATCCTGATGCAATAGCTATTTATTAATTCTTGTGTCCCGTTTACAGTTATCCGCTAAAACCACCAACGCGAGGGCAACCCAAGCGACGGTCAATATCGCGTCAAGTTTTTATTAAACCTCGACAGTGACGTGTACACCACAATTCGCATATTGTCAAAGCCGCGGATTATGCAAAAAACTTAAAAAACAATTCAAGAAGACGCGATAGAATTCGGAGAAAATAATTCCAGAAGCTGGTTATCTCAAAAAATACGAAAGTGCTATCTGTGCAGACCAATCAAACATTTAAACTATAAGTTAACAAATTAAGTGAATACAATAAAAATATAATCAACAACTAAAAGAAACTGAACCTAAAATAAGAGAAGCTGAAGTGAAACAACAAAAACTAAGAGATAAGAAAAATTAAAAATAAAACCAACTAAATAAAAAATAATTAAATAAAAAACAAAAATTTATTATAATAAAACCACCAAAAAAAAAAAAAAAACAAAACAACAATAATGGAAGGCAACGCAATAACACCACTGACCGATGCCAAGGCACAAGTGATCAACCAACTTAAAAACGTTGAGAAGTTCACTGGAGATAAGAACGCTTTGTACACGTTCATCAACCGAATCGACTACATTTTGGCCATCTACACCACCAACGATGCAATGCAGAGGTCAATTCTTTTTGGACTTGTGGAACGCTGCATCAGCAGTAAAGTGATGTTATCCCTTGGCGTGAACAACTTGGTGACCTGGACGGATCTTCGGAAGCAACAAATACTAAACTACAAGACGCAAACTAAGAACCACATCCTACTGGAGGAATTCAGGAGCATCCCGTTTAAAGGCAACGTGCGAGCCTTTCTGGAAGAAGCAGAACACCGTAGGCAGACATTAATGAGTAAGCTAGAACTAGAAAATAACATTGACGAAAAAACATAGCATGCGCGACTAATCAAAACTATCATTGACGACCTTATTCAAAAATTACCCACATGCATTTGCATTCGAATTATAAATTGCGAAATTCCCGATTTAAGATCTCTAATTAATATTTTGCAAGAAACAATCTTTATAACGAACCCTGTCTTAATCCAACCCCAAATAAAGTAAAACAAGAAAAATATTTGAAGCCATTGTATTAACCAAACCCAAATATTCTAAGATTCCCCACTTTTTTTTAACCAAATCAACCCTATGTCCCATACCCCATCAACCTTACATTCAACAACCATCACCTCAACCAATGCAACAAATACCTAGTCCAATCAGACCAACATACTTTACACCCAGATCAAACTTCCGACAGAACCAATTCGGCAACAACCAACCGACTGAACGATTTAGAACTGCAGAAAGTGAACAGAGTAAGATGAGTATTGACCAGTAAGCTAGAAATCAGGAAGAGCTTAACTATCATGATTACATGCAACAAGAATACTATAATCAATGCGCTGCTTATCCTGAATATTATCCACAATATTATCAAGCAGAAAGTTACCCACAAAGCCCAGACTTAACATACACACAATCAGCCGAATACGAGACAGAAAAACCAAATGAAATAGAAATCGAGCAAGCCGAAAATTTTCAGCTGCCAGCCTTGGAAACCAACTGTACATAGTAATCACTTACAAAGGCAAAAATCTGAAATGTTTAATAGATACAGGATCTACTGTAAATATGATGACATCAAATGTTTTCAATTTACAAGTTCATGACACCGACTGTAGTCATGATTAGCGATGAGAAGGAAGATTCCAAAGCAGCAGCAGGCGTTGCGAACAATCCCTAACTGAACAGTAATGCTAGGACGAGGAATTGTCCCGTCGCCGTGTGAACAGTCCCGGCATCTCGTGGTGGTTGTTGTAGCTGCAAAAGAGCCAGTAGAGCGACAGTGTGGACACTCTGTGCAGCTCCTGGCCCTGCATGCTAGTCCCACGCACCGCCTATTCTTCTCCGCGTGCGTGTGGTCGTAGTTCTCTAATATTTCGGTCCAAAAATCTTAATTATCCAATACATTTACCAATAATTCACACGTGTGAATACTCACACAATACTTCTGAAGTAGTATTATATTATATTTTTCTTTAAAATTTTTTCATTAAACTCAATTTTGTTCGTCACAAAATTGGATATCAGAAGTTTTGGATCTGGAAATTGCTTTCGTCACTAGACTTTTACCACGTGTAGATCTTTTTTTTGTGGGATATCAGAAATTTTTGCAATATCTTTTGCTTTTGACATTGTAACTTTATTATTGTTGAATTTCATTCATATTTAAAAAGAATTTTTTATTTAATTATATAGAAAAATAGGGGATTCCGCCCCCTGCTCGCTTCGCTCGAGTTACTACTCTACTGTCGGAGACCCCGTACTTACTAAGAAAAAATATGTTTTTCATACTAAGAAAAGTGGTTTGAATAGAACCAAATTTGGTCAGGATCTAAAAGTCTAACTTAAATGCATTACGATATCTCGTAAATCAACAGAGTTTTTTATACTAAGACTTAATATTGGACCGATCGGTTCTATGACAGCTATATGATATAGTGGTCTAATTTAAACCAACTTTGGTCAGGATATATAAAACCAAGTTAGATACATATTCTATCAGTTTGGTAACGATATCTCCAAAAACAAAAAAGTTTTTCATACTAAACTTGATTTTCGACCGATCACTCCTTTGACAGCTATATGATATAGGTGAATTTCCGATTTGAACCAACTTTGGTCAGGATATATAAAACCAAATTAGATACATATTCTATCAGTTTAGTTACGATATCTTATAAAACAAAAAAGTTTTTCATACTACGACTTGATTTTCACCCGATCTATCCTATAACACCTATATTATATAGTGGACGGATTTGAACCAACTTTGGACAGGATGTATAAGATCAAGTAATATGCTTACTGTATTAGTTTGGTTACGATATATCATAAAACAAAAAAGATATTTACACTAAGACTTGATTTTCACCCGATCGGTCCTATGAAATTTGTATGATATGGTGGACCGATTTGAACCAACTTTGGTAAGGATGTATAAGACTAGCTTAAATGCATATTCTATAAGTTTATTTACGATATCTCATAAAACAAAAAAGTTTTTCATACTGAAACTTGATTTTCGACCGATTGTTACTATGAGCGCTATATGATATAGTGGTCCGATTCAAAAAAGAAACAAATTTAACCTGCCTGCAATATAGAGGAATCTACATACCAAATTTGGCGTCACTAGCTTTTAAATTGCTCTTATAATTTGGATATAACATTTTTTTTTCGATTTGTGGGCGATATAGGGGGCGTGGCCGAATTTTGAAACAAACTTGATCTGCCTGCAGTATAGAGGAACCTACATACCAAGTTTGGTGTCTCTAGCTCTTATAGTCTTTGATATCTAGGTGTTCATACAGACGGACAGACAGACGGACAAACAGACAGACAGACAGACAGGCGGACAGACGGACATTGCTATATCGACTCGGCTATTGATGCTGATCAAGAATATATATACTTTATGGGGTCTGCCACGCCTCCTTCAGCCTGTTATGCACATATTCGGTAAAACAAACCCAATAGACCCCTGTACTTTTTTTAAGTACGGTATCTAAAGAGCCAGACTTAAAAAAAAAATTTAAAAAAAAAAATGTTTTTCGTCCCCTGGGGCCCCAAATCTATCCATAAAAGTTGGTTTGAACGTAATCCATAACAACTACATTATAAAAGCGGGACTTCTATACAAGCTGGAAGAATATATTGAGCTTATAGTAGTACCTCTATCTTCTCAGAGGGAAATCATTAGACAAGCTCACGGAAGGGGTAATTTATCCGTAAAGAAAACTAGAGAAATTATCGCTAAAGACTATAATATTACAAATCTTAACGACAAATTTCACAAGGAAATAAATTGTTGCATATTCTGCATAGTTTCAAATCGCACGCAAGAAAAGAAGAAAGGATAGTAACATTGCCTGCAAAAAGAATAGGAACTTATACAAACATTACATATTGACTTTTTTGGGCCTCGAACCTACTCACAAGCAATACAAATTTTTGCAGTAATAGATGGCTTCACTAAATTTTGTTGGCTATATCCAACAAAGAGGATGTCTGCCAAGGAATTAACAATAAAATTGGAAGCTCCAAGTATTATTTTTGGTAATTCACCAGTCACGGTTGCTCCCAGATAATATTTGTGATACCTATGATACTTCTGGTAAACGACAGTGATACCTTATCATAATATCAAATTTTGTGTATCATGAAACTTGAGCATGTATAAAAAAAAAGCCTGCTACTTTTGTGGTCCCGTCAGATTTTCTTATCGAAATACATGAAATGCTTATCGAAGTTTTCTTTATCAATATGCAACAGCAGCAGCAGTTTTTCAATAACAAATAATTTATTTTAATTTATTAGATAGTTATAATTTCATTTCCTATCTGCGCTGTTCATAACTTTTATTATCGATAATTCGATTATCATGTGTGGGCAGAAAAATGTATCAAGGCGTTCACCAGGAAGTATAAGTAACATAAAGTTTTTGTGACACTTGATCAGGGGCATGTTTTCCGGTGAATGCGCCCAGTGCAAATATTATCAGAGCTCGTAAAATATGCTGAACCGAATTTTTGAGTTCGGCCTGCTCAGTCAAAAGACCGAAAAAAAGAGACAAATTCGATCAGGGTCTGAACTCGTTCGGGTTACTATTCTCAGGTTTTGGGTTGAGCGTAACAAACGAGTCGGTCTCTTACTGACTTCTCGCTACGAATACAATTGTTAGTCGCTCAGGTATTGAGAGTCAGTAAGGGAACAAAGCTTTAAGTTGTGGCTTTAAATATTTCGCCGAACGAGAAATTCTGTAAATCAAACTTGTCATCTAAATATAAATTTACATTGAAAAACAAATTTGTGTAATGATCATTCAAAAATCTTTATGTACAGGGTTGCCCATATTCGACGGACCCATGTTTTTTTTACAAAAAAAGAGAAAAAAAATAAAAATTTGGCGGTTGGCAATCTTAATCATTAAATTTGTTCCAAGTAGATTTGTTTACATAAATTTTTGATATTTTTGATATATGATATCTCTCAAATGGCCGCCTCTGGCGTTGATGGCGTATTGTGCCCTTTTTGCAGCATTTTCCATCGCCAACATTTCGGCCGGAATAGCGGCTATTTCTTCACGAATGTTGTCCTTGAGCTCTTCTACGGTTCTTGGCTTGTTAACGTAAACCTTTGACTTCAAATATCCCCACAAGAAGAAGTCAGGCGGCGTCAAATCGGGCGAACGCGGTGGCCAGTCCAAATCACCACTTTTCGACATCAAACGGCCCGGAAACAATTTCTTCAGAAAATCGATTGTTATGCGACTTGTGTGCGGTGGAGCGCCGTCTTGTTGAAACCAGAACTGCCCCATACGCTTTCGACGAATAATTGGCATCACAAAATTGGTCATCATGTCGCGATAACGCTCCTGGTTGACGGTATCAGCATGGCCATTTTCATTTTGGAAGAAAAACGGCCCAATGACCGTTTTCGCACTAACGCCGCACCAAACTGTGACTTTTTTTTGTCATGAAGAGGCACTTCTTCAATCTCCTGAGGATTTTCAGTGGCGAAAATTTTTCGTATAAACGCTTAATGGTGTTTTTAGAAGGCGCACTTTTCACATTTTTTAATTTTTTAAAAGCACGTTGAGTTTTCACAATTGACTTGTTCTGTTGAATGTAAATTTCAACTATTTCAGAGCGCTCGCGTGGCGTGTATTGTTCCATGGTAAAAATCTGCTTGGACTGACGCTTCAAACGCGGTATGTCATTAAGCGATCTGACATCTCTGTCAAAAGTTATGGAGTTGCTAGATGGGTCCGTCGAATATGGGCCACCCTGTATTTTTAAAATAATGAAATAATATAATAAAATTAGGAATTAAGTTTAACAATTAATAAAGAATTAATTAATTAATAAAGAATTAATATTCTCGGCACTTAAAGAGGATCGTCTTTTATTTAAAATGAAATTTAGTGCAGTGAACGACCTTTCCACCGATACTTGCGTTGCTGGTGTGGCTAGCACCACTTTAGAACTTCAGTCAAATGGGTTAACTTTAATTTCATGTCCCGCTAAAAATCTTTGATATTTGCCGTTAATGGTAGCCAACCATGAACTAAATTGAAATTTTCTATTTCATAAAGTTTGGATAGTTTATCAGAAACTTCTTCTCTCACCACCTCTTGCACTATCTGAATTCCATCTAGAAGGCTCGAAAAAAATGATGTCCCCAGAGAATCGTTACTGGTGCTTTTTAATTAAGGAGCAAGGGAAATGGCATCCGCTTACATTGGCATTAATCTTAATAAATAAAGGAATATTATATTTTACTTTTATTACAAATACTTTAATTATTGGGGGTTTATTAAGGAAAATTTTAGTAGCTAAAAACACAAATATACAAACACATAATTCGTTTAAGTAAACGAGACTTGTATGATTCAATACTATTTTAGATAGTAGTTTAGTGCCTTACATGATTTAAATTAAAATAACGGCTAGCGATTGATTTATAATTTTGATTCGCCAAAATTTTCTGTTGCTTGGTCAAAATTAAATTAACTCTGGGATCCAAATAAATTGCAGACAACAAAGCTTCGCTTTCAAGCAATTTAGTTTCGCGCATTTTTAGTTAAGTTAATAACTGCTTTGCTATCATGTTTTTGCTGTTTTGACATTTCAGCCTTAGTTTCAGCCTATATTTGCAGGAAAATATAGGTATTTGTTTGTCATTTTTCCAGAGTAATATTATTTATGAAATATAAGTGATCTTATTTCGGACGTACCTTGTTTGCGAATCAGAAAAACATTTTGCATGCATGTATCATCTGGCTTATGTCGTCCTTCTTGCTCACGTCATACACGCACAATTGCAAAGTGTGGACTGCACAACACACAAAACTGCACATTGTTCAACGCCATTATGTTCAACATATCCACTATTTCGTTGCCCTTGTTGTCATCATCTAGTTGATCCTGCATAGCATCTTCATTAATTAGCTCAATGGCTTTCACCAGCTCAGCCATTGTCAGATGTAATACTAAGCACCAAATGCATAGTATATATTAAGATGTGTTTGTTATAAAATATTAAAGCTACTTTTGTTTGATTACTTAAAAATTTGATCAATCTCAATATCGTATTCCTTAATATCAATAATTTTATTTTAATTATAAAGTACGGTATGAAACTGAAAAAGATGGACCTTTCCAAGAGTCTTTATCACGATTTCAGTATTTTCTAATGTGGACTTCATTACTTGAAGGTTTATACCCAATATAGGCTTCTCCATTCTGGTGACTACGTCAGTTTTTAGCGATTTAGCCTTCTTCTTAACAGAAGCCTTTATTTCCTCATTTATTGCTATCACTTAGATTGGATATGATCCATAACGCTTCTGGATGTTACTGGAGTCATTTCCAAAGATTTAAGATATTTCTAGGTCCTCCATCACAACAATTATTACCAGAGATGCAGTAATAGTCTCCTCATCTGTTTCGCATGATATATTTTTTTTCTATTTTTTGCATTCAATCGAATTGTCATCTTTTAGCAAGTTGAAGACGTCTTGATGTTTTGCATTGAGATACCGCTTTAAATTTGTTGACTAGCGGCCAGCTAGTTTACCACCACATACTTTGCATATTGAATGACCAATATCTTTTTCAAATTAAAAAAACACATGCACTTCGCGATTCATTTTGAAAAACTTGCATGTAAGTGTTTGCCTTTTGAAACACACAACAATATACATGCTCAAAAGACCGTTTGTTGAAATTTTACGAAGTAAACGGCCTTGAAAGAGCAATGACGCGAGCGAGCAAACAAAAACGCTCGTCGGTTGAGCACAGAGCAAGTCATAGGAAAACGAATTTGAGTGTTATCTAGTGACAGTTTCCTATCGGGTCACTAAACGAGAGGTTTTTTCTGACAACATGCGCGAAAGGAAGCAATTCTTACGAACTCTGTCTATTATATCTGTATTGTCAAAGCTGGCTGTTGCAAACCCAAACAAGTGTCGGTAAGATTCAACAAGCAAAAAACTCTACTTACTGCTGGAGTACACAGATGACGACATTTGAATTTTTGGTTGGAACAAAGATGCGAACTAAGACGGATGTTGAAATAAAACAATTAATTCAAGACCAGATCATTACAAAATTTTAAGAAAATTGAAATGAGTTACGAAAACATGCGTAACAACAAATTGCATTAATACAGGAAAAAAAAATAGAAAAAGCTTACGATCTACGACGCAAACCGCCATCAATATACAATGTTGGAGATTGGCGATTAAACGAACGAAATTTGCTGGAGGATTAAAACTGAAACCAAAATATCAAGGCCCATATCGAATAACTAAGGTGAAACCGAGAGATACATACGAGGTAGTTAAAAATCGTCGTTTTTCCATGAGCCACGTTATACAATTACTTGTGCCAAGTACATGAAGTTCTGGATTCCAGTCGATAATGAAAGTCCAGATGCATTCGGGACGAATGAGATGTAGGATGGCCGAGTTGTGGAATCCGGTAGACATCCACATAACTGTCACCCTAAAATACACAATACACACGTAACACTAAATACAAAACAGTCTGAATCAAGCTCCGTAAAAGTAAACATTAAATTAAATGAATTAATTTTTGTTTTATATTTTAAAATATCAGGAATTAGTAAAGATTTTATTTTCTCTAAAGGTTTAATATTCGTAGAATTATCTACTGGAAAATATGTCATTCCTCACAAATTTCACTTAGCCGGACAAAAAGTTTTCAATACCTATCGATGGCATTATTGAAAAGGATTTCTTAAAAAAGTATAATTGCCAATTAGATTGCACACAAACATGTGATTCTCTAATATTTCGGCCCAATAATCTAAATTATCCAATACATTTACCAATAACACTAGGCAACAGCCCAAAAGTTACAAGAACCAAACCCACTTTTTTGGATAGATTTAGGGCCAAAACCGACGAAAAACATTTTTTTTTTTTTATGGTAGGATTTTTTTGTTTGAATTTTTCAAAAATCTGGCTTTTTTTATTACTTTTTTTTAGAGGTGCGCCCACATTTGTCATCATTACACGAAATTGCCAAAACCGATTTATCAAAAATTTACTTTATCTAAAAGCTAATAAATATATCTATCCCACAAAAAAAACCTCTAAACGAGGTAAAAGTCTAGTGACGAAAGCAATTTCCAGCCCCAAAATTTCTGATATCCAATTTTGTGACGAACAGAATTGAGTTTAATATAAAAATTTTAAATATAAATATAAATTTAAAAAAAAAAATGGCCTTGTGCACTGTGCGCAAAAAGGGTGAGCTTCTTTGTACATAAAAATTACTTTTTGCGCAGTGCCGAAAGCCAATTGTTTTTTTGTATTAATTTATATTTTTATTTAAAATTTTTATATTAAACTCAATTCTGTTCGTCACAAAATTGGATATCAGAAATTTTGGGGCTGGAAATTGCTTTCGTCACTAGACTTTTACCTCGTTTAGAGGTTTTTTTTGTGGGATATCAGAAATTTTTGCAATTGCTTTTGCTTTTGACATTGTAACTTTATCATTGTTGAATATTTTTTCATATTTAAAAAAAAAATTTTTTTAATTATAAAGAAAAGTAGGGGTCTCCGCCCCCTGCTCGCATCGCTTAAGTTGCTACTCTACTGTCGGAAGCCCCGTACCTACTGTGAGAAAAAAAGTTTCTCATACTAAGACTTAGACTTCGCCCGATCGGTCCTATGACAGTTATATGATATAGTGGTTCGATTAGAACCAACTTTCTTCAGGATCTATAAGTCTAACTTAAATGCATATTCTATTAGTTTTGTTACGATATCTCTTGTAAAAAAAAGTTTTTTATGCTAAGACTTGATTTTCGCCCGATCGGTCCTATGACAGCTATATGATATAGTGGTCCGATTTTAACCAACTTTGGCCAGGATATATAAAACGAAGTTAAATGAATATTTTATCAGTTTGATTGAGATATCTCATAAAACAAAAAAGTTTTTCGTACTAAGACTCCATTTTCCCCCGATCGGTCCTATGACAGCTATATGTTATAGTGGTCCGATTTGAACCAACTTTGGACAGGATGTATAAAACCAAGTTAAATACATATTCGATCAGTTTGGTTACGAAATCTCAAAAAACAAAAAAGTTTTTCATACTAAGACTTGATTTTCGCCCGATCGGTCCTATGACAGCTATATGATATAGTGGTCCGATTTTAACCAACTTTGGCCAGGATATATAAAACGAAGTTAAACGCATATTTTATCAGTTTGGTTGAGATATCTCATAAAACAAAAAAGTTTTTCGTACTAAGACTCCATTTTTCCCCGATCGGTCCTATGACAGCTATATGTTATAGTGGTCCGATTTGAACCAACTTTGCACAGAATATATAAATCCAAGTTAAATGCGTATTGTGTCAGTTTGTTTGAGATATCTCATACAACCAAAAAGTTTTTCGTACTAAAACCTGATTTTCGACCGATAGAAAAATGTATACATTCAGTTAACAAGCAATATCTTCCAAACCCCTTGGTCAGAGTTTATGTTTCATATACTAAAAAACGCAAAATTCTACGTACTACAACATACTAAAATTTAATAAAAATCGTTAGAGCCGTTTTGTCAGAAATCGCCAAAATGTAAGCTAAAAAACTTTATTTCACCTGTAAAATGTTACCTGAGTACTTTAGAAAAAAAGTTTAAAGGTACGCCTAAAAGCCCTCAAGCACACCTTTCCAATGATACCCAAAACATATCTATAGCTTCCATGATATGGAAACTGGTGAGGTTGCGGGATTTTGCGATTTCCCGCTAAACTAGCGGGAAATTGAAAAAGTCGTAAAACAAACATTTCTAGATTTTCAAAAATAAACAAATCCCCATCATAACATCTACGCTTTTTTAGCGCTTTGATACAAACAGACAAACAGACAAACAAAGAAACTAACTTTTCACTTCATTTTTAGTATTCTACTAAAATTTTCAAATTTATTTATCTTTTGAACCAGTTATCGGATTTGGGTCATCAAGGTATCAAACGACGCGTATTTTTGATAAGAATTTTTAAAAAATAAAAAGTTTTACGTAAAAGCCCCAACGGCTCCATAAGCTGCGATCATATAAATTTTTCCCCTCCCACTTACACCCCCGTATCTCATGACCCAGGTGAATTAGAAAAAGTTTTAGTATGCCATTTTGTAAGTTAGGACTAAACCTTTCGATCGGTATATAACTCGATCTGATCGGACAGTCGTAGCAAATTTTCCAACTTAGCTGTATATATTGTTAGTCGCCTTTCGCACCCTTCGTGCTGCTTTCGACACTAACGCGAACTGCCGTCCGCAGTGATATTTCATTTATGCACAGTCTTAGATTTAAACCAGTAGTTTAAAATATATAATTTTTGAACTAAGAAAATTATGATTTTTTCCTAGCCTTTTGTTTAGCTTTTTTCACTAAAGTCGAAACAATTTTTTTACTTTTTATTAACTATTTACTATTAATTATTTAACTATAACAAATTCAAATTCTGTGAGATTGGTTGAGATATCTCAAAAGACACAAAAAATTTTCATACTAAAGGTCATGCCGCACCACAACAAAGTCAAAAAAAGTCGACAAAAACATGCCTCGACTCAACATAATATCATATCGCCGTCTCACCATAGATTTGAATGAATCATATCTTAAGCAACGCCGAACGCTAGCGTCGGTTACACAACTCACCACAGCTTTCGCTCTTCACCTCGGAGCTTTCGCTCACTCGTCACGAGGTGAAGTTGCGCTATGTTTGGCAGTGTTGTGTAACCAATCACTGACGCATGTAATGGTATGCGACAATAACCGTTACGTTCAAATTTAAAAAAAGCTGAACACACAGATAATCGAGCATTTCGCTTCGTGTGCGGTTTAATTCAGGTAACCGTTAAACTAATGCTTATTTTAACGTAAAATTGTTGTCCTATTAATAATGTGCTCCACGCACTCCTTCATCACCTAAAACAATAACAATAATTTCGCGCTTCGTGCGCTGACTCCAGATGCCTCCTAATGCCTTTAATCCCCCCCCCCCCCCCTCCTCACCCTCCTTTTCTCACAGAGAACGACCGTCAAGTCTCCGGTGGAGGGTATGGTTACGGTATATAACATCCCTTGCTCCTCGACACGGAAACTTGTCCAAAGGTGTATTTTTTCCTGCCGTCGTACCTCCGCTTGCTATAAGTCAATGGTGCTACCCGTCAACACGGCTTCTCGGGGGTAGACTTTCCATCCGTGGGGGATGGCACTAACGTGGCCTCGAGGTCAGCCATTTCGCCGAACAGGGTGTCTTATCACGGGTTGTCCGTATCCCTCAGGAGCTCGCTCTCGGTGGGTGACACGGCGATAGCTTCCTCTAGCGGGTCAACCTCCATTGGAATCTCTGGTCCCTCTGTCGACACATCCCGTTTTGGCTCTGGACCTGCTTTCGGTGTAGTCCCATCTTCCACCAACAGTCGGTATGCCGGCGCTGGCTCGCCGTTATTTTCGACACGGGTTGGTTCGAACGCAGGCGAGCGCCCTGCGACGAGGTTGCCTCATGGCGCCGCTTGACAACGTTTTAAACGTTACTGCGTATTGCGGCGTCGATGGGCTATCTTTCGCGCTTCCTAACTGATGCGACTCTGCCATATGCTTCGTATTCACTTAGGGCGACGGGTCGTTGACCTGCGTGACCACGTCGTCCAGGACACATGAAACATCGGCGGCTTGACCCACCGGTTCGGCTTTGAAGAACCCTTCGAGGACCACTTCGGGCTCCGCTAAGGCTGGCAACGGCGGCGGTGTCGGTGGAAACTCGGGGAATTGCGAGCATTCGGTACTTCGATACATACGGTGGAATACTCCACGGACATGAGAACCACCAGCCCATCGTAGTGGTTCACCGTGTTTGGGGTGTCGGAGTACATGGTATGCCGGTACTGGCGCGGCTGTTCTTCCCTTTTTCGCGCTGCCGGTAGTAGGACCTCCCTTGGCGAGTGTCGCATGCCATCTCATTATCATCTCGGGGGTCCGGGCGCGGTGCCCTTGGGTCCTCGGCGTGCAAACCGAAATATGATTCCGTGTCGCTGCTGTTGTAGTCTTTCACGAACGCCTGCTGCTGCGACATCCTCTCCTTCTCATCGCTATTCACAACTACGTCGTCTGGGTCCATCTGTGAACTTAATTTATTTAATATTACCCTGCAAACTCTCTTATTAGTACCCAATATATAGTGCAGCTCACATACTACGAAATGTTACTTAGGTTAGATAATATTACTACTACGACTAAAATTAATATAGGGAGAAAGGGAGATGAAAACAAATGAGAGATCACGACTCAATGTCGATAGTACTCTTACTCCCTTCCGTGCCAGGTTCTTCGGGCTGTCCTTCCTCTTCGTTGTCCTAAAAAACTGGTTTCAACTGCATAATGTTGGCCACCCTCCTCTAGCGCTTTACCTCACGGGAGAGACGCACGATGTAGAGGAAAAACAAGTTAGCGGTTACAGTCGAGCACGCTCGACAGTAGGATACCCTGAGCCCAGGTACTCTTCAATAAAAGTTTATTTTCGACCAATTGTTCCCATGGCAGCTATATGATATATAAAGCCGATTTGAACCAAATCTGGTCAGAATGTACAAAACTAACATTAATGCATATTCTATCAGTTTGGTTAAAATATCTCAAAAAACAAAAAACTTTTTTATACTAAAACTTCATTTTCGATTCATCGTTCCTATGGCAGCTATGTGATATAGTTATCCGATTTTAACCAAATTTGGTCAGGATGTATAATACCATCATAATCTATAATACATAATCTATTAGTTTGGTTCTGATATCTCAACAAACACAAAACTTTTTCATACTAAAACTTCATTTTCGATGTATCGTTCCTATGGCAGCTATATGATATAGTGGACCGATCCAAAAATAAAAACAAACTTGATCTGCCTATGGTATCCAGGAACCTACATACCAAGTTCGAAGTTTCTAGCTCTGGTGGTTTCTGAGATCGACGCGTTTAAACATCCGGACGCACGGACGGACGGACAGACAGACGGACATGGCTCAATCGACTCGGCTGTTGATCCTGATCAAGAATATATATACTTTTAGGGGCCTGCCACGCCCCCTTCTGCCTGTTACATACATTCTGCCAAACACATTATACCCTTTTTTGCCCATTTTTAATGGGCTCAGGGTATAAAAGCTTGATAACCTTGCAGAAGCCATCGTACTTCGGCACTTACTTTACCGCGAAACCCTCAGCGGCGTTAGAAAGTTGGTGTTGTCATAATAGTACCAAGGATCCAAATTGAGACCGCCATTCTCTTCTTTTCAGGTTGTAGTGACCGCTGTAATTTGCTGTAAACGATATTAAAGATTTTTTAAGCCTACCCTGCTTTTCCTTCGGGTGAAGATTGCTAGTCGCCGCTAGTCGTGGTTTCCTCCCCTGCATCAAGAACGCCCGACTGAAACCCGTTGAGTTTGCCACACTGGAGTTGACTGCTATCGATTTTTCGGGCAACAATTCGTCCCATGAACTTTGACGGCCCGTCAGTTCGTCCTTTCGGTGGGGTTTCTTTTGTGGGTAACAGGGATCTGTATTTTGGATTTCGACACCTAGAGAGCCCATAAACGTCTGAAAACTCCGACTCGTTTTTCTTTACAAAATTAAATTATTTATCGCTGCTGTTTCAAGTTGCTTCTTCACCACTCGATACTCGATTGTAAGTTTCGCAGGACGCGGGGAAGAGGGGAAGGAAATGTTCGCCTGAAAAACAGATATAGGGATATATCTTGCTACAGAGACAACTACGACCACACGCACGCGGACAAGATGAGGCGGTGCGTGTGATTAGAATGCAGGGCCAGGAGCTACACAGAGTGTTCATACTGGCGCTCCACTGGCTCTATTGCAGCTACAACAACCACCACGAGATGCCGGGATTGCTCACACGGCGACGGCAACAATTTCACAATTCGGGTAGTCAGCGACCCCAAAAACGTAACGAGTTTCAACCGAGTGTGATTTTGTTTTTTGGGATTATTTCGAAAGCCTGACGTGCTGGAATAAAATTGACTTCGGATTAAGCAACCCAAAGTCCATGAAATAAGCATAGTGAGACCTCCAGATCAGAACATTACTTTTTTTGTGTGGCTGTGTAATGTGCTTTATGTACTCTTTCATCACCTTAAACAATAACAATAATTCCGCGCTTCGTGCGCTAACTCCAACTAAATTAATAACTGTTAGGCGGTTGCCTCCTTATGCCGCCTAACATCTCCCCATTTCTTACAGAGAAAGCCATTTCGCCGAACAGGGCGTCTAATTCCGGCTCCCACCCTTCCAACAGGTCGTCCATATTCATCAGGAGCTCTCTCTTGGTGGGCGATAGCTTCCTCTTGCGGGTCAACCTCCATTGGAATCTCTGGACCCTCTGTCGACACATCCCGTTTTGGTTCTATGCCTGCTCTCGGTGTAGTCCCATCTTCCACCAACAGTCGGCATGCCGGCGCTGGCTCGGCGTAATTTTCGACACGCAGGCGGGCGCCCTTGCGGTAAGGTTGCCTTATGTTGCCGCTTGTCATCGTTTTAAGCGTTACTGCGTATAGCGGCGTCGATGGGTTATCTTTCGCGCTTCCTAACTGATGCGACTCTGCCATATGCTTCGTATTCACTTAGGGCGACAAGTCGTTGACCTGCGTGACCACGTCGTCCGGGACACTTAAAACATTAGCGGCTTGACCCATCGGATCGGCTGTGAAGTTGGCTTCGGAGACTGTTAAAAATAGCCCACCGTCAGTATTTTTAGTATTAAGTATTTTACAAAGTAATAACTGTTGGACACATTATATATGAATATAAAAAAAAATGTGTGCCTCGTATCTTCATAAAGAATACGATTTAACCACAACAGAATAAAAACGAACATTGCATCAATTTGCCTTCACATCTGTCTACTTCTATTTATTTCGCCACTACCTTGCACAGCATTCCAACAGGACATGAAGCATGAATGCCGGGAAATATGGCGGGTTCGTTTATTAAGATAGAGCCGCTAAGCGCGGAGAGCTATGACACGTGCAAAATAAAGTTGCGTGCGGTACTCGTGAAAAAAGAGCTATGGCAATTTGTGAATGGCTCAACAGCTTTTCCCGACGATGAGGTCGAACGTAATCTCTGGACCCTACAAGACGAAAAGGCACGGGCCGATATTGTATTATCGGTCTGCGCTGTTGAGTTGTCCCTCCTAGAATGCGTGTTGGCTGAAACTGCAAAAACAATTTCATTCAATAGGACCAGTACGTAAAGCCGGGCTATTGAAGAAAATAGCGCTACCACGAATGAAAGAGATCATATTCATGAATTTTTGAACGCTGTAAATGAGCAACAGGCGATGATTGGCTAGCAATTCTCTTGCTATACAGCTTGCCAGAATCATATGAAACTTTACGCTGTGCTATGAAATCAAGAGTCCCAGTGTGCTTCGTGTAAAAATTCTCGAAGAGACAGAACCGCGTAAAATCAAAAAGGATCGTGAAGTGCAAAGTACGTTGTTTGCTGGCCGACAAAAGAACAGGAAGAATAAAGGACAAGCACAAAATGAGAGCAGAATATGCTACAATTGCCAGAAAGTGAATCATTTGACGCGAGATTGCAGAGTGAACTCGAAAGGTTACGCAAAGAATGAGAAAAACGATAAAGACGAAGAGATAAAGAAGAAACAAGCTTTAGACATAGGCGAGTACGCAAGTTACGCAGAAGGGCAAAACGGAATGTGGTGTATCGATAGCGGCTGTAATTTATTCGATTAGCTTGCAGATGTCGATATAACATTACATATGGCGAATAACAACCCTGCAAAAGTAATTGGAGTCGGGATATTTGCGTCAAAATTTATTGTCAGTATCCAAAATTACAGACACAGGTTTCAAAGTACGTTTTCGCAAAAATGATGCAGTTATTATGAAGAATAAAACCGAAGTGTTTCTGCGTGCAGAACGCTATGGAAATCTGTATTATGTGGACACAGAACAGCAGCAACAAATCAGATCGTTGATGAGAAGCAAAACGACATCGACCTATGGCATTACAGGCTTGGTCATGTGATCAATAAGCATGGCAAAATCTGGAAGTGTGCACGGCTTAACACTCAACGAGCGAAGTAGGATGTCCCAATGAACGAGCGAAGAGAAATAATCCACACTGACGTTTGCGGGCCCATGCGTACCCAATCTATCAGTGGCCGCAAATACTTTGTAACATTCATCGACGACTTTAGCCACTACTGTGAAATTTATTTTCTCTAACAGAAATCTGATTTATACGACACTTTTAAAACGTATAAAGCATCGGTGGAAAATTTTACAGCCAAAAAGATTTAAGCATTGCCATCGGAAAATAGAATAGAATTCTGCAACAAAGACATAAATGCTTTTCTAGGAAAACATAGAAAAAAGCGACGACTGACGTCGCGACGTCACATACACCGTAACAAAACGGAATCGCAAAAAGGTATAACAGGACTCTAGTGAATATGGCACGTTGCATGATGATGCAGTCAGGAGCTTCACCATCGTTTTGGGCAGAGGCTGTTAATTCAGCATGTTACATCAGAAACAGGTGCCCCACCAAAGCGCTATCCGGTTGCCTACATGCGTGTTTTCGGCGCTAAGGCCTATGAGCTAATAAAAGTCAAGAATAAGGACAAATTCGCGTCCAGATCAGAAGAGTGCATTTTTGTCGGCTATGACTCAACGTCGAAAGCTTATCGTCTATATTCGCCGAAGAAGCGTGGCATTATTGTGATCAAAGACGTAGAATTTATGGCGCACGTTATCAACTAAACGTGGCAAGAGAAGCCGGATATTCAAAAAATAATCGGAAACAAACTTGTTTTTCGCGCAAAGGATGTCAGGACGAATATTGGAAAGAAGAAAGCGAGACTTGTAGTTAAAGGTTGGACTCGGAGAGGACTTCCACGAATCATATTCACCTATGGAGCGATCAACATCAATAAGGCTACTTGCAGCTGCAAAATCCGATATGCTGATACACCAGATGGACGTCGTTACCGCTTACCTAAACGGTAGGTGACAGGAGCTGGTATACATGGATATTCCGGAAGGATTCTCAGAATTTCTGCAGAAATTTAAATTAGATACTTTAGTTGGTTCAAAGCAAAAGCCAATTATATCGGAACATATCGCTGCAACAAAACGATCGTCAAATGCGCTGAGGGAGATGAAAAGTCCCACACGCTTGATAAAGAAGGTACTTTACGGATAACGCCAATCCGGACTTCAATGGTATGTCAAACTTACGGAAAGTCTAAAGGAAATCGGATTGGAGCCCACAAAACGAGATCCATGCATTTTCGTTAAGCAGCAGGAAGACAAAATTGTTTTGGTATTTTATTATATACGTGGACGATCTACATTTGTCATCGAATCATTCGAAACGGCTAAGGCAGAAAAAGGCACACCTTAGCAAAGCATTTGAGATGAAAGACATTGGCCCCGTTAAAAGCTGTTTGGGGATAGAGTTCGAGCAGGATATACCGAAGCGTCAAGTGTTCATGTCACAACGAAAATAAATCGATGCTATGTTAAGAAGATTAAGCATGGTCGAATATAAGCTAGCACCTATCGAGGCGAAATGCAATCTGAAGCGTCCAGAAGTTGCAGATCAGAGTGACATGAACATGGATCCATACCTAAACTTAATTGGAGCATTAATGTTTATTTCAGTTACAACCCGGGCCGACATCGCATACTCTGTGAACTTCTTGAGTCAGTTCAATTGTGGCTACGGCATCGAGCACTGGAAAGCAGCAAAACGTGTGTTGAGGTAGCTAAAAGGCACACAGGATCTGGGTCTGCTATTCAAATCTACAGGCGAAGAGCTGCACGACTTTGTAGATGCTGATTGGGGCGCAAATCTGGTCAGAATGTACAAAACTAACATTAATGCATATTCTATCAGTTTGGTTAAAATATCTCAAAAAACAAAAAACTTTTTTATACTAAAACTTCATTTTCGATTCATCGTTCCTATGCACAGTGGTCGGGCATGTATGGAGCGAGCGGCCAAAAATACTTCTAGTGTAGATAAAAATTTAAATTTTTTTCCAAAATTCTATAAAAATATAATAAATAAAACAAAAAAAAAAAAACCTTCATATTTAACCAACTATTGAAGTTACACCCTCTGCTATAAATCAGCATATCAAAACTTTAGACAGAATAATAATTTTGCTATTATTGTATTATTCTAAAAGATCAAAAACATATTTATTTAAAAGTGACTTCGTTTTAGGTGGTAACTTTCGGTGTCCTGTTATAAACGGATCCGATGAAAGGAGTAGACGATTGAGTAGGTCTTCATTTGTTGCTTCTCGGGACGTTTTTCTTGCATGCTGCAGACGAAATTTTTTTATGTCCTTATTTCTTGCCTCAGCAGCTTCCTCCAACAATTCCCCAATCGACACCAGAGCGTTTTCAATTATGGATGGTCCATGAATTAACATCTTATGAACGGTAGGCGGAAGGTAGTACCACGAATATGTCCTTGTCAAATCAACGGCTATTTGGAGTGCAAATGTCCTAAATTTCTCGACATTAATTTTATACCCAGAACTTAGTGCTTGCAATATTGCTGCACATCGTTCAATAAGGTCCTCATCTAGGCCTGTAATTTTCGAAGATAGCTCAGGATTATTGAAGAATTTTCTGGCAGTGTTTCCATTAATCGATGTTCCACATCCACCAACCTTCGGCTTATCGACAATCAATCCCATTTTCGATCGAAATTCTGTTTGCATTTTTGTTTTTCTTTTAATAAATTTTGTTTTTTCTTCGCCGCCTCGAACTTGCCAGACTTGTATGTCAAGTCTGTATGACAAATGAATAAAATATTCAAAAAATCTTATATATGCATGAAGTGGTGACAATCCGAATTCAAATCGATCCTTATGAACTTCGCTTTCTAGGCTTTTCTCAATATTGTTCATCTGTGTGGGCTTCGCGTTGCATATATAGCATTTTGATGATGATGTTTGTGTTAGCGCATTACAAATTTTGCCATCAACCATTGTGAGTTGCAAAATATGCTGAACATATATAGTTTTATCACCAACAATTATCTCAGTCTTGACAAGATTCCTAATTTTTTCTTTAAAATATTTTTCCTCCTCAATACTTAATTTAGTTGATTCCTTTATAAATTGAAATCGCACAGGTCTACAATATCGTGTGGATGCTGGTCGTGGATTTTTCCATATAATTTTTGAACAATCTTCAGCTGCTAGTAAGACAAGCGGAACATACGACGTCACAAACAAGTGGCTGTCTGCCAAATTATTGTCCTTCACTTTCTGTTTGTATTCGCTGTAACCTGAGCTTCCTTCAAAACCCCATTTCCCTATAAGTTTTAGGTTGCAAACAGGATCGGCGACAACATTATCCTGCAACTCGATAATGCGCTTTGTTGTGTGGTCCAATAAACTTTGAAGCTCCACTTCTGCATGTGCCTCACTAACAGTAATATTTTTTGGATAACATTTCTTTTTTTCTTTTACAACATTATCATAGCTACAAAAAAGCTCTGTAGAAATTTTACTGTTTACAAACTCCCTAATGAGCATATACTGGTGCTTTGTTAAGCTCGCTTCCATGATAAGCGAAATAATCTCATTAGCACTTGCAGGTGATATTTTTTCTTCAACAGCAGCAGAACGCAAACAGTCAGCAGCAGTCTCATCAAAATCAGCAATCTTGTCAATCCGTTTTCTCTTTGTTCGGCTTGAACACTCAGAGAAATTAATTTTGGGACTACCACGTTTAATATTATTTTTAGGTGTAGTGTTTACATCAGATTTAAATGAAAACGATTTATTTTTTGAAAGCCAATCGGAATGCTCGTCTAAAACGAACGTTTTATTTCGTTTGCAGTCACGCCAAAATATTTCAATTCTCTTGCAGCAGTAATTAACGCGTTTTTCTAATTGATCCAAATATTCAGCTCCCATTATGTAGCCATCATTCTCTATTTTCAATTTCAAAGATTGATATATACTTTGAATCTTGACTGGATTTGTACCTGTCTCGGAACACCACTTATTAAATATACAAATCCGGCTAAACTCGCATTCGTGAAAAGCTCCTATAAAATAAATAAAGTATTATATAAATTTAAATTATACATTTGTATTACATTTGAACTCAAATGACAATCACAAAATAACACAACAAAACGCACGAAGACGAAGACGAAGACAGAGATAGATGCCACAAAAAGCACAGTTACACAAACGAAAAAATGCTCGAAAGCGGCGAGACCACGTTGTTCTTTTCAAGCTTACGCAGCGGCTAGCAAAAACTAGCAGCTGAAATTTTCTCTAAATAATCTGTAAATATTCGTTTATATTTTATTATAAGTTTGATCATTAACTTCGATTAACTTCACAACTAAAAGTCTAAGTGAAACTTTAACTTGCATACAAATTTTATATAAAAGTGGACAAATATTACCTTAGTTATTAAAAATAGACACAAAAATCTTAGTACATGAATATAATTAAAAATAATAGTTAATACCTGTATTTAAAATATTAAATACTTCCATTGTTCATCAAATCTTTTTTTTAATTGTTTTTAATTATTGTTTCACAAGCTCACTTGAAACGTCGCGACGCGTCGCTCACACTGCAGCACAAAAAAATGTTTTGCTCTATGTTTTACAGTTATTCTTGAAGCAAAAGAAAAATAACAGCAGATTAAGAAATTTTGAGGTGTTATGAGACAGTGCTGACACGTTTTTAACAGTAATATTATTTTTGTTTTTTTTTATTTTTGGCCTATGGGGGCGACCACTGTGGCAGCTATGTGATATAGTTATCCGATTTTAACCAAATTTGGTCAGGATTTATAATACCAGCTCCGAAACATTTTCTATCAGTTTGGTTCTGATATCTCAACAAACGCAAAACTTTTTCATACTAAAACTTCATTTTCGATGTATCGTTCCTATGGCAGCTATATGATATAGTGGACCGATCCAAAAATAAAAACAAACTTGATCTGCGTATGGTATCCAGGAACCTACATACCAAGTTTGATGTCTCTAGCGTTTATAGTTTCTGAGATCGACGCGTTCAAACAGACGGACAGACAGACGGACGTGGCTCAATCGACTCGGCTGTTGATCCTGATCAAGAATATATATACTTTTGGGGGCCTGCCACGCCCCCTTCTGCCTGTTACATACATTCTGCCAAACACATTATACCCTTTTTTGCCCATTTTTAATGGGCTCAGGGTATAAAAGCTTGATAACCTTGCAGAAGCCATCGTACTTCGGCACTTACTTTACCGCGAAACCCTCAGCGGCGTTAGAAAGTTGGTGTTGTCATAATAGTACCAAGAATCCAAATTGAGACCGCCATTCTCTTCTTTTCAGGTTGTAGTGACCGCTGTAATTTGCTGTAAACGATATTAAAGATTTTTTAAGCCTACCCTGCTTTTCCTTCGGGTGAAGATTGCTAGTCGCCGCTAGTCGTGGTTTCCTCCCCTGCATCAAGAACGCCCGACTGAAACCCGTTGAGTTTGCCACACTGGAGTTGACTGCTATCGATTTTTCGGGCAACAATTCGTCCCATGAACTTTGACGGCCCGTCAGTTCGTCCTTTCGGTGGGGTTTCTTTTGTGGGTAACAGGGATCTGTATTTTGGATTTCGACACCTAGAGAGCCCATAAACGTCTGAAAACTCCGACTCGTTTTTCTTTACAAAATTAAATTATTTATCGCTGACGTTTCAAGTTGCTTCTTCACCACTCGATACTCGATTGTAAGTTTCGCAGGACGCGGGGAAGAGGGGAAGGAAATGTTCGCCTGAAAAACAGATATAGGGATATATCTTGCTACAGAGACAACTACGACCACACGCACGCGGACAAGATGAGGCGGTGCGTGGGATTAGAATGCAGGGCCAGGAGCTACACAGAGTGTTCATACTGGCGCTCCACTGGCTCTATTGCAGCTACAACAACCACCACGAGATGCCGGGATTGCTCACACGGCGACGGCAACAATTTCACAATTCGGGTAGTCAGCGACCCCAAAAACGTAACGAGTTTCAACCGAGTGTGATTTTGTTTTTTGGGATTATTTCGAAAGCCTGACGTGCTGGAATAAAATTGACTTCGGATTAGACAACCCAAAGTCCATGAAATAAGCATAGTGAGACCTCCAGATCAGAACATTACTTTTTTTGTGTGGCTGTGTAATGTGCTTTATGTACTCTTTCATCACCTTAAACAATAACAATAATTCCGCGCTTCGTGCGCTAACTCCAACTAAATTAATAACTGTTAGGCGGTTGCCTCCTTATGCCACCTAACATCTCCCCATTTCTTACAGAGAAAGCCATTTCGCCGAACAGGGCGTCTAATCCCGGCTCCCACCCTTCCAACAGGTCGTCCATATTCATCAGGAGCTCGCTCTTGGTGGGCGATAGCTTCCTCTTGCGGGTCAACCTCCATTGGAATCTCTGGACCCTCTGTCGACACATCCCGTTTTGTTTCTATGCCTGCTCTCGGTGTAGTCCCATCTTCCACCAACAGTCGGCATGCCGGCGCTGGCTCGGCGTAATTTTCGACACGCAGGCGGGCGCCCTTGCGGTAAGGTTGCCTTATGTTGCCGCTTGTCATCGTTTTAAGCGTTACTGCGTATAGCGGCGTCGATGGGTTATCTTTCGCGCTTCCTAACTGATGCGACTCTGCCATATGCTTCGTATTCACTTAGGGCGACAAGTCGTTGACCTGCGTGACCACGTCGTCCGGGACACTTAAAACATTAGCGGCTTGACCCATCGGATCGGCTGTGAAGTTGGCTTCGGAGACTGTTAAAAATAGCCCACCGTCAGTATTTTTAGTATTAAGTATTTTACAAAGTAATAACTGTTGGACACATTATATATGAATATAAAAAAAAATGTGTGCCTCGTATCTTCATAAAGAATACGATTTAACCACAACAGAATAAAAACGAACATTGCATCAATTTGCCTTCACATCTGTCTACTTCTATTTATTTCGCCACTACCTTGCACAGCATTCCAACAGGACATGAAGCATGAATGCCGGGAAATATGGCGGGTTCGTTTATTAAGATAGAGCCGCTAAGCGCGGAGAGCTATGACACGTGCAAAATAAAGTTGCGTGCGGTACTCGTGAAAAAAGAGCTATGGCAATTTGTGAATGGCTCAACAGCTTTTCCCGACGATGAGGTCGAACGTAATCTCTGGACCCTACAAGACGAAAAGGCACGGGCCGATATTGTATTATCGGTCTGCGCTGTTGAGTTGTCCCTCCTAGAATGCGTGTTGGCTGAAACTGCAAAAACAATTTCATTCAATAGGACCAGTACGTAAAGCCGGGCTATTGAAGAAAATAGCGCTACCACGAATGAAAGAGATCATATTCATGAATTTTTGAACGCTGTAAATGAGCAACAGGCGATGATTGGCTAGCAATTCTCTTGCTATACAGCTTGCCAGAATCATATGAAACTTTACGCTGTGCTATGAAATCAAGAGTCCCAGTGTGCTTCGTGTAAAAATTCTCGAAGAGACAGAACCGCGTAAAATCAAAAAGGATCGTGAAGTGCAAAGTACGTTGTTTGCTGGCCGACAAAAGAACAGGAAGAATAAAGGACAAGCACAAAATGAGAGCAGAATATGCTACAATTGCCAGAAAGTGAATCATTTGACGCGAGATTGCAGAGTGAACTCGAAAGGTTACGCAAAGAATGAGAAAAACGATAAAGACGAAGAGATAAAGAAGAAACAAGCTTTAGACATAGGCGAGTACGCAAGTTACGCAGAAGGGCAAAACGGAATGTGGTGTATCGATAGCGGCTGTAATTTATTCGATTAGCTTGCAGATGTCGATATAACATTACATATGGCGAATAACAACCCTGCAAAAGTAATTGGAGTCGGGATATTTGCGTCAAAATTTATTGTCAGTATCCAAAATTACAGACACAGGTTTCAAAGTACGTTTTCGCAAAAATGATGCAGTTATTATGAAGAATAAAACCGAAGTGTTTCTGCGTGCAGAACGCTATGGAAATCTGTATTATGTGGACACAGAACAGCAGCAACAAATCAGATCGTTGATGAGAAGCAAAACGACATCGACCTATGGCATTACAGGCTTGGTCATGTGATCAATAAGCATGGCAAAATCTGGAAGTGTGCACGGCTTAACACTCAACGAGCGAAGTAGGATGTCCCAATGAACGAGCGAAGAGAAATAATCCACACTGACGTTTGCGGGCCCATGCGTACCCAATCTATCAGTGGCCGCAAATACTTTGTAACATTCATCGACGACTTTAGCCACTACTGTGAAATTTATTTTCTCTAACAGAAATCTGATTTATACGACACTTTTAAAACGTATAAAGCATCGGTGGAAAATTTTACAGCCAAAAAGATTTAAGCATTGCCATCGGAAAATAGAATAGAATTCTGCAACAAAGACATAAATGCTTTTCTAGGAAAACATAGAAAAAAGCGACGACTGACGTCGCGACGTCACATACACCGTAACAAAACGGAATCGCAAAAAGGTATAACAGGACTCTAGTGAATATGGCACGTTGCATGATGATGCAGTCAGGAGCTTCACCATCGTTTTGGGCAGAGGCTGTTAATTCAGCATGTTACATCAGAAACAGGTGCCCCACCAAAGCGCTATCCGGTTGCCTACATGCGTGTTTTCGGCGCTAAGGCCTATGAGCTAATAAAAGTCAAGAATAAGGACAAATTCGCGTCCAGATCAGAAGAGTGCATTTTTGTCGGCTATGACTCAACGTCGAAAGCTTATCGTCTATATTCGCCGAAGAAGCGTGGCATTATTGTGATCAAAGACGTAGAATTTATGGCGCACGTTATCAACTAAACGTGGCAAGAGAAGCCGGATATTCAAAAAATAATCGGAAACAAACTTGTTTTTCGCGCAAAGGATGTCAGGACGAATATTGGAAAGAAGAAAGCGAGACTTGTAGTTAAAGGTTGGACTCGGAGAGGACTTCCACGAATCATATTCACCTATGGAGCGATCAACATCAATAAGGCTACTTGCAGCTGCAAAATCCGATATGCTGATACACCAGATGGACGTCGTTACCGCTTACCTAAACGGTAGGTGACAGGAGCTGGTATACATGGATATTCCGGAAGGATTCTCAGAATTTCTGCAGAAATTTAAATTAGATACTTTAGTTGGTTCAAAGCAAAAGCCAATTATATCGGAACATATCGCTGCAACAAAACGATCGTCAAATGCGCTGAGGGAGATGAAAAGTCCCACACGCTTGATAAAGAAGGTACTTTACGGATAACGCCAATCCGGACTTCAATGGTATGTCAAACTTACGGAAAGTCTAAAGGAAATCGGATTGGAGCCCACAAAACGAGATCCATGCATTTTCGTTAAGCAGCAGGAAGACAAAATTGTTTTGGTATTTTATTATATACGTGGACGATCTACATTTGTCATCGAATCATTCGAAACGGCTAAGGCAGAAAAAGGCACACCTTAGCAAAGCATTTGAGATGAAAGACATTGGCCCCGTTAAAAGCTGTTTGGGGATAGAGTTCGAGCAGGATATACCGAAGCGTCAAGTGTTCATGTCACAACGAAAATAAATCGATGCCATGTTAAGAAGATTAAGCATGGTCGAATATAAGCTAGCACCTATCGAGGCGAAATGCAATCTGAAGCGTCCAGAAGTTGCAGATCAGAGTGACATGAACATGGATCCATACCTAAACTTAATTGGAGCATTAATGTTTATTTCAGTTACAACCCGGGCCGACATCGCATACTCTGTGAACTTCTTGAGTCAGTTCAATTGGGGCTACGGCATCGAGCACTGGAAAGCAGCAAAACGTGTGTTGAGGTAGCTAAAAGGCACACAGGATCTGGGTCTGCTATTCAAATCTACAGGCGAAGAGCTGCAATTAATCTGGATTAGCGCTCATATTCAGACCAGGTCTTCATATTAGCAGGTGCTGCTATATATTGTGAACGCACTGTGGCTTTGTCAAGCACAGAGTCTGAATATCTAGCCATGTCTGGCGCAGTAAAGGAGGCGTTATATCTCAAGGCATTCCTCAACAGTGTAGGCCAGAAATTTGATCAGGTGAAGATATTTAACGACAACCAGAGCGCACAGTAACTGATCATGGGATTCGGTTTTCATCCTCGCACGAAGCATATACAAGTCCGTCATCATTTTATTCGGCAGAAGTATCAAGATGGTGACCTCATAGTTGCATATATGCAATCTTTACTAAAGGTTTAAGTAGAGCTAAACACAATGATTGTATTTCATCATTAGGCATCAAATGGTTTAAATGAATTATAATAAGTTATATTATTACTTTGAAGGACGTGCTGAAAATAGCCCACAGTCAGTATTTTTAGTATTGAGAATTCTACAAGGTAATAACTGTTGGACGCACTATATATAAATATAACAAGAAATGTGTGCCTCCTATCATAATGAAGAATAAGATTAAACCTCAACAGAGTAGAAACAAACATTGTTTCAATTTGCCTTCACGTCTGTCTACTTCTATTTAATTCGCCACTACGTTGCACAGTATTCCAGCAGAAACCCCTTCGGGCTCCGGTAAGGCTGGCAACGGCGGTGACGGTGGTTACTCCCCGAAACTTGGGGAATTGCAAGCATTCGGTACTTCGATACATTCGGTGGAGTACTCCACGGACATGAGAACCACCAGCCCATCGTAGTGGTTCACCGTGTTTGGGGTGTCGGGTGTCCCTATTGTAAGGGTAAGAAGTAAGCGGTTACAGTGGAGCATGCTCGACAGTAGGATACCCTGAGCCCAGGACTCTTCAACAAAAGTTTATTTTCGACCAATTGTTCCTATGGAAGCTATATGATATATAAAGCCGTTTTGAACCAAATCTGGTCAGAATGTACAAAACCAACATTAATGCATATTTTATTAGTTTGGTTAAGATATCTCAACAAACGCAAAACTTTTTCATACTAAAACTTCATTTTCGATGCATCGTTCCTATTGCAGCTATGTGATTTAGAAAACCGATTTTAACCAAATTTAGTCAGGATGTATAATACCAGCTCCGATACATAATCTATCAGTTTGGTTCCGATATCTCAACAAACGCAAAACTTTTTCATACTGAATCTTCATTTTCGATGTATGGCACCTATATGATATAGTGGTCCGATCCAAAAATAAAAACAAACTTGATCTGCGTATCGTATTCAGGAACCTACATACCAAGTTTGAAGTCTCTAGCTTTTATAGTTTCTGAGATCGACGCGTTCAAACAGACGGACAGACAGACGGACATGGTTCAATCGACTCGGCTGTTGATCCTGATCAAGAATATATATACTTTTTGGGGTCTGGCACGCCTCCTTCTGCCTGTTACATACATCCTGCCAAACACATTATACCCTTTTTTGACCATTTTTAATGGGCTCAGGGTATAAAAAGCACACACAGAGATCAATTAAGTTTCTTTATTTTGTAAGTTGATAATTTCATTTTAAGTTTTATATTTAATTTTGCGCAGAGTTAGCAATTCTTCTTTTGGGTGCCGTTTTCAAACTTGTTCCTTCTCCGTGAACTACTCTTCCTTTTTTTTTTAGAGTCGCCAGATTGGTGACTTACATATGTTTTAATATATATTATATATTATTGGTATTCCTAAGTTAATTTATTTATTATGCTAATGTCTAATAAGTTATTTATAATTATAGTATTTAGTTATAGTATTTACTTATATAATGTCTACTTATACCTTACAGTTCGGCCATAATGACGATTAATTGTCTCGATTATATACAATTACACTAGGCAACAAAATCGCACTTTTTGCGAGTTACAGAAACCAAACCCACTTTTTTGAATAGATTTGGGGCCAAAACGACGAAAAAAAATTTTTTTTTTTTATGTTGAGATTTGTTTTATTAGAATTTTTCAAAATTTGTCTTTTTTTAAATACTTTTTTTCAGAGGTGCGCCCACATTTGTCATCATTACACGAAAATGCCACAACCGATTTATCAAAGCTTTACTTTATCTATAAGCTAATGAATATATCTATATTTTATTTATACACAGTCTTAGATTTAAACCAGTAGTTTAAGAGATATCAATTTTTGAATTAAGAAAATGATGATTTTTTCTTGGCTTTTTTCTTAGCTTTTTTCACTAAAAAATTCGAGGAAAATTCGAAACAATTTTTTTACATTTTATTAACTATGTTATTTGCGTAGCTGTTGTAATTACGCGTTGTTTAAGACATGATTCATTAAAATCTATGGTGAGACGGCAATATGATATTATGTTGAATCGAGGCATGTTTTTGTCGACTTTTTTGACTTCGTTGTGGTGTGGCATGACCTTTAGTATGAAAATTTTTTGTGTTTTTTGAGATATCCCAACCAAACTTACAGAATTTGAATTTGTTATTGTTTTACACATTGTGATTAAAGTTGGTTCAAATCGAACCACTATATCATATAGCTGCCATAGGAACGATCGGTCAAAAATCCATGCTTAGTATGAAAGGTTGTGTTATTTCTTGAGATATATCAACCAATCGCACAGGTTGTATATCTGGAAATGTGTTATATATCCCAACCAAATTTGGTTCAAATCGGATCACTATTCAATATAGCTGCTATAGGAACGATCGGTCAAAAATCCACCTTTAGTATGAAAAACTTTTTTATTTTCTAACATATTTTAACAAAACTCACACATTGTAAATTCTATGTTGTCCTTTATATCTTCACCAATTTTGGTTTAAATCTGTCCACTATATCATATAGCTGTCATAGGACCGATCGGACTAAAATCAAGTTTAAGTATGCAAAACTTTTTTGTTTTATGAGATATCGTAACCAAACTTATAGAATATGCATTTAAGTAAGCCTTATACATCCTTACCAAAGTTGGTTCAAATCGGTCCACTATATCATATAGCTTCCATAGGAACGATCGGTCGAAACACAAGTTTTAGTATAAAAATTTTTTGTTTTTTTGAGATACCTCAATCAAACTCATGAATTGAGTATTTTTAATTGCTCATCACATCCTTACCGAATTTGGTTGAAATCGGAGCACTATATCATATAGCTGCCATAGGAACAATCGATACGAACGGTCGATAAGCAAGCTCTAGTATGAAAAACTTTTTTGTTTTTTAAGTTATCTGTACCAAACTTACAAATTAAGAATCTCGTACCGTCTTATACAACCTGTCCAAATTTGGCTGGAATCGGACCACTATAACATATAGCTGCCATGGGACCGATCAGTCGAAAATAAACCTTTGCGAAAAACTTGTTTCATTGCTTATATGCTAATAACTCCGTCGTCTTTCCATAGATTTAATGGTAAACATTCTAAACGATGGGTAAATAATATAGCTAAATATATAATAACAAATTAATGACCCTCTTAAATACATATTCTGTCAGTTTAGTTGAAATTTCTCAAAATACAAATAAGTTTTTCATACTAAGACTTGATTTTCGACCGATCGTTCCTATGACAGCTATATGATATAGTGGTCCGATTTGAACCAACTTTGGTCACAATGTGTAAAACAATAACAAATTCAAATTCTGAAAGTTTGGTTGGGATCTCTTAAAAAGCACAAAAAATTTTCATACTAAAGGTCATGCCACACCACAACGAAGTCAAAAAAGTCGACAAAAACATGCCTCGATTCAACATAATATCATATTGCCGTCTCACCATAGATTTTAATCATGTCTTAAGCAACGCGTAATTAAAACAGCTACGCAAATAAAATAGTTAATAAAATGTAAAAAAATTGTTTCGAATTTTCCTCGAATTTTTTAGTGAAAAAAGCTAAGAAAAAAGCCAAGAAAAAATCATCATTTTCTTAATTCAAAAATTGATATCTCTTAAACTACTGGTTTAAATCTAAGACTGTGTATAAATAAAATATAGATATATTCATTAGCTTTTAGATAAAGTAAAGCTTTGATAAATCGGTTGTGGCATTTTCGTGTAATGATGACAAATGTGGGCGCACCTCTAAAAAAAAGGAATAAAAAAAGCCAGATCTTTGAAAAATTCTAAAAAAATAAATCTCACCATAAACAAAAAAAAAATATGTTTTTCGTCGGTTTTGGCCCCAAATCTATCCAAAAAAGTGGTTTTGGTTCTTGTAACTTTTGGGCTGTTGCCTAGTGTTATTGGTAGTAATTTATTCAGTTATTCTAATTCTAAGATTAAATCTTTTTATTTCATTATTTATTGTACAATTCTTATTTTCGTCTTCTGACTCTCGTTATACCCTGAGCCCATTAAAAATGGGCAAAAAAGGGTATTATGTGTTTGGCAGAATGTATGTAACAGGCAGAAGGGGGCGTGACAGACCCTCAAAACTATATATATTCTTGATCAGGATCAACAGCCGAGTCGATTGAGCCATGTCCGTCTGTCTGTCCGTCCGTCCGTCCGTCCGTCCGTCCGTCCGTCCGTCTGTTTGAATGCGTCGATCTCAGAAACCATAAAAGCTAGAGACTTCAAACTTGGTATGTAGGTTCCTGGATACCATAGGCAGATCAAGTTTGTTTTAATTTTTGGATCGGTGCACTATATCATATAGCTGCCATAGGAACGATACATCAAAAATGAAGTTTTAGTATGAAAAAGTTTTTTGTTTTTGAGATATCTTAACCAAACTAATAGAATATGCATTAATGTTAGTTTTGTACATTCTGACCAGATTTGGTTTAAATCGGCTTTATATATCTATAGCTGCCATAGAAACAATTGGTCGAAAATGAAGTTTTAGTATGGAAAAGTATTTTGTTTGTTGAGATATCAGAACCAAACTGATAAAATGTACATCTGGGCTGGTATTATACATCTTGACCAAATTTCGGTAGAATCGGTTAACTATATCATATAGCTGCCATAGGAACTGTACATCAAAAATGAAGTTTTAGTATTGAAAAGTTTTTTGTTTGTTAAGATACCACAACCAAACAGACAGAGTGTGCATCTGGGCTGTTGTCTTACATCCTGACCAAATTTGGTTAAAATCGGTCTACTATATCATATAGCTGCCATAGGAACAATTGGTCGAAATTCAACCTAGGTGTAGAGGACTTGGGCTCAGGGTATCCTACTGTCGAGCGTGCTCGACTGTAACCGCCTACTTGTTTTTTATTTAACTCTGCGTTCTCTTCCTCACCTGTTTTTTTTTACATGTTTCTTTATTTAACTGCTCATTTTCTTTTTTTTCATCTGACTTTTGATTTTCTTCATTCCCTGAATTTTCACTTTCTTCTTCTGATTTACGATTTTCTTCATTGTCTGTCTGCCTTTCCATTTCTTCTTCAAAATCTGATTTTTCACTTTCTTCTTCTATATCTGACTTTTCACTTTCTTCTTCCATATCTGACTTTGACATTTCTTCTTCCATATCTGACTTTGACATTTCTTCTTCAATATCTGACTTTTCAATTTCCTTTTCCATGTTAATCCATGGTTTCATGTTTGCTGCTTCCCATATTCCTTTGTATGGTATTTGTGTTAGTTGAAATCCATCGACGTCTGATACAGCATATCTATCATTTGGCAATACCTTATCTATTTTATACGGACCTTTATATTTTGGTATCACTTTTTATACCCTGAGCCCATTAAAAATGGGCAAAAAAGGGTATAATGCGTTTGGCAGGATGTATGTAATAGGCAGAAGGAGGCGTGGCAGACCCCACAAAGTATATATATTCTTAATCAGGATCAACAGCCGAGTCGATTGAGCCATGTCCGTCTGTCTGTCCGTCTGTTTGAACGCGTCGATCTCAGAAACCATAAGAGCTAGAGACATCAAACTTGGTATGTAGGTTCCTGGATACCATACGCAGATCAAGTTTGTTTTTATTTTTGGATCGGACCACTATATCATATAGCTGCCATAGGAACGATACATCGAAAATGAAGTTTTAGTATGAAAAAGTTTTGTGTTTGTTGAGATATCAGAACCAAACTAATAGATTATGTATCGTAGCTGGTATTATACATCCTGACCAAATTTGGTTAAAATCGGTTCACTATATCATATAGCTGCCATAGGAACGATACATTGAAAATGAAGATTTAGTATGAAAAAGTTTTGCGTTTGTTGAGATATCGGAACCAAACTAATAGATTATGTTTCGGAGCTGGTATTATACATCCTGACCAAATTTGGTTAAAATCGGATAACTATATCACATAGCTGCCATAGGAACTATGCATCGAAAATGAAGTTTTAGTATGAAAAAGTTTTTTGTTTTTTGAGATATCTTAACCAAACTAATAGAATATGCATTAATGTTAGTTTTGTACATTCTGACCAGATTTGGTTTAAATCGGCTTTATATATCTATAGCTGCCATAGAAACAATTGGTCGAAAATAAACTTTTATTGAAAAGTACCTGGGCTCAGGGTATCCTACTGTCGAGCGTGCTCGACTGTAACCGCTTACTTGTTTACATGCTCCTGGTACACTTACAAAATTCTTTAAAACCACATAATCTCCCTCTTTATATTATCTCTGGATTCTTCCTTTGTTTTTATGTTTTTCATTGTATATCTGACTCTTTTCAATGTTTTTTCTTGCCATGGACCTTATTTCATCAAGATTTCTCTCTTGTTCTATTTCAGTTAAATGCTCTCTTAAATAATCAATAACGACTCCCCTTTGACTGACTCCGAATAAAACTTCACTTGGTGTTGTTCCTGTACTTCTATGTACAGTGTTGTTTAAAGCAAATTCAATTTCTGGGAGAACACTATCTAAAGACTTCTCTGTACCTGCGCTTGTTAATTTTGCTAACGTTGGTCCTAAGCATCTATTTATCCTTTCCACCTGTCCATTTGCTTGTGGCGATCCTGTTGCTATTTTTATGTGTTTAACATTATTTGTTTCCAAAAATTTCTCAAAACCTTGTGTTGTAAGCGCACTTCCACGGTCAGACACAATTATTTTTGGTCGACTGTACGTATTAAGGAAATTTGTAAAACATTTTATTGAGCTTTTCGTGTCCGTTGATTTGGTACCATACAATCTTACAAACTTTGAAAATTCATCAACAACTAGTAGTAAATGTTTCTTTTTGTGATTTTTTCAGTTTTATTGGCACAAAGTGATCAATATGTATTATCCAAACGGTTTATCCCTTTTAGGTATGCTGTGTAGTAAGCCTTCGTGTCTTCCACATTTTGATGAGTACGTTATACATTTTAAACAATTTCTTACATGTTCTTTAATTTTGTCGGTCAATTTAGGGAACCAATATGACTTTGTAATCGCATTGTAGACTTTTTCACAACCTCTGTGTCCCATATCGTCATGATATAATGTTAAAATATTTTTTTCCATACTTCTAGGTACATAGAATAATATTCTGTTTCTGTATTTGCTGTAGATTAGTCCATTTCTCATTTCGTATAGGTTACTTTCTTTTTCTTCTAGTTGTGTGCGTATGTTAGATATAATTTCATCCTTGTTTTGGCATATTGAAAGATTTTGTTCAAAGGTGTTTTCTTCTAAAACTAGTATATTAGATATTCTGCTTAACGCACCAACATGTTGCATTTTCTGACCATCTCTGTGTTCAATTTCATAGTCATAATTTTCTAACTCTAATGCCCAGCGAGCAATTCTTGGATTAACTTCCTTTTCATTTAACGTTAAAGACAGCGAATTACAATCTGTTATTATTTTGAATCTTTTACCGTGTAGATATATTTTAAATCTTCGTAAAGCATAAATTATTGCTAGCGTCTCTAATTCAAAGCTATGATATTTTGATTCATATTCTGTGGTTCGCTTTGAGAAATAAAATATTGGGTGCATTTTCCCATCATCCTTTCTTCGCATTAATATTGAACCAAATCCAATTGAGCTGGCATCACAGTGAAGTTTAGTGTCGTTTTTGGGGTCATATATAGAAAGAATCGGGGCGTCTATCAATTTTTGCTTTAGTGCTTCAAAACATTTTATTTCTTCTTCATTGAATTGAAATAATGCATTTTTTCGAATGAGATTGTACAGCGGTTTTGCTTGGATAGAGAATTCTTTAATAAATTTTCTAAAATATGAGCATAGTCCAAAAAACTATGCACTTCTTTTGTATTCTTTGGCATTGGAAAATTTGCTTCTATGTTTATCTTGTCCTGCTTTATTCCTTCTTTTGAAATTATATATCCTAGGTACTCACATTTTTCTTCCATATTCTCATTTTTCTCCCCCCATTCCCCCCTCTTCCTTTTTACCCCTTAAATACACCTCTAAGTGTATTCAAATGTTCTTCAACTGATTTAGACGCTATCATTATATCATCTAAGTATATAGCTACCTTATCTGCTCTGATCATATCATCAAATACATTGTTGACAAATCGTTGAAAAGTCGCTGGTTCGTTTCTAAGCCCATATGGCATTTTAGTATACTCAAATTGTCCCATAGGCGTTACAAAAGATGTATATTTGACAGATTCTTCCTCGACATTTATTTGATGAAATGCACTTTTCAGATCTAGTAGTGTAAAAATTTCTTTGTTTGCTAGTTTATCAATTAAATCTTCTATTAAAGGTAATGGGTAATTGTCTTTGGGTGTAACTTTGTTTAGTGTCCTATAATCTACACATAACCAAATATCTCCTGTTTTCTTTTTAACTATTACGATTGGTGACGCATACTCAGACTGACTTGATCAAACTATTCCCTTTTCTACTAAATCATCTATTACTTCTTGAACTTGTTCTTTCTCTTTGTACGACAATCTTCTTGGCTTATAGTCAAAAGGTTTTTCGTTATTAAGTACTAATTTTAATTCACATTTTGTTGCAGGCTTTTCAAGACGAACGGTTTTAAAATAATATTGTTGAAATATATTTTGTAGTTTTGTTATGTCATTTATATGTACATATGTTCTTATTTTTAATTATTGGGCAATAATTTTAATTTTAGAGACATTCTACTTCCATTTCGGACAATTCTTTATTAATCTTTGTTTCTGATACCACACCTTTTTCCTCACATTGATAAGCCATTTGTTTTAATTTATTACTTTTATATGCTTTTTTATTTCGTCTAAACCTATGCTTTCGTTTGAATTTACTTTACTTTCTTTGATTAAAATGAATTTTTCTTATTCCAAAAAGTCTGCTCCCAATAAAGCTGAATATTGCATTGTTTCATTTGGTACAACAGAAAAATCTTTTTTAAATTCTTCCTTTTTAAATATGATTTTACATTCAGTTTTTCCAATAATTTTAAGTTTGCTGTTATTTATTCCATAATAATATTGAGTAACAGAAAAATTTTCAATACATTCTGTTGGTACGTGTTCTTCACGAATCAAACAAACTGGGCTTCCAGTATCAATTAAGGTTTCTAATGGAGGTGTGGTATAATTAGTTTTGTGTAAAAATATAAATAATATAGACCTTACGTATGGATTGTTGTTGTCTGTACTTTCACGTTGACCCAGGTCCTTGCGTTTGGTGCAGTTGTTTGAAACATGGCCCATTTCAGCACAGACAAAGCAGGCTCCAGCTGCTCTATTCGGCTTACGGCATTCGTTGGCCATGTGTCCTTTAGAGTTGTAATTGTAACATTTAACCATCGTTGAAGAATCGGCTGCGTTGATTAAAACGTTGTTCTCTGGCTCCAGTTGAATCTTCTTAAAGGCATCGAGTAATTCATTTGTATTAGTAAATCGTTGCATTCTCGCTTGAGTGCGTAATGCGTAGTCTGGAATTCCATCTATAACATATTCTACTAATTCATCTTGACTGATGTTTACTTTGGTCGACATTATTAACTTTTCATAGAAATATTCTTGGAAGGATTCATTTGTTTTCCATATCTTTTTCTCAAACTTGCGTTTCAATTCTAGTTGACGCTCACGGTTCTCAAATACGTTTTCCATTTCACAGAGTACTTCATTTACTTGCATTGTTGTTGCATCGCTGCGGCTTTGCAACCACTTTAAAGCTTTTCCTTTTATGCGGTTGGCAATAAGTGCACGAACACTGTGATCGTCCAGTTTGTATATTGACTGCACTGAAATTACTTGTTGCTTAAACAATTTAATGTCAGAGTCGTTTTCCATTGGATCATACTCAGATATCAGTTCTTTGAGTTGTATGAAATTAATTTTAATGTCTTTCTTCTCAGCACTGTCAATATTATTCATTTTTTCTTTTCATATTACATTTTCACGTGCAGAAACTCTAAGTTCTCTTTTAAACAATTCCATTTCACGTAGCATTAAATCGAATTTAATTTCTTCGTAGTCCTGCATTTCATGCTTAAATCTTGCTTTTGCCTCTTTGTCTTCCATTTTCTCCATCTTGCTGCTTACGCTCATGACGCTTTTAATTTCACCACTGTTCTCGCTTACGTTGTTTGAATTTGTGCCATTGTTTTTGCTTACGTCGCCTTGAATTTCGTCATTGTTGTTGCTTACGTTGCTTTGTATTTCGTCATTGTTGTTGCTTTCGTTGCTTTGTATTTCGTCATTGTTGCTTTCATTCTCTTACATTTCGAATTTCGTCGAATTTGTCGCTTACTTTGAATTCGTTGTTGCTGCTTTCGTTGTCTTGCATTTTCGTTTCGGCACCCATCTCGTTGCTAACTTTTTCTGACCTTGAATTAGCGTTGACTACTTCAGTCTTGCGTACATCGATCAACCGCTGGATTAATTCAGCTTTGTTTCCATGTAATGGCAAATTATATGTTTTTAGAAAACGTTTGAGACCTTCCACTGTACACTAGTCGGCATATATATTTTGACATAGGTTACATTTGACTTTAAGTCTCTTTTGCTAAGTACCGTTGTATTCAACAAAGCGAAAATGATGCTCAGTGTGAAGTGCATATTATTAACTGTAAATATGCTAAATATTTTGTCTATTATCTTTTGTCATTTCTTTCTGCTGATATGAATGCAAGCAGGCAACGAATTTAGCAGCGGCATAAGTATTTTGACATCGCGTGATTTCGTTGCTACTTGGCGAGTTCAAATTGTTATTAAAGAAGTTTTCAAAAAATCTTTCTTATTATTTGATATAACCGTGTTTTTATTATTAAAGATGGTTAAAATATCTGAACTAAGCACAATAATAAGAACAGAAATTGTGACAAAATATAACTTGGGTATTTCCGTAATAAATATCGCTAAGGAATATAATTTGTCACGTCAAACTATATATTATCAAATCAACAAACATAAAAACTTGAATCAAAAAACCAATGTACGACAAACAGGCAGAAACCGAAAGACAAATGCTGATGCAGACCGTCTCATCGTGCGCCAATTCAAAAAAATCCTCTTATAACACCAAAAGCTGTGGCCTTGGAGTGGAATACGACTTCACCCAATCCGATAAGTGAAAGAACCATACGCAGGCGTTTAATTGAGGCAGATATAAAAAATTATATAGCAAAACCAATACCTTTCATCACCCCTAAAAATAAACTTAAACGTTTGGAGTTCGCGCAAAGGTACATCCTCAAGCCTGTTTCATTTTGGCGCAATGTTCTGTGGACGGATGAAAGTACTTTTGAGTTCCACTCTTCAAAAAAAAAAGTTTTAGTACGATTAAACAAAAATTATCGTAAAAAAAATGCACCTGTGTGTCAAAAAGTAAGCCATGGAGGTGGGAACGTTATGTTCTGGGGATCCGTTTCTTATAATGGTGTGGGAGACTTGGTTCCCATTGACGGTTCTATGAACCAAAGTCAATACCTTAGAACATTGAACGATTTTGCGTTTCCCTCCGGCGACAGATTGATCGGGGAAGAATTTATTCTCCAGCAGGACAACGCTCCTTGCCACAAGGCAAAAATGATTAACACATTCTTAAGAGAAGTTGGGGTGAAAACCCTGGATTGGCCACCCCAAATTCCAGATTTGAACATTATTGAAAATGTGTGGTCGCAAAAGAGTTAGCTGAAATGCATCAAATTAAACTAAGAACAGTTTATAATATTATTAACCGGGCAGAAAAAGAAAACAGACTGGAATTATACAGCTCTGAAGGCAGACCACCAAAGCTCTCTCGGCGGGATTGCTAAAAAATTTTGAAAACTATTGAAAATAAACCGCAAACAAGCCTCAGAGAAATGGCGGATGATATCAAAACAGACTCCAAGAAGACCGTGTGCCATGAGACTGTGAGAAAAGTACTCAATCGCCACAAGTACTTATCACATGTAGCCAGGAAGAAGCCATTGCTGTCTGCTGTGAATATTGAGAAGCGCTTAAACTTCGCAATATTCAATATTAACAGATCTCCGGAGTACTGGAATGACGTAATTTTTTGTGACGAGACCAAGATCATGATGTATTATCATGATGGACCCAGCAAAGTTTGGCGGAAACCAAATACAGCCCTCCAGACCAAAAACATTATACCCACTGTTAAATTTGGAAAGCTTTCAGTCATGGTGTGGGGCTGTATTTCATCCAAAGGCGTTGGAGAGCTGCGCATATTCAATGATATAATGACAAAGGAGTTTTACTTAGACATTTTAAAAAATGAATTGTCAAGAAGTGCGCACAATTTCGGCTTCGTTAATCCTGAAAACAGCAGCAAACTCAAATACAAACTGTACCAGGACAATGATCCGAAGCACAAATCGCTGCTGTGTCGCACCTGGCTGCTTTATAATTGCAGCAAAGTTATTGACACGCCCGCCAAGAGTCCGGATCTCAATCCTATAGAAAATTTGTGGCCTTTGCTCAAGAAAAAGGTAGCCAAACGGAGCCCAAAAACAAAATTTGAGTTGATTAAGTGCATAAATGAGGAGTGGCTTAAAATTCCGGAATATTACGACATTAATGCACTTATATCGTCCATGTCGCGGCGCCTCAGGGCAGTTAGGGATGCTAATGGCGGGCACACAAAATATTAGCCAATTATAGCGTGTTGTTGAAAAGATATAGCCTTTTTAAGATTATTGTTTGCATTTTGCAAATAATTACTAGACAGCTAATATTTGCTGTTTTTTTTTGTTTCTATGAAATTATTATGTTTTTGTTTCTATTTTTATTACTTTTGTTATTTATATTATTTAAGAATACATATATGAAAAATATTGTGAAGGACTGAACATGAAAACAAGTGCCTTTCCTAATAAATAATTATGTTAAAGCTCAAATTGTGTGACTAATTTCATTTTGCAAAGAATTAGTTGACATACTGTATATGCGCAGCGTTTTGCATGTACGTACAATATCTACTTAGTAGGCGATTTTGAGTATGCACCACTTCTGATTATTGTAAGGGTAACAAGTATGCGGTTACAGCTATATGATATAGTTAACCGATTTTGACCAAATTTGGTCAAGATGTATATTACCAGCCCAGATGCATATTCTATTAGTTTGGTTATGATATCTCAACAAACACAAAACTTTTCCATACTAAAACTTCATTTTCGATGAACCGTTCCTATGGCAGCTATATGATATAGTGGACCGATCCAAAAATAAAAACAAACTTGATCTGCCTATGGTATCCAGGAACCTACACACCAAGTTTGATGTCTCTAGCTCTTATGGTTTCTAAGATCGACGCGTTCAAACAGACGGACGGACGGACGGACAGACAGACGGACATGGCTCAATCGACTCGGCTGTTGATCCTGATCAAGAATATATATAGTTTTGAGAGTCAGCCACGCCCCCTTCTGCCTGTTACATACATTCTGCCAAACACAATATACCCTTTTTGGCCCATTTTTAATGGGCTCAGGGTATAAAAAGCACACACAGAGATCAATTAAGTTTCTTTATTTTGTAAGTTGATAATTTTATTTTAAGTTTTATATTTAATTTTGCGCAGAGTTAGCAATTCTTCTTTTGGGTGCCGTTTTCAAACTTGTTCCTTCTCCGTGAACTACTCTTCCTCTTTTTTTTAGAGTTACCAGATTGGTGGCTTACATATGTTTTAATATATATTATATATTATTGGTATTCCTAAGTTAATTTATTTATTATGCTAATGTCTTATAAGTTATTTATAATTATAGTATTTAGTTATAGTATTTATTTATATAATGTCTACTTATACCTTACACTTGGCGAGTGTCGCATGCGCGGTGTTCATCTCGGGAGTCCGGGCGCGGTGCCCTTGGGTCCTCGGCGTGCGAACCGAAATATGATTCCGTGTCGCTGCTGTTGTAGTCTTTCACGAACGCCTGCTGCTGCGGCATCTTCTCCTCCTCATCGCTTATCACGACCACATCGTCTGGGTCCATCTGGGAACTTAATTTATTTAATGTTACCCTGCAAACTCTCTTACTAGTACCTAATTTTCAGTGCAGCCTACATACTACGAAATGTTACTTAGGTTAGATAATATTATGACTGCGACTTAAATTAGGATAGGGAGAAAGGGAGAAGATAAAATGAAAGATCACGACCCAATGTCGATAGTGCTTTTACTCCCTCCCGTCCCAGGTTCTTCGGGTTGTCCTTCCTCTTCGTTGTCCTAAAAACTAGTTTCAACTGCAAATTGTTGGCCACCCTCCCCTTGCGATCTCTCTTACCGGAAAGACGCACGATGTAGAGGAAAATAAACTTGATAACCCTGCAGAAGCCGTCATGCTTCGGCGCTAATCTTGCCGCGAAACCCTCAATAGTGTTAGAAAGTTGATGTTGTCTTTTTCTCAGGTTGTAGTGACGGTTCTGGTTTTTAGAAGCCCGCTGTAAGTTGCTGTGAACGATACTAAAGATTTTTTAAGCCTACCTTGCTTCTCCTTCGGGTCAAGAGCGCTAGTCGCCGACCCTGGAGTATCCTCGTCGGACAAAGCGGTGGGAAGGCGTGGATCCCTCCCCTGCATCAAGAACGCCTGACTGAAACCTGTTGAATTTACCACACTGGAGTTGACTGCTATCGATTTTTCGGGCAACAATTCGTGCCATGAACTTTGATGGCCCTCGATAAACACACTTGTAATTCTGACTAATTTTAAAGCACCTCACGTACTTAGTGGTGACACCAATGGAATGCACTTTACTGATTTTGTAATGCGTTTACCAAGAAAATAGGAAAAAAAAGAAATATGTACTAGAGTAGTACGATGGATAGTGATGTTTGCAGAATTCGACTTTGAAGTTGAACATAGAGCTGGCTCAGGCATTAGACTTGCTGATGACACTAGGCAACAAATTTAAACTTTTTGGCCATTACAAGCCAAACCCACTTTTTAGACCCCGTACTTAAAAAAAGTACAGAGGTCCATTTGGTTTGTTTTACCGAATATGTGCGTAACAGGTAGAAGGAGGCGTGGCAGACCCTATAAAGTATATATATTCTGTCCGTCTGTCTGTCTGTCTGTATGAACACCTAGATCTCGGAGACTATAAGAGCTAGAGACACCAAACTTGGTATGTAGGTTCCTCTATACTGCAGGCAGATCAAGTTTGTTTCAAAATTCAGCCACGCCCCCTTAACCGCCTGCAAATCGACATTGAAAATTTCATATCCAAATTATAAGAGCATTTTGAAAGCCAGAAACTCCAGATTTTGCACAGATGAAGATATAATTGTCCTAAATTTTTGCTGAAAATTTCATTCCGATCGCACAGTAAATAGCGAAGATATTCAAATAATAAATTTTGCTGTTTAATTCGTTGATGGCGCGTTGGCAGTAATTAAAACTTGAATATCTTGATAAAACAAAAAATTGATATTAGCATATTATATAACAAATTGGCGTCCATTCAGACGTGAGTTTCGGTGGCGTAGTGTACTGAGTCGCGGAGTCGGACAGTGCTCGTGGGTTCGAGTCCTGCCGTGGGTGACAGATTTTTAATTTATTTATGCTCGAATTCAATTTCATTATATATTAAAATTCAGGGCTTATTTAAAATAATGTAATATTAATATTAAATGTTAAAATATAATTTATTTCTTTAACTTTGTAATTGAGTACTAAAGCAAGCAATATTGCCATTTAGGAGGATCCATACATAAGTGCAAGAGTGGCTCAACATTAAGCCTCTGACATTTGAAAGTTTTTACAATTTTGTCGCGGGCTCGATTCCCGGCGGGAACAACTTTTTTTCCAGCTGATTTTAAGCTATTTTTTTTAATTTTTACAATTTAATAAAATTGTTCTTTATGAATGTTATACTGACATTTAATTTTGAATACATGTTTAATCATTTCATTTAAATAATTTTATATTGGTATTTATATAAACGTTAAGTTAAAATTCTATGTTAAATTCATGTTTATTATAAATTTACTGGGTAAATTTGAGCGGCGAAAAATTTAATATATAAGAGTTTATGGTATTCTTAAATATTATTTAGTTTTTAGAAGTGACTGATTTTGGATAGTAAGTACGGGGTCTCCGACAGTCGAGTTTGCTCGACTGTAGCACCGGCCGACTAGTTATACCCTGAGCCCATTAAAAATGGGCAAAAAAGGGTATAATGCGTTTGGCTGGATGTATGTAACAGGCAGAAGGACGCGTGGCAGACCCCACAAAGTATATATATTCTTGATCAGGATCAACAGTCGAGTCGATTGAGCCATGTCCGTCTGTCTGTCCGTCTGTTTGAACGCGTCGATCTCAGAAACCATAAGAGCTAGAGACTTCAAACTTGGTATGTAGGTTCCTGAATACCGGGCGCAGATCAAGTTTGTTTTTATTTTTGGATCGGACCACTATATAATATAGCTGCCATAGGAACGATACATCGAAAATGAAGCTTTAGTATGAAAAAGTTTTGTGTTTGTTGAGATATCAGAACCAAACTAATAGATTATGTATCGGAGCTGGTATTATACATCCTGAACTAATTTGGTTAAAATCGGTTCACTGTATCATATAGCTGCCATAGGAACGATACATCGAAAATGAAGATTTAGTATGAAAAAGTTTTGCGTTTGTTGAGATATTAGAACCAAACTAATAGATTATGTTTCGGAGCTGGTATTATACATCCTGACCAAATTTGGTTAAAATCGAGTAACTATATCACATAGCTGCCATAGGAACGATGCATCGAAAATGAAGTTTTAGTTTGAAAAAGTTTTTTGTTTTTCGAGATATCTTAACCAAACTGATAGAATATGCAATAATGTTAGTTTTGTACATTCTGACCAAATTTGGCTCAAATCGACCTTATATATCTATGGCTGCCATAGGAACAATTGGTCGAAAATAAACTTTTATTGAAAAGTACCTGAAAAGTACCTGGGGTCAGGGTATCCTACTGTCGAGCGTGCTCGACTGTAACCGCTTACTTGTTTTTATAGATATGGGGCCACAAACGACGAAAAACAGTTTTTCCTTTTTTCTATGGTTTTTTAGAATTTTTAAAAATTAGCCCTATTTTTTTAAAACTTTTTTCAGAGGTGCGTCCACATTCGAGAATGCCAGCAGCGTTTTTCTGAAAGCTAATGAATATATTTCTAATTAATTTTTAGAAAGTTCAAGATGTAAACCATTACTTTAAGAGATATCAATTCATTAATTAAGAAAATTATGATTTTTTTTAGGCTTTTTTCTAAGCTTTTTTTACTTTAAAATTCAAGGAAAAGTCAAAAGCGTCGTTTAAGATATGATTCATTAAAATCAATGGAGAGACGGTAATATAATATTATTTTGTGTTTAAGCATGTTTTTATTGACTTTGATGACTTCCTTGTGGAGCGGCATGACCTTTAGTATGAAAATTGTTTGTTATTTTTGAAATATATTAACCAATCTCACACAATATCAATTTGATGTTATTTTACACATTTTGGTCATAATGAGTAAGACAATAACAAATTCAGAAAGTATAAATAACATACATTTTTTGTGACACTTGACCAGGGAGCACCACGTTTCAGCCATTGTCAGATGTAATACTAAGCACCAAATCCAAAGTATATATTAGGATATGTTTGTATGAGACTGAAAAAGCTGGACCATTTCAAGAGTCTTTAGCACGATTTCAGTATTTTCAAATGTGGACTTCATTATTTGAAGATTTATACCCAATATAGGCTTCTCCATTCTGGTTACTACGTCAGTTTTGAGCGATTTAAGCTTCTTCTTAACAGAAGCCTTTATTTCCTCATTTACTGCTATCACTTAGATTGGACATGATCCGTAACGCTTCTGGATGTTACTGGAGTCATTTCCAAAGATATTCCAAAAATTTAAGATATTTCTAGGTCCTCCATCGCAACAGTTCTTATCAGAGATGCAGTAATAGTCTCCTCATCTGTTTCGCATGATATTATTTTTTTCTATTTTTTGCACTTCACTCGAATTGTCATCTTTTAGAAAGTTGAAGACGTCTTGAGGTTTCGCATCGAGATGCCGCTTTAAATTTGTTGAATAGCGGCCAGCTAGTTTAGCACCACATACCAGCAATGACTCGAGCGAGCAAACAAAAACGCTCGTCGGTTAAGCACAGAGCAAGCCATAGGAAATCGAATTTGAGTGTTATCTAGTGACAGTTTCCTATCAGGTCACTAAACGAGAGGTTTTTTTCTGACAACAATTCTTACGAACTCTGACTATTATATCTGTATTGTCAAAGCTGGCTGTTGCAAACCCACAAGTGTCGGTAAGATTCAACAAGCAAAAAACTCTACTTACAGCTGGAGTACACAGATGACGCAATTTGAATTTTTGGTTGGAACAAAGATGCGAACTAAGACGGATGTTGAAATAAAACAATTAATTCAAGACCAGATCATTAAAAATTTAAAGAAATTCGAAGCGAGCAACAAAAACATGCGTAACAACAGATTGCAGTAATACAGGACACAAATAAAAAACTTACGACCTACGACGCAAACCGGCACCAATATATAATGTTGGAGATAAGCGATTATACCAACAAAATTTGCTAGAACATTAAAGTAACACTAAATACAAAACAGTCTGAATCAAGCTCCGTAAAAGTAACGTTAAATAAAATGTAGTAATTTTGGTTTTATATTTTAAAATAGAACCTCAACCCTACATACATTTGAAAATATTAATTAAAACATATCAGCACAAATAAAAGGAATTAGTAAAGGTTCTATTTTCTCTAAAGGTTTAACATTCGTAGAATTATCTACTGAAAAATTTGTCATTCCTCACGACTTTCACATAGTCGGACAAAAAGTTTTCAATACCTAGCCATGGCATTATTGAAAAGGATTTCTTAAAAAAGTATAATTGCTAATAAGATTGCACACAAACATGTGATTCTCTAATAATTCGACCTAATAATCTAAATTATCCAATACATCCAATCTGTCAGGGTCATGCACTTTTTTTTAATTTTATTTATTTGTTTATTCGATTTCCCAGCACTACAAGTATAAACTTATTATTTAGTGTGCTAGTCACAATGTGTTTTTCACTTAGAATGTGATTATGCTCTATTATTATTAATTTTATATTTATACATTAATTGACGTTAATTAAATTTAATTATCACATAGATATTGATTTTAATCAAATGTCTGTAGGTGTCTTTTGAGCTTAATACTAAATTGCGTTGCACTTCTAATTGTTTTCAATATGTGAGGCAGATTGTTCATAAACGGGCAGAATACACGAAAAGTGATTTTCTGAGCTTGCTAATTTAATTCTAGGGCACATAATATTATTTGTTCGTTGCGAAACGGCAAATTTAATTTTTATACCCTTAGCCCATTGAAAATGGGCAAAAAATGCGTTTGGCAGAATGTATGTAACAGGCAGAAGGGGGCGTGGCAGACTCCCAAAAGTATATATATTCTTGATCAGGATCAACAGCCGAGTCGATTGAGCCATGTCCGTGTGTCTGTCCGTCTGTTTGAACGCGTCGATCTCAGAAACTATAAACGCTAGAGACATCAAACTTGGTATGAAGGTTCCTGGATACCATATGCAGATCAAGTTTGTTTTTATTTTTTAATCGGACCACTATATCAAATAGCTGCCATAGGAACGATACATCGAAAATAAAGTTTTAGTATGGAAAAGTTTTTTGTTAGTTGAGATATCAGAACCAAACTGACAGAATATATATCTGGCTCAAATCGGCCTTATATATCTATGGCTGCCATAGGAACAATTGGTCGAAAATAAACTTTTATTGAAAAGTACCTGGGCTCAGGGTATCCTACTGTCGAGCGTGCTCGACTGTAACCGCTTACTTGTTTTTATAGATATGGGGCCACAAACGACGAAAAACAGTTTTTCCTTTTTTCTATGGTTTTTTAGAATTTTTAAAAATTAGCCCTATTTTTTTAAAACTTTTTTCAGAGGTGCGTCCACATTCGAGAATGCCAGCAGCGTTTTTCTGAAAGCTAATGAATATATTTCTAATTAATTTTTAGAAAGTTCAAGATGTAAACCATTACTTTAAGAGATATCAATTCATTAATTAAGAAAATTATGATTTTTTTTAGGCTTTTTTCTAAGCTTTTTTTACTTTAAAATTCAAGGAAAAGTCAAAAGCGTCGTTTAAGATATGATTCATTAAAATCAATGGAGAGACGGTAATATAATATTATTTTGTGTTTAAGCATGTTTTTATTGACTTTGATGACTTCCTTGTGGAGCGGCATGACCTTTAGTATGAAAATTGTTTGTTATTTTTGAAATATATTAACCAATCTCACACAATATCAATTTGATGTTATTTTACACATTTTGGTCATAATGAGTAAGACAATAACAAATTCAGAAAGTATAAATAACATACATTTTTTGTGACACTTGACCAGGGAGCACCACGTTTCAGCCATTGTCAGATGTAATACTAAGCACCAAATCCAAAGTATATATTAGGATATGTTTGTATGAGACTGAAAAAGCTGGACCATTTCAAGAGTCTTTAGCACGATTTCAGTATTTTCAAATGTGGACATCATTATTTGAAGATATGTGGCAGATTGAATATGTGAGGCTGATTGTTCATAAACGGGCAGTATACACGAAAAGTGATTTTCTGAGCTTGCTAATTTAATTCTAGGGCACATAATATTATTTGTTCGTTGCGGAACGGCAAATTTAATTTTTATACCCTTAGCCCATTGAAAATGGCAGAATGTATGTAACAGGCAGAAGGGGGCGTGGCAGACTCCCAAAAGTATATATATTCTTGATCAGGATCAACAGCCGAGTCGATTGAGCCATGTCCGTGTGTCTGTCCGTCTGTTTGAACGCGTCGATCTCAGAAACTATAAACGCTAGAGACATCAAACTTGGTATGTAGGTTCCTGGATACCATACGCAGATCAAGTTTGTTTTTATTTTTTAATCGGACCACTATATCATATAGCTGCCATAGGAACGATACATCGAAAATAAAGTTTTAGTATGGAAAAGTTTTTTGTTAGTTGAGATATCAGAACCAAACTGACAGAATATATATCTGGTCCCATATTATACATCCTGACCAAGTTTGGTTAGAATCGGTTAACTATATCATATAGCTGCCATAGTAACGATACATCGAAAATAAAGTTTTAGTATGGAAAAGTTTTTTGTTTTTTGAAATATCTTAACCAAACTGATAGAATATGCATTAATGTTGGTTTTGTACATTCTGACCAGATTTGGTTCAAATCGGCTTTATATATCGTATAGCTGCCATAGGAACAATTGGTCGAAAATAAACTTTTATTGAAAAGTACCTGGGCTCAGGGTATCCTACTGTCGAGCGTGCTCGACTGTAACCACCCATTTGTTTGTTACAGATCCTTAGTTACAATTATCCTTTGCAAAGGAATCAGTGCTCTATAGTCTAACCACAGTTTAAGGCTAAGGTCAAAAATTGTATTGCCGAATATAGCGATTTGGTCGTACCGTCTACGACTAAATATATATCTAGCGATTGCATTAAAAACAACCTTACAATAGACAAATATTTCAGCCCCATAAAACAACGTAGGTACGAGATACATTATTGCAATAAGCAGCTTGATCTGAACTGGCAGAATTGAATTTGAATAAAAATTTGAATTTCGCATAAGTTTTGCCTGTCGCTATGGATATGTAATGACTCCAAGTCAAGGTGTTATTGAAATAAATCCCCAAATTAGCAGCTCTGGTGATGTGGCCGATATGGCTGCCACAGATGCTTTTTAGACCCGGTACTTAAAAAAAGTACAGGGGTCTATTGGGTTTGTTTTACCGAATATGTGCGTAACAGGCAAAAGGAGGCGTGACAGACCCTATAAAGTATATATATTCTTGATCAGCATCAATAGCCGAGTCGATATAGCAATGTCTGTCTGTCCGTCTGTCTGTCTGTCTGTATGAACACCTAGATCTCAGAGACTAGAGACCAGAGAGAGTTCTTTGTTTGAGTGAATCAGACTTGTTTTATTTTGGCTCGTACAATTTCATTTATTTTTGCGTTTTATTACAACCGAAATTATATATCTTCATCTAAAATTGTGCATAAGTGAACTGGCTATCGACTTGCTGTGTAAGTTGTGATCATTTGTGCATTGTGTCCCTTAAATAAAGCATTTTAGTTTTGCTAAACTTAGTTTTGCATTTCCCTTAAATAATTACATTCTTGTGCGTGTGTTTGTTTGTGTATTTCGGCTTTTGGTTTACACCTCGCTCACATAAGTTTGTTGTTATTGTAAACACAGCGATTGATTTTGTTTGTGTTTACATCTCCTTATCTCAGTTTTTGCGCTTCGCACATCCCAATACATTTGTTTGTGTGTGTGTTCGCTGTTGCATTTCGTTTTTGTTTAGCAGCGCGCTCTCACCGACAAATTGTTTTTGTGTTCTTGCTCTCTTGTTTAGAGCTTCATTTGTGTGCCTCCCGCTCTCGTTGCTTGCGCAATTTCTGCCTATTCGGCCTATAAATTATATATTTAACCCCTGTTGGAAATATGTCGTGCTGCAAGAAAAACTGCACTATCAAGTGTGCGGATGATTCTGAGCAACCGAGATTTATTTATTGTTGGTTGTGTGAGAATATCATGCATGCTAAGTGTGCAGGTCTTACAGGTCGAGAATGTGATAAGATCATTGCCGTTTCTAAAAAGGAATGTGGTGCAGTGAAATGGTCTTGTCCAGTTTGCATCGACAAGCAAATTGATTTCTCAAAAATGTATAATTCAGTGAGAAATCAATTCTCCAAACTTAATAAAATGGCTAAGCTTCTTTCGAGTGATTTTGATTCTAGTCTCGAGTTGCTTAGCCAATATAATTTTAACTCACCTCCTGATTGTCAATTTTTAGCAGTTCCCCCTAATAACCCAGTCACTCAGCCTCCCGTGACTCCATTGGCATCTCGCCACATTAAAGACACTTCGCCAACTTTGTCTTTATCGGCCTCTCCGGGTATTGACATCCTTTTTAATTCTCCTATACCTAATGCAGGTGAGTCTACCAATCAGACAACGGAATCAGCCCAAGTCATCGTGTCTTCGGTGCGGGCTGGATCTGGTCGGAAGGGTAGACCTCCTCGCACTGCAGCGCCTAACAATAGGCCTGACAACTTAGTTGCCCCTACTCCTGAGCCCCCTATTTTAAATGTTGTTGCTCCTCGTAAGCAAGTATTTGTGTCTAGGTTATTCTCGGACACTACTTGTGAATCTGTAGCGGCATACATTTCTAGCAAAGTCTCTGCTAACGTCTCGGTTAGTAAATTTAATTTTGCTATTGCACGGGAAATAGCATCTTTTAAAATAAGTGTCCCTCACGACGTATTTTCTGTCATTTGTGACCCAAAATTTTGGCCACCACATATGATAGTTCATGAGTTTAAGCTCAAAAAACGAAGTGAATCCTCTCCTGTTTCTCTTACAGCCGGCAGTTCCAAAGCACAGGAGCCCGCTAGTACGGCTTCAAAAAACTAGACCTGCGGCCCGACTTTGCCTGTATTCATTACCAAAATGTTAGAGGCCTCCTTACTAAGCTCAAAAATCTATATTTGAGTAGTATGTCTTTTGATTCTGATATAATTGCTTTGTCAGAAACTTGGTTAAATCCTACAGTATCTGATTCTGAAGTTATGTCAAATAATTATCTTTTATATAGAAATGATCGACCGACTCGAAGTGGTGGCGTACTTATTGCTACTAAATCGACACTCCAGTCAGAACGCATTACTTTTAATGTGTCTTCTGATGTTGAAATTGTTGCCGTCAAAGTAACTGTTTCAACTCGATCAATTTTTATCACCTGCTCTTATATCCCTCCAAAAGCATCTCCGGCAATTTACTTGCAGCATTTTGCCTGTATTGATGAAATTAACCTTCAAGTCAAAGATAATGACTTATTTATTGTGTTGGGTGATTTTAATTTGCCTAAAATTTCTTGGTCATTTTTTAGTAGCACCAATTACCTTGTTCCCTTAAACCAAGATAATTTTTTAGATAACCTACTTGATCTCTCATTGTTTCAAATGAATTCAATAAGAAATCATAATGATCGTATTCTTGATCTGGTTTTTATTAATGACTTCGCAAATACTGCCGTCTCTAGGTCATCACCATTAAGTATCCCTGAAGATTTACATCATCCCACTTTAGAAATTTCTATCTCAATCTCCAAACCCTTTAGTTCACCTCTATTATGTCAGCAATTACCTCGTCGTTGTTTTCGTAAGGGAAATTATTCATTGCTTAATGAACTTATCCTTGCTACCGACTGGTGCTTTTTAGATAAAGCGACTGACATCGATATTGCCCTTAGTTCTTTCTATGAGACCCTAAATGCACTCTTAGATGTGTGCATTCCAAATTATGTTCCACCGTCTGGTTCTATAAAGCCTCCCTGGTTTACACCTAGACTTTCTTATTTAAAAAATATTAAATCTAAATATTTTAAAAAATATAAGAAGTCTGGCTCAAGTCTTGACTGGTGTAAGTACACAATAGCCAAGTCGGACTTCGCCAATTTAAACTTGCTATGCTACGAGAACTATCTAACTCGATGCAAAAGACAGTTTTCCCGTGACCCTAAACAATTTTACAAATTTGTTAACTTGAAGAGTAAGTCTCACGGTTTACCTTCCTCTTTTTTTTATGGGATAGATAATGCCAGCAACGATTCTGCAGCCGCTAAACTTTTTGCTAACTTTTTCCAATCCACCTACTCTCCAATCTCCACTTCTAATTCATCTTATCCTTATTCTATTTTTCAATCAAACACTATGTTTGCTCCCTCTATTTCTTATAACACTATAATCTCTTCTCTTATTTCTTTAAAATCTTCTTTCATCCCTGGGCCAGACAACATTCCTAGTTGTCTTCTTAAGGAATGCTGCTCTTCTTTAGCTGCTCCGTTGCATAAGCTTTTTAATCTATCCCTTGAATCTTCAACCTTTCCATATCTTTGGAAAGAATCTTATATCATTCCTCTCCACAAAAAAGATGGTAAGTCTGATATTTCGAACTACAGAGGCATTGCAAAGCTATCAGCCATTCCTAAATTATTTGAAAAAATCCTTGTTTCGTCTTTGCAGCATCTCTGTAAATCGATAATTTCCCCTACTCAACACGGCTTTATTAAGGGTCGGTCCACTACGACCAACTTGCTTGAGTTTACCTCCCTGGTAAATGATGCATTTTCAGAGAAAAAGCAAACGGATGTCATATACACTGACTTCAGTAAAGCCTTTGACTCTGTGAACCACGACCTTTTACTATACAAACTTAGGTGCATAGGTTTCCCCTCTTCCTTTTTACGTTGGGTTTCCACCTACCTAAAAGGTAGGACCCAAAAAGTGCTCCTTAGATCTACCATTTCGAGTTCGGTTTACGTTACTTCTGGTGTACCTCAAGGAAGTCACTTAGGGCCTTTATTTTTTACTCTGTTCATTAACGATCTACCCACTATCCTGGCCCATTCATATATTTTAATGTATGCGGATGATGTAAAGCTTATTTTTTCATACACTGATCCCCTTCTTCATAATCGTCTGCAAGATGATTTGAACGCTATGCAACTATGGTGCTCGGCCAATAAGTTGCATCTAAATTGTTCAAAGTGTATGTTCATGACATTTAGTCGTTCTAGGCCCTACTTAGCTTCTTATACGATTGACAATACCCCTTTGAAACGTATAAAATATATAAAGGATCTTGGAGTTTTATTTGATTGCAAATTATGCTTCAATTTACATATCTCCACTATAGTTAATGACGCCAAAGGAGTACTTGGTTTCATTAAACGTTGGTCGAAAGAATTTAATGATCCTTTTACCACGAAACTCCTTTACGTCTCTTTAGTTCGTCCCATCCTGGAATACTGTTCGTGCATTTGGAGCCCGCAGTATCAAATAAACCAGAATCGAATTGAATCAGTTCAAAAGCAATTCTTGCTTTTCGCCTTACGTGGTTTTAACTGGGATCCCAACCTTCGTTTACCACCGTACTCCCATAGGCTTCGTCTTCTTAATCTTCCGTCTTTAATTAATCGTAGGAAAACTCTTGGTGTTGTTTTTCTTCACAAATTGATTATTGGCGAGATCGATTCTAGTTCCCTTCTTACCCGCCTCACCTTTTCTGTCCCCCGCATGTCTACTAGGAATTACAAGCCTTTATTTTTACCCACATGCACAACTGATTACGCTTCACACGATTCGTTTCGGGTCTTATGCACAACCTATAATAGCCTCTTTCATGTTTTCTCCTCAGAGCTCTCTCTCCCTTCCCTAAAATCCGCACTTTTCCAATATCTTTCCCTTAATTCCTGACCTAAGTAACACTAATAACTTGTTTTATTACATTCTACTAATTTAACATTCTTTACAATTACTAACATCATTACTAATCCTTATTGATCTGATTGGGTTTTTCTGGGTTTTCCCCAATCCTTGCAACAAATGTTGGATCATTTATAATTTTTTGCATACCCCAGATCTAATTCTTATTCTAATTTAAATCTTTATTTACAGTTTATATTTATATTTAATTTTAATATTAATTTTATCTTTATTTTTTAATCTTTAATTTAATTCTTTATACGATTTTTTTTGTTCCTTGCCGACTGCTTTTTAGTCGTGCATAAATAAATAAATAAATAAATAAATATAAGAGCTAGAGACACCAAACTTGGTATGTAGGTTCTTCTATGCTGCAAGCAGATCAAGTTTGTTTCAAAATTCGGCCACGCCCCTTTTAACGCCCACAAATCGAAAAAGAAAATTTCATATCTAAATTATAAGAACAATTGAAAAGCTAGTGACACCAAATTTTGATTCATTAAAATCAATGGAGAGACGGTAATATAATATTATTTTGTGTTCAAGCATGTTTTTATTGACTTTGATGACTTCCTTGTGGAGCGGCATGACCTTTAGTATGAAAATTGTTTGTTATTTTTGAAATATATTAACCAATCTCACACAATATAAATTGATTGTTATTTTACACATTTTGGTCATAATGAGTAAGACAATATCCCACAAAAAAAACCTCTAAACGAGGTAAAAGTCTAGTGACGAAAGCAATTTCCAGCCCCAAAATTTCTGATATCCAATTTTGTGACGAACAAAATTGAGTTTAATATAAAAATTTTAAATAAAAATATAAATTAATAAAAAAAAAAAATTGGCCTTGTGCACTGTGCGCAAAAAGGGTGAGCTTCTTTGTACATAAAAATTACTTTTTGCACAGTGCCGAATGCCAATTGTTTTTTTTTTATTAATTTATATTTTTATTTAAAATTTTTATATTAAACTCAATTTTGTTCGTCACAAAATTGGATATCAGAAATTTTGGGGCTGGAAATTGCTTTCGTCACTAGACTTTTACCTCGTTTAGAGGTTTTTTTTGTGGGATATCAGAAATTTTTGCAATTGCTTTTGCTGTTGACATTGTAAATTTATCATTGTTGAATATTTTTTTATATTTAAAAAAAAAAATTTTTTTTTAATTATAAAGAAAAGTAGGGGGCTCCGCCCCCTGCTCGCATTGCTTAAGTTGCTACTCTACTGTCGGAAGCCCCGTACCTACTGTGAGAAAAAAAAGTTTCTCATACTAAGACTTAGACTTCGCCCGATCGGTCCTATGACAGTTATATGATATAGTGGTTCGATTAGAACCAACTTTCTTCAGGATCTATAAGTCTAACTTAAATGCATATTCTATTAGTTTTGTTACGATATCTCTTGTAAAAAAAAGTTTTTTATGCTAAGACTTGTTTTCGCCCGATCGGTCCTATGACAGCTATATGATATAGTGGTCCGATTTGAACCAACTTTGGCCAGGATATATAAAACGAAGTTAAATGCATATTTTATCAGTTTGGTTGAGATATCTCATAAAACAAAAAAGTTTTTCGTACTAAGACTCCATTTTCCCCCGATCGGTCCTATGACAGCTATATGTTATAGTGGTCCGATTTGAACCAACTTTGCACAGAATATATAAAACCAAGTTAAATGCGTATTGTGTCAGTTTGTTTGAGATATCTCATGCAACCAAAAAGTTTTTCTTACTAAAACCTGATTTTCGACCGATAGGAAAATGTATACATTCAGTTAACAAGCAATATCTTCCAAACCCCTTGGTCAAAGTTTATGTTTCATATACTAAAAAACGCAAAATTCTACGTACTACAACATACTAAAATTTAATTAAAATCGTTAGAGCCGTTTTGTCAGAAATCGCCAAAATGTAAGCTAAAAAACTTTATTTCACCTGTAAAATGTTACCTGAGTACTTTAGAAAAAAAGTTTAAAGGTACGCCTAAAAGCCCTCAAGCACACCTTTCCAATGATACCCAGAACATATCTATAGCTACTATGGTATGGAAACTGGTGAGGTTTCAAATTTAGCGGGATTTAGCGATTTCCCGCTAAACTAGCGGGAAATTGAAAAAGTCGTAAAACAAACATTTCTAGATTTTCAAAAATGAACAAATCCCCATCATAACATCTACGCTTTTTTAGCGCTTTGATACAAACAGACAAACAGACAAACAAAGAAACTTTTTCACTTCATTTTTAGTATTCTACTAAAATTTTCAAATTTATTTATCTTTTGAACCAGTTATCGGATTTGGGTCATCAAGGTATCAAACGACGCGTATTTTTGATAAGAATTTTTAAAAAATAAAAAGTTTTACGTAAAAGCCCCAACGGCTCCATAAGCTGCGATCATATAAATTTTTCCCCTCCCACTTACACTCCCGTATCTCATGACCCAGGTGAATTAGCAAAAGTTTTAGTATGCCATTTTGTAAGTTAGGACTAAACCTTTCGATCGGTATATAACTCGATCTGATCGGACAGTCGTAGCAAATTTTTCAACTTAGCTGTATATAGTTGTTAGTCGCCTTTCGCACCCTTCGTGCTGCTTTCGTCACTAACGCGAACTGCCGTCCGCAGTGAAACAAATTCAGAAAGTATAAGTAACATACATTTTTTGTGACACTTGACCAGGGAGCACCACGTTTCAGCCATTGTCAGATGTAATACTAAGCACCAAATCCAAAGTATATATTAGGATATGTTTGTATGAGACTGAAAAAGCTGGACCATTTCAAGAGTCTTTATCACGATTTCAGTATTTTCAAATGTGGACTTCATTATTTGAAGATTTATACCCAATATAGGCTTCTCCCTTCTGGTTAATACGTCAGCTTTTAGCGATTTAAGCTTCTTCTTAACAGAAGCCTTTATTTCCTCATTTACTGCTATCACTTAGATTGGACATGATCCGTAACGCTTCTGGATGTTACTGGAGTCATTTCCAAAGATATTCCAAAGATTTAAGATATTTCTAGGTCCTCCATCGCAACAGTTCTTATCAGAGATGCAGTAATAGTCTCCTCATCTGTTTCGCATGATATTTTTTTTTTCTATTTTTTGCACTTCACTCGAATTGTCATCTTTTAGCAAGTTGAAGACGTCTTGAGGCTTTGCATCGAGATGCCGCTTTAAATTTGTTGAATAGCGGCCAGCTAGTTTAGCACCACATACCAGCAATGACTCGAGCGAGCAAACAAAAACGCTCGTCGGTTAAGCACAGAGCAAGCCATAGGAAATCGAATTTGAGTGTTATCTAGTGACAGTTTCCTATCAGGTCACTAAACGAGAGGTTTTTTTCTGACAACAATTCTTACGAACTCTGACTATTATATCTGTATTGTCAAAGCTGGCTGTTGCAAACCCACAAGTGTCGGTAAGATTCAACAAGCAAAAAACTCTACTTACTGCTGGAGTACACAGATGACGCCATTTGAATTTTTGGTTGGAACAAAGATGCGAACTAAGACGGATGTTGAAATAAAACAATTAATTCAAGACCAGATCATTAAAAATTTAAAGAAATTCGAAGCGAGTAACAAAAACATGCGTAACAACAGATTGCAGTAATACAGGACACAAATAAAAAAAAACTTACGACCTACGACGCAAACCGGCACCAATATATAATGTTGGAGATAAGCGATTATACCAACAAAATTTGCTAGAACATTAAAGTAACGCTAAATACAAAACAGTCTGAATCAAGCTCCGTAAAAGTAAACGTTAAATTAAATGTAGTAATTTTGGTTTTATATTTTAAAATAGAACCTCAAACCTACATACTTTTGAAAATATTAATTAAAACATATCAACACAAATATAAGGAATTAGTAAAGGTTCTATTTTCTCTAAAGGTTTAACATTCGTAGAATTATCTACTGGAAAATTTGTCATTCCTCACGACTTTCACATAGTCGGACAAAAAGTTTTCAATACCTAGCGATGGCATTATTGAAAAGGATTTCTTAAAAAAGTATAATTGCTAATTAGGTTGCACACAAACATGTGATTCTCTAATAATTCGACCTTATAATCTAAATTATCCAATACATCCAATCTGTCAGGGTCATGCACTTTTTATACCCTGAGCCCATTAAAAATGGGCAAAAAAGGGTATAATGCGTTTGGCGGGATGTATGTAACAGGCAGAAGGAGGCGTGGCAGACCCCACAAAGTATATATATTCTTAATCAGGATCAACAGCCGAGTCGATTGAGCCATGTCCGTCTGTCTGTCCGTCTGTCCGTCCGTCCGTCTGTCCGTCTGTCTGTCCGTCTGTTTGAACGCATCGATCTCAGAAACTATAAAAGCTAGAGACATCAAACTTGGTATGTAGGTTCCTGGATACCATACGCAGATCAAGTTTGTTTTTATTTTTTAATCGGACCACTATATCATATAGCTGCCATAGGAACGATACATCGAAAATGAAGGTTTAGTATGAGAAAGTTTTGTGTTTGTTGAGATAACAGAACCAAACTAATAGATTATGTATCGGAGCTAGTATTATACATCCTGACAAAATTTGGTTAAAATCGGTTCACTATATCATATAGCTGCCATAGGAACGATACATCGAAAATGAAGGTTTAGTATAAAAAAGTTTTGTGTTTGTTGAGATATCAGAACCAAACTGATAGATTATGTATCAGAGCTGGTATTATACATCCTGACTAAATTTGGTTAAAATCGGTTTTCTATATCACATAGCTGCCATAGGAACGATGCATCGAAAATGAAGATTTAGTATGAAAAGCTTTGCGTTTGTTGAGATATCTTAACCAAACTGATAGAATATGCATTAATGTTGGTTTTGTACATTTTGACCAGATTTGGTTCAAATCGGCTTCATATATCATATAGCTGCCATAGAAGAGTTGCCATAGAAGAGTAGCTGGGCTCAGGGTATCCTACTGTCGAGCGTGCTCGACTGTAACCGCCCACTTGTTTTTAATTTTATTTATTTGTTTATTCGATTTTCCAGCCCTACAAGTATAAACTTATTATTTAGTGTGCTAGTCACAATGTGTTTTTCACTTAGAATGTGATTATGCTATATTATTATTAATTTTATATTTATACATTAATTGACGTTAATTAAATTTAATTATCACATAGATATTGATTTTAATCAAATGTCTGTAGGTGTCTTTCGAGCTTAATACTAAATTGCGTTGCACTTCTAATTGTTTTCAATATGTGAGGCAGATTGTTCATAAACGGGCAGTATACACGAAAAGTGATTTTCTGAGCTTGCTAATTTAATTCTACGGCACATAATATTATTTGTTCGTTGCGAAACGGCAAATTTAATTTTTATACCCTTAGCCCATTGAAAATGGGCAAAAAATGCGTTTCTCAGAATGTATGTAACAGGCAGAAGGTGGCGTGGCAGACTCCCAAAAGTATATATATTCTTGATCAGGATCAACAGCCGAGTCGATTGAGCCATGTCCGTGTGTCTGTCCGTCTGTTTGAACGCGTCGATCTCAGAAACTGTAAACGCTAGAGACATCAAACTTGGTATGTAGGTTCCTGGATACCATACGCAGATCAAGTTTGTTTTTATTTTTTAATCGGACCACTATATTATATAGCTGCCATAGGAACGATACATCGAAAATAAAGTTTTAGTATGGAAAAGTTTTTTGTTAGTTGAGATATCAGAACCAAACTGACAGAATATATATCTGGTCTCATATTATACATCCTGACCAATTTGGTTAGAATCGGTTAACTATATCATATAGCTGCCATTGTAACGATACATCGAAAATAAAGTTTTAGTATGGAAAAGTTTTTTGTTTTTTGAGATATCTTAACCAAACTGATAGAATATACATTAATGTTGGTTTTGTACATTCTGACCAGATTTGTTTCAAATTCATATATCGTATAGCTGCCATAGGAACAATTGGTCGAAAATAAACTTTTATTGAAAAGTACCTGGGCTCAGGGTATCCTACTGTCGAGCGTGCTCGACTGTAACCGCCCACTTGTTTGTTACAGATCCTTAGTTAAAATTATCCTTTGCAAAGGAATCAGTGCTCTATAGTCTAACCACAGTTTAAGGCTAAGGTCAAAAATTGTATTGCCGAATATAGCGATTCGGTCGTACCGTCCACGACTAAATATATATCTAGCGATTGCATTAAAGACAACCTTACAATAGACAAATATTTCAGCCCCATAAAACAACGTAGGTACGAGATACATTATTGCAATAAGCAGCTTGATCTGAACTGGCAGAATTGAATTTGAATAAAAATTTGAATTTCGCATAAGTTTTGCCTGTCGCTATGGATATGTAATGACTCCAAGTCAAGGTGTTATTGAAATAAATCCCCAAATTAGCAGCTCTGGTGATGTGGCCGATATGGCTGCCACAGATGCTTTTTAGACCCGGTACTTAAAAAAAGTACAGGGGTCTATTGGGTTTGTTTTACCGAATATGTGCGTAACAGGCAAAAGGAGGCGTGGCAGACCCTATAAAGTATATATATTCTTGATCAGCATCGATAGCCGAGTCGATATAGCAATGTCTGTCTGTCCGTCTGTCTGTATGAACACCTAGATCTCAGAGACTATAAGAGCTAGAGACACCAAACTTGGTATGTAGGTTCTTCTATGCTGCAAGCAGATCAAGTTTGTTTCAAAATTCGGCCACGCCCCTTTCAACGCCCACAAATCGAAAAAGAAAATTTCATATCTAAATTATAAGAACAATTGAAAAGCTAGTGACACCAAATTTTGATTCATTAAAATCAATGGAGAGACGGTAATATAATATTATTTTGTGTTCAAGCATGTTTTTATTGACTTTGATGACTTCCTTGTGGAGCGGCATGACCTTTAGTATGAAAATTGTTTGTTATTTTTGAAATATATTAACCAATCTCACATAATATAATTTGATTGTTATTTTACACATTTTGGTCATAATGAGTAAGACAATAACAAATTCAGAAAGTATAAGTAACATACATTTTTTGTGACACTTGACCAGGGAGCACCACGTTTCAGCCATTGTCAGATGTAATACTAAGCACCAAATCCAAAGTATATATTAGGATATGTTTGTATGAGACTGAAAAAGCTGGACCATTTCAAGAGTCTTTATCACGATTTCAGTATTTTTAAGTGTGGACTTCATTATTTGAAGATTTATACCCAATATAGGCTTCTCCATTCTGATTACTACGTCAGTTTTTAGCGATTTAAGCTTCTTCTTAACAGAAGCCTTTATTTCCTCATTTACTGCTATCACTTAGATTGGACATGATCCGTAACGCTTCTGGATGTTACTGGAGTCATTTCCAAAGATATTCCAAAGATTTAAGATATTTCTAGGTCCTCCATCGCAACAGTTCTTATCAGAGATGCAGTAATAGTCTCCTCATCTGTTTCGCATGATATTTTTTTTTTCTATTTTTTGCACTTCACTCGAATTGTCATCTTTTAGCAAGTTGAAGACGTCTTGAGGTTATGCATCGAATTTGAGTGTTATCTAGTGACAGTTTCCTCTCGGGTCACTAAACGAGAGGTTTTTTTCTGACAACAATTCTTACGAACTCTGACTATTATATCTGTATTGTCAAAGCTGGCTGTTGCAAACCCACAAGTGTCGGTAAGATTCAACAAGCAAAAAACTCTACTTACTGCTGGAGTACACAGATGACGCAATTTGAATTTTTGGTTGGAATAAAGATGCGAACTAAGACGGATGTTGAAATAAAACAATTAATTCAAGACCAGATCATTAAAAATTTAAAGAAATTCGAAGCGAGTAACAAAAACATGCGTAACAACAGATTGCAGTAATACAGGACACAAATAAAAAAAAACTTACGACCTACGACGCAAACCGGCACCAATATATAATGTTAGAGATAAGCGATTATACCAACAAAATTTGCTAGAACATTAAAGTAACACTAAATACAAAACAGTCTGAATCAAGCTGCGTAAAAGTAAACGTTAAATTAAATGTAGTAATTTTGGTTTTATATTTTTAAAATAGAACCTCAACCCTACATACATTTGAAAATATTAATTAAAACATATCAGCACAAATATAAGGAATTAGTAAGGTTCTATTTTCTCTAAAGGTTTAACATTCGTAGAATTATCTACTGGAAAATTTGTCATTCCTCACGACTTTCACATAGTCGGACAAAAAGTTTTCAATACCTAGCGATGGCATTATTGAAAAGGATTTCTTAAAAAAGTATAATTGCTAATTAGGTTGCACACAAACATGTGATTCTCTAATAATTCGACCTTATAATCTAAATTATCCAATACATCCAATCTGTCAGGGTCATGCACTTTTTATACCCTGAGCCCATTAAAAATGGGCCAAAAAGGGTATAATGCGTTTGGCGGGATGTATGTAACAGGCAGAAGGAGGCGTGGCAGACCCCACAAAGTATATATATTCTTAATCAGGATCAACAGCCGAGTCGATTGAGCCATGTCCGTCTGTCTGTCCGTCTGTCCGTCTGTTTGAACGCATCGATCTCAGAAACTATAAAAGCTAGAGACATCAAACTTGGTATGTAGGTTCCTAGATACCATACGCAGATCAAGTTTGTTTTTATTTTTTAATCGGACCACTATATCATATAGCTGCCATAGGAACGATACATCGAAAATGAATGAAGGTTTAGTATGAGAAAGTTTTGTGTTTGTTGAGATAACAGAACCAAACTAATAGATTATGTATCGGAGCTAGTATTATACATCCTGACAAAATTTGGTTAAAATCGGTTAACTATATCATATAGCTGCCATAGGAACGATACATCGAAAATGAAGGTTTAGTATAAAAAAGTTTTGTGTTTGTTGAGATATCAGAACCAAACTGATAGATTATGTATCAGAGCTGGTATTATACATCCTGACTAAATTTGGTTAAAATCGGTTTTCTATATCACATAGCTGCCATAGGAACGATGCATCGAAAATGAAGATTTAGTATGAAAAGCTTTGCGTTTGTTGAGATATCTTAACCAAACTGATAGAATATGCATTAATGTTGGTTTTGTACATTTTGACCAGATTTGGTTCAAATCGGCTTCATATATCATATAGCTGCCATAGAAGAGTTGCCATAGAAGAGTAGCTGGGCTCAGGGTATCCTACTGTCGAGCGTGCTCGACTGTAACCGCCCACTTGTTTTTAATTTTATTTATTTGTTTATTCGATTTCCCAGCACTACAAGTATAAACTTATTATTTAGTGTGCTAGTCACAATGTGTTTTTCACTTAGAATGTGATTATTCTATATTATTATTAATTTTATATTTATACATTAATTGACGTTAATTAAATTTAATTATCACATAGATATATATTTTAATCAAATGTCTGTAGGTGTCTTTTGAGCTTAATACTAAATTGCGTTGCACTTCTAATTGTTTTCAATATGTGAGGCAGATTGTTCATAAACGGGCAGTATACACGAAAAGTGATTTTCTGAGCTTGCTAAATTAATTCTATGGCACATAATATTATTTGTTCGTTGCGGAACGGCAAATTTAATTTTTATACCCTTAGCCCATTGAAAATGGGCAAAAAAGGGTATAATGCGTTTGGCAGAATGTATGTAACAGGCAGAAGGGGGCGTGGCAGACTCCCAAAAGTATATATATTCTTGATCAGGATCAACAGCCGAGTCGATTGAGCCATGTCCGTGTGTCTGTCCGTCTGTTTGAACGCGTCGATCTCAGAAACTATAAACGCTAGAGACATCAAACTTGGTATGTAGGTTCCTGGATACCATACGCAGATCAAGTTTGTTTTTATTTTTTAATCGGACCACTATATCATATAGCTGCCATAGGAACGATACATCGAAAATAAAGTTTTAGTGTGGAAAAGTTTTTTGTTAGTTGAGATATCAGAACCAAACTGACAGAATATATATCTGGTCTCATATTATACATCCTGACCAAGTTTGGTTAGAATCGATTAACTATATCATATAGCTGCCATAGTAACGATACATCGAAAATAAAGTTTTAGTATGGAAAAGTTTTTTGTTTTTTTGAGATATCTTAACCAAACTGATAGAATATGCATTAATGTTGGTTTTGTACATTCTGACCAGATTTGTTTCAAATTCATATATCGTATAGCTGCCATAGGAACAATTGGTCGAAAATAAACTTTTATTGAAAAGTACCTGGGCTCAGGGTATCCTACTGTCGAGCGTGCTCGACTGTAACCGCCCACTTGTTTGTTACAGATCCTTAGTTAAAATTATCCTTTGCAAAGGAATCAGTGCTCTATAGTCTAACCACAGTTTAAGGCTAAGGTCAAAAATTGTATTGCCGAATATAGCGATTCGGTCGTACCGTCCACGACTAAATATATATCTAGCGATTGCATTAAAGACAACCTTACAATAGACAAATATTTCAGCCCCATAAAACAACGTAGGTACGAGATACATTATTGCAATAAGCAGCTTGATCTGAACTGGCAGAATTGAATTTGAATAAGAATTTGAATTTCGCATAAGTTTTGCCTGTCGCTAAGGATATGTAATGACTCCAAGTCAAGGTGTTATTGAAATAAATCCCCAAATTAGCAGCTCTGGTGATGTGGCCGATATGGCTGCCACAGATGCTTTTTAGACCCGGTACTTAAAAAAAGTACAGGGGTCTATTGGGTTTGTTTTACCGAATATGTGCGTAACAGGCAAAAGGAAGCGTGGCAGACCCTATAAAGTATATATATTCTTGATCAGCATCAATAGCCGAGTCGATATAGCAATGTCTGTCTGTCCGTCTGTATGAACACCTAGAACTCAGAGACTATAAGAGCTAGAGACACCAAACTTGGTATGTAGGTTCTTCTATGCTGCAAGCAGATCAAGTTTGTTTCAAAATTCGGCCACGCCCCTTTTAACGCCCACAAATCGAAAAAGAAAATTTCATATCTAAATTATAAGAACAATTGAAAAGCTAGTGACACCAAATTTTGATTCATTAAAATCAATGGAGAGACGGTAATATAATATTATTTTGTGTTCAAGCATGTTTTTATTGACTTTGATGACTTCCTTGTGGAGCGGCATGACCTTTAGTATGAAAATTGTTTGTTATTTTTGAAATATATTAACCAATCTCACACAATATAAATTGATTGTTATTTTACACATTTTGGTCATAATGAGTAAGACAATAACAAATTCAGAAAGTATAAGTAACATACATTTTTTGTGACACTTGACCAGGGAGCACCACGTTTCAGCCATTGTCAGATGTAATACTAAGCACCAAATCCAAAGTATATATTAGGATATGTTTGTATGAGACTGAAAAAGCTGGACCATTTCAAGAGTCTTTATCACGATTTCAGTATTTTCAAATGTGGACTTCATTATTTGAAGATTTATACCCAATATAGGCTTCTCCATTCTGATTACTACGTCAGTTTTTAGCGATTTAAGCTTCTTCTTAACAGAAGCCTTTATTTCCTCATTTACTGCTATCACTTAGATTGAACATGATCCGTAACGCTTCTGGATGTTACTGGAGTCATTTCCAAAGATATTCCAAAGATTTAAGATATTTCTAGGTCCTCCATCGCAACAGTTCTTATCAGAGATGCAGTAATAGTCTCCTCATCTGTTTCGCATGATATTTTTTTTTCTATTTTTTGCACTTCACTCGAATTGTCATCTTTTAGCAAGTTGAAGACGTCTTGAGGTTATGCATCGAATTTGAGTGTTATCTAGTGACAGTTTCCTATCGGGTCACTAAACGAGAGGTTTTTTTCTGACAACAATTCTTACGAACTCTGACTATTATATCTGTATTGTCAAAGCTGGCTGTTGCAAACCCACAAGTGTCGGTAAGATTCAACAAGCAAAAAACTCTACTTACAGCTGGAGTACACAGATGACGCAATTTGAATTTTTGGTTGGAACAAAGATGCGAACTAAGACGGATGTTGAAATAAAACAATTAATTCAAGACCAGATCATTAAAAATTTAAAGAAATTCGAAGCGAGTAACAAAAACATGCGTAACAACAGATTGCAGTAATACAGGACACAAATAAAAAAAAACTTACGAACTACGACGCAAACCGGCACCAATATATAATGTTAGAGATAAGCGATTATACCAACAAAATTTGCTAGAACATTAAAGTAACACTAAATACAAAACAGTCTGAATCAAGCTGCGTAAAAGTAAACGTTAAATTAAATGTAGTAATTTTGGTTTTATATTTTTAAAATAGAACCTCAACCCTACATACATTTGAAAATATTAATTAAAACATATCAGCACAAATATAAGGAATTAGTAAGGTTCTATTTTCTCTAAAGGTTTAACATTCGTAGAATTATCTACTGGAAAATTTGTCATTCCTTACGACTTTCACATAGTCGGACAAAAAGTTTTCAATACCTAGCGATGGCATTATTGAAAAGGATTTCTTAAAAAAGTATAATTGCTAATTAGGTTGCACACAAACATGTGATTCTCTAATAATTCGACCTTATAATCTAAATTATCCAATACATCCAATCTGTCAGGGTCATGCACTTTTTATACCCTGAGCCCATTAAAAATGGGCAAAAAAGGGTATAATGCGTTTGGCGGGATGTATGTAACAGGCAGAAGGAGGCGTGGCAGACCCCACAAAGTATATATATTCTTAATCAGGATCAACAGCCGAGTCGATTGAGCCATGTCCGTCTGTCTGTCCGTCCGTCCGTCTGTCCGTCTGTCTGTCCGTCTGTTTGAACGCATCGATCTCAGAAACTATAAAAGCTAGAGACATCAAACTTGGTATGTAGGTTCCTGGATACCATACGCAGATCAAGTTTGTTTTTATTTTTTAATCGGACCACTATATCATATAGCTGCCATAGGAACGATACATCGAAAATGAAGGTTTAGTATGAGAAAGTTTTGTGTTTGTTGAGATATCAGAACCAAACTGACAGAATATATATCTGGTCTCATATTATACATCCTGACCAAGTTTGGTTAGAATCGGTTAACTATATCATATAGCTGCCATAGTAACGATACATCGAAAATAAAGTTTTAGTATGGAAAAGTTTTTTGTTTTTTGAGATACCTTAACCAAACTGATAGAATATGCATTAATGTTGGTTTTGTACATTCTGACCAGATTTGGTTCAAATCGGCTTCATATATCGTATAGCTGCCATAGGAACAATTGGTCGAAAATAAACTTTTATTGAAAAGTACCTGGGCTCAGGGTATCCTACTGTCGAGCGTGCTCGACTGTAACCGCCCACTTGTTTGTTACAGATCCTTAGTTAAAATTATCCTTTGCAAAGGAATCAGTGCTCTATAGTCTAACCACAGTTTAAGGCTAAGGTCAAAAATTGTATTGCCGAATATAGCGATTTGGTCGTACCGTCCACGACTAAATATATATCTAGCGATTGCATTAAAGACAACCTTACAATAGACAAATATTTCAGCCCCATAAAACAACGTAGGTACGAGATACATTATTGCAATAAGCAGCTTGATCTGAACTGGCAGAATTGAATTTGAATAAGAATTTGAATTTCGCATAAGTTTTGCCTGTTGCTATGGATATGTAATGACTCCAAGTCAAGGTGTTATTGAAATAAATCCCCAAATTAGCAGCTCTGGTGATGTGGCCGATATGGCTGCCACAGATGCTTTTTAGACCCGGTACTTAAAAAAAGTACAGGGGTCTATTGGGTTTGTTTTACCGAATATGTGCGTAACAGGCAAAAGGAGGCGTGACAGACCCTATAAAGTATATATATTCTTGATCAGCATCAATAGCCGAGTCGATATAGCAATGTCTGTCTGTCCGTCTGTCTGTCTGTCTGTATGAACACCTAGATCTCAGAGACTATAAGAGCTAGAGACACCAAACTTGGTATGTAGGTTCTTCTATGCTGCAAGCAGATCAAGTTTGTTTCAAAATTCGGCCACGCCCCTTTTAACGCCCACAAATCGAAAAAGAAAATTTCATATCTAAATTATAAGAACAATTGAAAAGCTAGTGACACCAAATTTTGATTCATTAAAATCAATGGAGAGACGGTAATATAATATTATTTTGTGTTCAAGCATGTTTTTATTGACTTTGATGACTTTCTTGTGGAGCGGCATGACCTTTAGTATGAAAATTGTTTGTTATTTTTGAAATATATTAACCAATCTCACACAATATAAATTGATTGTTATTTTACACATTTTGGTCATAATGAGTAAGACAATAACAAATTCAGAAAGTATAAGTAACATACATTTTTTGTGACACTTGACCAGGGAGCACCACGTTTCAGCCATTGTCAGATGTAATACTAAGCACCAAATCCAAAGTATATATTAGGATATGTTTGTATGAGACTGAAAAAGCTGGACCATTTCAAGAGTCTTTATCACGATTTCAGTATTTTCAAATGTGGACTTCATTATTTGAAGATTTATACCCAATATAGGCTTCTCCATTCTGATTACTACGTCAGTTTTTAGCGATTTAAGCTTCTTCTTAACAGAAGCCTTTATTTCCTCATTTATTGCTATCACTTAGATTGGACATGATCCGTAACGCTTCTGGATGTTACTGGAGTCATTTCCAAAGATATTCCAAAGATTTAAGATATTTCTAGGTCCTCCATCGCAACAGTTCTTATCAGAGATGCAGTAATAGTCTCCTCATCTGTTTCGCATGATATTTTTTTTTTCTATTTTTTGCACTTCACTCGAATTGTCATCTTTTAGAAAGTTGAAGACGTCTTGAGGTTTTGCATCGAGATGCCGCTTTAAATTTGTTGAATAGCGGCCAGCTAGTTTAGCACCACATACCAGCAATGACTCGAGCGAGCAAACAAAAACGCTGGTCGGTTGAGCACAGAGCAAGCCATAGGAAAACGAATTTGAGTGTTATCTAGTGACAGTTTCCTATCGGGTCACTAAACGAGAGGTTTTTTTCTGACAACAATTCTTACGAACTCTGACTATTATATCTGTATTGTCAAAGCTGGCTGTTGCAAACCCACAAGTGTCGGTAAGTTCAACAAGCAAAAAACTGTACTTACTGCTGGAGTACACAGATGACGCAATTTGAATTTTTGGTTGGAACAAAGATGCGAACTTAGACGGATGTTGAAATAAAACAATTAATTCAAGACCAGATCATTAAAAATTTAAAGAAATTCGAAGCGAGTAACAAAAACATGCGTAACAACAGATTGCAGTAATACAGGACACAAATAAAAAAAAACTTACGACCTACGACGCAAACCGGCACCAATATATAATGTTAGAGATAAGCGATTATACCAACAAAATTTGCTAGAACATTAAAGTAACACTAAATACAAAACAGTCTGAATCAAGCTGCGTAAAAGTAAACGTTAAATTAAATGTAGTAATTTTGGTTTTATATTTTTAAAATAGAACCTCAACCCTACATACATTTGAAAATATTAATTAAAACATATCAGCACAAATATAAGGAATTAGTAAGGTTCTATTTTCTCTAAAGGTTTAACATTCGTAGAATTATCTACTGGAAAATTTGTCATTCCTCACGACTTTCACATAGTCGGACAAAAAGTTTTCAATACCTAGCGATGGCATTATTGAAAAGGATTTCTTAAAAAAGTATAATTGCTAATAAGGTTGCACACAAACATGTGATTCTCTAATAATTCGACCTTATAATCTAAATTATCCAATACATCCAATCTGTCAGGGTCATGCACTTTTTATACCCTGAGCCCATTAAAAATGGGCAAAAAAGGGTATAATGCGTTTGGCGGGATGTATGTAACAGGCAGAAGGAGGCGTGGCAGACCCCACAAAGTATATATATTCTTAATCAGGATCAACAGCCGAGTCGATTGAGCCATGTCCGTCTGTCTGTCCGTCTGTCCGTCCGTCCGTCTGTCCGTCTGTCTGTCCGTCTGTTTGAACGCATCGATCTCAGAAACTATAAAAGCTAGAGACATCAAACTTGGTATGTAGGTTCCTGGATACCATACGCAGATCAAGTTTGTTTTTATTTTTTAATCGGACCACTATATCATATAGCTGCCATAGGAACGATACATCGAAAATGAATGAAGGTTTAGTATGAGAAAGTTTTGTGTTTGTTGAGATAACAGAACCAAACTAATAGATTATGTATCGGAGCTAGTATTATACATCCTGACAAAATTTGGTTAAAATCGGTTAACTATATCATATAGCTGCCATAGGAACGATACATCGAAAATGAAGGTTTAGTATAAAAAAGTTTTGTGTTTGTTGAGATATCAGAACCAAACTGATAGATTATGTATCAGAGCTGGTATTATACATCCTGACTAAATTTGGTTAAAATCGGTTTTCTATATCACATAGCTGCCATAGGAACGATGCATCGAAAATGAAGATTTAGTATGAAAAGCTTTGCGTTTGTTGAGATATCTTAACCAAACTGATAGAATATGCATTAATGTTGGTTTTGTACATTTTGACCAGATTTGGTTCAAATCGGCTTCATATATCATATAGCTGCCATAGAAGAGTTGCCATAGAAGAGTAGCTGGGCTCAGGGTATCCTACTGTCGAGCGTGCTCGACTGTAACCGCACACTTGTTTTTAATTTTATTTATTTGTTTATTCGATTTCCCAGCACTACAAGTATAAACTTATTATTTAGTGTGCTAGTCACAATGTGTTTTTCACTTAGAATGTGATTATTCTATATTATTATTAATTTTATATTTATACATTAATTGACGTTAATTAAATGTAATTATCACATAGATATATATTTTAATCAAATGTCTGTAGGTGTCTTTTGAGCTTAATACTAAATTGCGTTGCACTTCTAATTGTTTTCAATATGTGAGGCAGATTGTTCATAAACGGGCAGTATACACGAAAAGTGATTTTCTGAGCTTGCTAATTTAATTCTAGGGCACATAATATTATTTGTTTGTTGCGAAACGGCAAATTTAATTTTTATACCCTTAGCCCATTGAAAATGGGCAAAAAATGCGTTTCTCAGAATGTATGTAACAGGCAGAAGGTGGCGTGGCAGACTCCCAAAAGTATATATATTCTTGATCAGGATCAACAGCCGAGTCGATTGAGCCATGTCCGTGTGTCTGTCCGTCTGTTTGAACGCGTCGATCTCAGAAACTATAAACGCTAGAGACATCAAACTTGGTATGTAGGTTCCTGGATACCATACGCAGATCAAGTTTGTTTTTATTTTTTAATCGGACCACTATATCATATAGCTGCCATAGGAACGATACATCGAAAATAAAGTTTTAGTATGGAAAAGTTTTTTGTTAGTTGAGATATCAGAACCAAACTGACAGAATATATATCTGGTCTCATATTATACATCCTGACCAAGTTTGGTTAGAATCGGTTAACTATATCATATAGCTGCCATAGTAACGATACATCGAAAATAAAGTTTTAGTATGGAAAAGTTTTTTGTTTTTTTGAGATATCTTAACCAAACTGATAGAATATGCATTAATGTTGGTTTTGTACATTCTGACCAGATTTGTTTCAAATTCATATATCGTATAGCTGCCATAGGAACAATTGGTCGAAAATAAACTTTTATTGAAAAGTACCTGGGCTCAGGGTATCCTACTGTCGAGCGTGCTCGACTGTAACCGCCCACTTGTTTGTTACAGATCCTTAGTTAAAATTATCCTTTGCAAAGGAATCAGTGCTCTATAGTCTAACCACAGTTTAAGGCTAAGGTCAAAAATTGTATTGCCGAATATAGCGATTCGGTCGTACCGTCCACGACTAAATATATATCTAGCGATTGCATTAAAGACAACCTTACAATAGACAAATATTTCAGCCCCATAAAACAACGTAGGTACGAGATACATTATTGCAATAAGCAGCTTGATCTGAACTGGCAGAATTGAATTTGAATAAGAATTTGAATTTCGCATAAGTTTTGCCTGTCGCTAAGGATATGTAATGACTCCAAGTCAAGGTGTTATTGAAATAAATCCCCAAATTAGCAGCTCTGGTGATGTGGCCGATATGGCTGCCACAGATGCTTTTTAGACCCGGTACTTAAAAAAAGTACAGGGGTCTATTGGGTTTGTTTTACCGAATATGTGCGTAACAGGCAAAATGAGGCGTGGCAGACCCTATAAAGTATATATATTCTTGATCAGCATCAATAGCCGAGTCGATATAGCAATGTCTGTCTGTCCGTCTGTCTGTCTGTCTGTATGAACACCTAGATCTCAGAGACTATAAGAGCTAGAGACACCAAACTTGGTATGTAGGTTCTTCTATGCTGCAAGCAGATCAAGTTTGTTTCAAAATTCGCCCACGCCCCTTTTAACGCCCACAAATCGAAAAAGAAAATTTCATATCTAAATTATAAGAACAATTGAAAAGCTAGTGACACCAAATTTTGATTCATTAAAATCAATGGAGAGACGGTAATATAATATTATTTTGTGTTCAAGCATGTTTTTATTGACTTTGATGACTTTCTTGTGGAGCGGCATGACCTTTAGTATGAAAATTGTTTGTTATTTTTGAAATATATTAACCAATCTCACACAATATAAATTGATTGTTATTTTACACATTTTGGTCATAATGAGTAAGACAATAACAAATTCAGAAAGTATAAGTAACATACATTTTTTGTGACACTTGACCAGGGAGCACCACGTTTCAGCCATTGTCAGATGTAATACTAAGCACCAAATCCAAAGTATATATTAGGATATGTTTGTATGAGACTGAAAAAGCTGGACCATTTCAAGAGTCTTTATCACGATTTCAGTATTTTCAAATGTGGACTTCATTATTTGAAGATTTATACCCAATATAGGCTTCTCCATTCTGATTACTACGTCAGTTTTTAGCGATTTAAGCTTCTTCTTAACAGAAGCCTTTATTTCCTCATTTACTGCTATCACTTAGATTGGACATGATCCGTAACGCTTCTGGATGTTACTGGAGTCATTTCCAAAGATATTCCAAAGATTTAAGATATTTCTAGGTCCTCCATCGCAACAGTTCTTATCAGAGATGCAGTAATAGTCTCCTCATCTGTTTCGTATGATATTTTTTTTCTATTTTTAGCCCTTCACTCGAATTGTCATCTTTTAGCAAGTTGAAGACGTCTTGAGGTTATGCATCGAATTTGAGTGTTATCTAGTGACAGTTTCCTATCGGGTCACTAAACGAGAGGTTTTTTTCTGACAACAATTCTTACGAACTCTGACTATTATATCTGTATTGTCAAAGCTGGCTGTTGCAAACCCACAAGTGTCGGTAAGATTCAACAAGCAAAAAACTCTACTTACAGCTGGAGTACACAGATGACGCAATTTGAATTTTTGGTTGGAACAAAGATGCGAACTAAGACGGATGTTGAAATAAAACAATTAATTCAAGACCAGATCTTTAAAAATTTAAAGAAATTCGAAGCGAGTAACAAAAACATGCGTAACAACAGATTGCAGTAATACAGGACACAAATAAAAAAAAACTTACGACCTACGACGCAAACCGGCACCAATATATAATGTTAGAGATAAGCGATTATACCAACAAAATTTGCTAGAACATTAAAGTAACACTAAATACAAAACAGTCTGAATCAAGCTGCGTAAAAGTAAACGTTAAATTAAATGTAGTAATTTTGGTTTTATATTTTTAAAATAGAACCTCAACCCTACATACATTTGAAAATATTAATTAAAACATATCAGCACAAATATAAGGAATTAGTAAGGTTCTATTTTCTCTAAAGGTTTAACATTCGTAGAATTATCTACTGGAAAATTTGTCATTCCTTACGACTTTCACATAGTCGGACAAAAAGTTTTCAATACCTAGCGATGGCATTATTGAAAAGGATTTCTTAAAAAAGTATAATTGCTAATTAGGTTGCACACAAACATGTGATTCTCTAATAATTCGACCTTATAATCTAAATAATCCAATACATCCAATCTGTCAGGGTCATGCACTTTTTATACCCTGAGCCCATTAAAAATGGGCAAAAAAGGGTATAATGCGTTTGGCGGGATGTATGTAACAGGCAGAAGGAGGCGTGGCAGACCCCACAAAGTATATATATTCTTAATCAGGATCAACAGCCGAGTCGATTGAGCCATGTCCGTCTGTCTGTCCGTCTGTCCGTCCGTCCGTCTGTCCGTCTGTCTGTCCGTCTGTTTGAACGCATCGATCTCAGAAACTATAAAAGCTAGAGACATCAAACTTGGTATGTAGGTTCCTGGATACCATACGCAGATCAAGTTTGTTTTTATTTTTTAATCGGACCACTATATCATATAGCTGCCATAGGAACGATACATCGAAAATGAAGGCTTAGTATGAGAGAGTTTTGTGTTTGTTGAGATATCAGAACCAAACTAATAGATTATGTATCGGAGCTAGTATTATACATCCTGACAAAATTTGGTTAAAATCGGTTAACTATATCATATAGCTGCCATAGGAACGATACATCGAAAATGAAGGTTTAGTATAAAAAAGTTTTGTGTTTGTTGAGATATCAGAACCAAACTGATAGATTATGTATCAGAGCTGGTATTATACATCCTGACTAAATTTGGTTAAAATCGGTTTTCTATATCACATAGCTGCCATAGGAACGATGCATCGAAAATGAAGATTTAATATGAAAAGCTTTGCGTTTGTTGAGATATCTTAACCAAACTGATAGAATATGCATTAATGTTGGTTTTGTACATTTTGACCAGATTTGGTTCAAATCGGCTTCATATATCATATAGCTGCCATAGAAGAGTTGCCATAGAAGAGTAGCTGGGCTCAGGGTATCCTACTGTCGAGCGTGCTCGACTGTAACCGCCCACTTGTTTTTAATTTTATTTATTTGTTTATTCGATTTCCCAGCACTACAAGTATAAACTTATTATTTAGTGTGCTAGTCACAATGTGTTTTTCACTTAGAATGTGATTATTCTATATTATTATTAATTTTATATTTATACATTAATTGACGTTAATTAAATTTAATTATCACATAGATATATAATTTAATCAAATGTCTGTAGGTGTCTTTTGAGCTTAATACTAAATTGCGTTGCACTTCTAATTGTTTTCAATATGTGAGGCAGATTGTTCATAAACGGGCAGTATACACGAAAAGTGATTTTCTGAGCTTGCTAAATTAATTCTATGGCACATAATATTATTTGTTCGTTGCGGAACGGCAAATTTAATTTTTATACCCTTAGCCCATTGAAAATGGGCAAAAAAGGGTATAATGCGTTTGGCAGAATGTATGTAACAGGCAGAAGGGGGCGTGGCAGACTCCCAAAAGTATATATATTCTTGATCAGGATCAACAGCCGAGTCGATTGAGCCATGTCCGTGTGTCTGTCCGTCTGTTTGAACGCGTCGATCTCAGAAACTATAAACGCTAGAGACATCAAACTTGGTATGTAGGTTCCTGGATACCATACGCAGATCAAGTTTGTTTTTATTTTTTAATCGGACCACTATATCATATAGCTGCCATAGGAACGATACATCGAAAATAAAGTTTTAGTATGGAAAAGTTTTTTGTTAGTTGAGATATCAGAACCAAACTGACAGAATATATATCTGGTCTCATATTATACATCCTGACCAAGTTTGGTTAGAATCGGTTAGCTATATCATATAGCTGCCATAGTAACGATACATCGAAAATAAAGTTTTAGTATGGAAAAGTTTTTTGTTTTTTGAGATATCTTAACCAAACTGATAGAATATGCATTAATGTTGGTTTTGTACATTCTGACCAGATTTGGTTCAAATCGGCTTCATATATCGTATAGCTGCCATAGGAACAATTGGTCGAAAATAAACTTTTATTGAAAAGTACCTGGGCTCAGGGTATCCTACTGTCGAGCGTGCTCGACTGTAACCGCCCATTTGTTTGTTACAGATCCTTAGTTACAATTATCCTTTGCAAAGGAATCAGTGCTCTATAGTCTAACCACAGTTTAAGGCTAAGGTCAAAAATTGTATTGCCGAATATAGCAATTTGGTCGTACCGTCCACGACTAAATATATATCTAGCGATTGCATTAAAGACAACCTTACAATAGACAAATATTTCAGCCCCATAAAACAACGTAGGTACGAGATACATTATTGCAATAAGCAGCTTGATCTGAACTGGCAGAATTGAATTTGAATAAGAATTTGAATTTCGCATAAGTTTTGCCTGTTGCTATGGATATGTAATGACTCCAAGTCAAGGTGTTATTGAAATAAATCCCCAAATTAGCAGCTCTGGTGATGTGGCCGATATGGCTGCCACAGATGCTTTTTAGACCCGGTACTTAAAAAAAGTACAGGGGTCTATTGGGTTTGTTTTACCGAATATGTGCGTAACAGGCAAAAGGAGGCGTGACAGACCCTATAAAGTATATATATTCTTGATCAGCATCAATAGCCGAGTCGATATAGCAATGTCTGTCTGTCTGTCTGTCTGTCTGTATGAATACCTAGATCTCAGAGACTATAAGAGCTAGAGACACCAAACTTGGTATGTAGGTTCTTCTATGCTGCAAGCAGATCAAGTTTGTTTCAAAATTCGGCCACGCCCCTTTTAACGCCCACAAATCGAAAAAGAAAATTTCATATCTAAATTATAAGAACAATTGAAAAGCTAGTGACACCAAATTTTGATTCATTAAAATCAATGGAGAGACGGTAATATAATATTATTTTGTGTTCAAGCATGTTTTTATTGACTTTGATGACTTCCTTGTGGAGCGGCATGACCTTTAGTATGAAAATTGTTTGTTATTTTTGAAATATATTAACCAATCTCACACAATATAAATTGATTGTTATTTTACACATTTTGGTCATAATGAGTAAGAC
>JAWNOV010000144.1:0-107086 GCA_035045575.1 Drosophila falleni | reverse complement strand
TTCACTCCGACCTTCAAAGAGTAAAGACGTGCGACTGACCAACGCTCCAAGCAACAGCTTATCAGCATCCAATCTATAAATAGACCAACTAATTCGCGACCACTTCTTATCCGATCATAAAAAAAAACAACAAACACAAAGAATAAGTGGACCAAACTCCCGCGTGGCGGGACCCGAGCCCAACGATACCGCAATGTCTCGACCACCCGACCGACACGTGACAACGATTAACATGATAACAAGTGAACCAAAATACATTATAATTAATAGAACAGACAATAAAACATTTGAAAATGTATCCCCATTCCTTATTAAAAAAGTGGTAGATTATGCTTGTAACGGAGCAGTCGAAACTTGTAAAAAAACGAGATCGGGAACTCTCCTAATCAAAACAAAAAACTCTTTACAAGCCCTAAAATTGCTTAAATTACAAACATTTCACGACTTCCCAGTCCGCGCTGAGGAACACAAAAATCTCAACACCTCTAAAGGAGTCATCTACTCCAATGACTTACGAAATATAGAAGAAAAAGAAATCTTGGAAGAACTAAAACCTCAAAATGTTGTTGAGGTCCGTAAAATCTTAAAAAAAGACAACAACGACAACAATAAAAAGACAGAAACAGGCTTAATCATACTAAGCTTTGCAACAATCACCCTACCTGACAAATTATGGATAGGGTATGAAGTAATAAACATACGACCTTACATCCCACCCCCTATGAGATGTTTCAACTGCCTTAGATTTGGACACCCCTCCGTCTATTGTAAAAGCCCTAAAATATGCGCCCACTGCTCCGAAAAAGAACACACAAAAGAGGATGAACCATGCACCAATACTCAAACCTGCATCAACTGTAAATACGAAGATGACGAAACTAAACACCACAACGCAATGGACAAATCATGCCCCGCCTTCATAAAACAAAAAGAACTGACTGCCATCAAAACAATTCAAAAAGTGGACCACAAGACAGCCCGCTTGATTTACAACACACGTCACACTCACCCACCAATGCCTTACGCCCTGAAAGCAGCACTTCCAACGCACAAAACACCAGTTACAGATACAACAACGCACACAACTAAAGCATCAAAAACAGACACATCAACCCCGAATCATACTACAAGACAAATTATCACCTACGAAGACTCCCCGGAAGAACCCATGGACACCACTGCATCAACATCAAAATACTCAACACGCTCTGAACTCTCCGACGAACTAAAACTTAAAATATTCAATGCTAAATCAAATAAATTAGGAATTCACCTGAAAGCAAAAAAAAAAAACAACCAAAAAACCAAAACCGAAAAAAAAACCAAGAACAAGATATCCGATCACACGAGTACCATGAGTACTGATGAAGAACTCGACCCATAAAATCCAAAAAAAAAAAAAAAAATATATATTAATCTAGTTTAAAGAAACCTTAACATTATATTCTTATTTCTAACATGCTAAAAATATTACAACTAAACATAAATGGATACCTCAATAATTACAACCACTTACAAACACTTATAAAAAACAAGAACCCTAAAATAATTTCCATTCAAGATACCCACCTCCACTCTACCAATAATATTCCCATCCCAATAAACTTTACTCTTTACCACATAAACAACTCGAGAAACCCTTATGGAGGGGTAGCTCTTCTACTTCACAACTCCTTGCAACAACAACAAACCCAAATTCGTAATATAAATTTTGACTCAATCGCTGTTACAGTACAATCAAAAATTAAATTTACTATAATCTCCAGTTATATACCCCCGAACAAACCATTTACATTACAAGAATTACAAGATACTTACAACTATATTGACACCCCTCTCTTAATAACAGGTGATTTCAACAGCTGGCACAAAAGCTGGGGATCACAAAAAAGTAACAAAAGAGGAAATATACTGTTTAAATTTATAAACCAATCCTTACTAACCACACTCAATAATGGTTCACCCACCCACTTCACCACACACCACACCTTTACACATATTGACCTCTCCCTAGCTTCTCCTGAACTAACCTTATACTCTAAATGGACAATCGACACTCACCTCTCAGTAAGCGACCACTTCGCGATCTCAATAGAACTTTTTAAAAGTGAAATAACTGACTCCTCAGTCATTAAACCAAAGTTTAATATAGACAAAGCCAACTGGCCCCTTTACCAAATTTTAAGTAAGCAATCTTCCGACGACAGACCACCCAGCCATCAAATAAACCAAGAAACAGCTCACCTTTGCTCTATAATAAGACACAGCGCACATCTATCCATACCACAATACCACCCAAATTCATCCAAACAAGTCCCCTGGTGGAACAAAGATCTGCAAAAACTAAAAACCAACAAAATATTAGCCTGGCGGAACATGTGCCAAAACATAAACACAACCAACATAATCGCGTATAAAAAAGCTAATGCAACACTAAAACGGGAAATAAAAATAAAAAAACGCAAAGCTCTATACGAATTCACTTCAGACATCAACCCACAAACCCCAATCCCAAAAATTTGGAAAAAAATCAATAGATTCTGTGGCCTCAAAACCCATATCCCAATTCATTGCCTTGTTAACCCGAATAACGCAGCAGACACTTATACAAACAAATATGATATCTCAAAAACCCTGTGCGAATTCTGGTCAAAAGCCTCACTCAACAATAACTTTCATTCCACATTTAGGGCACACAAAGAAAACTTAAACTACAATTTCACTCACAACACATCCCCTCTCACCCAGCCCTTAGAATGCGATATTCAGATTATCGAACTTAAAAGCGCCATAAACCAACTTAAAGGCAAAACACCAGGCAGGGACCGCATCAGCTACCCAATGATTAAAAACCTCCCAGATTCTGTAATGCAAAGGCTGCTCAACCTTTACAACAATATACTTAACGCACATATTCCACAACAGTTTAAAATAAGTAACATAATACCAATATTAAAACCAGATTCAAACAAAACCGAAATAACCTCTTACCGACCCATATCATTAAATAGCTGCCTATCCAAAGTCATGGATAAAATTATATCTAAAAGACTATGGTGGCTAGTTAACAACAGCCAGCTACTCGATAGTCGTCAGATGGGTTTCAGAAAGGGAAAATCGGTATCAGATTCTCTAGCAATGCTAGACTACCTGACTACCACCACCCTATCCAGAAAGGGCCACCTCTCTATAATCTCACTAGATTTCTCAAAAGCATTTGATAAAATAGGAATGCATACTATAATTGACGAGCTCGTCGACTGGAAACTAGGGCCAAAAATGATTAAATACACAATAAACTTCTTAACTAATAGAAAAATTTGTGTTCAGACCCAAAACGCACAATCCCAACCTTTACCGTTAGAGAATGGAATCCCTCAAGGATCACCACTATCTGTAATCCTTTTTGCAATTGCCTATAATAAACTTAATAGAATTATAGGTCTACACAAATCATTCGAATTTACTGCATACGCCGACGATTATACAATAATAAGGAAACAAAAAAAGAAAGAAACAACTTTAGACATAAATCCACTACTCACAGACATACAAGAATGGTGTAATTACTCTGGAGCCAGCCTCTCTATACCAAAATCAAGACATTTACATATTTGTCGAAAGAAAAAATGCAACTTTAGTATACTTAGCAGTTTGAACCTAAAAAATGAAACAACTTTAAAAATATTAGGTATTACTATAACGAATAAATATAAATGGGACGCACACATAGAAAAACTAGTAATACAATTAGCTAAAAGGCTAAATATTATAAAATGTCTCTGCAGCACTAGTTTTAACTGTCACATTAAAACCATCTTAGATGTAATTAACTCAATTATCATGTCAAAAATTGACTTCGGGTTATTCCTATACGGTAGAGCACCCAAATCAAAAATTAACAAAATTAAAACCATATACCACTCAGCTGTTAGAATGGCACTCGGAGCCTTTCGCTCCTCTCCAATCAACAATTTACTATACGAATCCAACATAAAGCCAATAGAACACAGAACCAAACACGCCATATTAAAAAACTTTAAAATCATATCCACCGCAAAAAAAACTCCATTAGAACAAGTCATTAAAAAAATTTCAAAAGCGAAAAGAATACCAAAACTGTTATCAACAATTAAGAATACTATTGACCAGTGCAATGCGATATCACTTCATCCCGTCCCCATAATAAATAAAAAAGAAACCACTCCAACGTGGGCTTTTAACTTCTCTAACATAAATAAATCCCTCCACATCTCATTAAAGCCCAACACATCTCCGATAGTATACTATAAAAAATTCCTAGAAATGAAAGATTCTCTCAAACAACATACTTTCCTATACACAGACGGCTCTAAATCCGATAGCGGAGTAGCCTTCAGTGTAACTTCCACACAAGACATCATAACCCAGCAAATGCTCCCACCTTATTCCTCTATTTTCACTGCTGAAATATCAGCAATTCTCTACGCATGTAGATATGCGGAAAAACAAAAAGGAAAATTTGCCATATGCTCCGACTCACTAGCAGCTCTTACAGCACTAGAAAACCCTAACAACCATAGTTACTACACATTAGAAATTAGAAAAATTATATCAAAATACAAACACAAATTTACTCTGATATGGGTCCCTGGACACTGCGGCATTATTGGAAACGAGCTTGCAGACCAAGCTGCAAAGCAAGCACTTACATTGCCATTAATATTAGAAAAAAACCACAACATACCAGATACGCTTAAATACATTAGTAAATACATGAAAACCCAATACGAGCTAGTTTGGAACAACACATCTCCACACTACAAGCTCACCAACCCAAAAAAGCAAAACAATATCGAAACTTTAAACCCAACAATCTCCCGAATAGACATCATAAAATTTATGAGACTTCGAATCGGACACACTAAACTGACACACAGCCACCTATTTGACAAAACACCTCATCCCACATGCCAACCATGCAATCACAACCTATCCCTACACCACATATTCCTAGAATGCCCCCTTTACACAGAACATAGACAAAAGCTCCTCCAAAAAACCCTAGAAGAAATAGTAGATCCCAAAAATATAGTTACAACAATTCAATTTCTGAAATCCATAAAACTTTACAATAGCATATAAATGTAATCTTACTTTAAGTAACTAGAATTAATAGAAACATTCATATATATATAGACTTGTTATCATACTTATTAACTATTTGTACTATAAATTCTATTGTTAAAACAATATTGTTACGTATCACAACATAAGATTTAAGCAGAAGGCCATTGCAGCTATTGCTTAACACAAACCAAAAATTGCCCGCACTTTGTAATTGCCGGTAATTTCTTTATAATAATAATAATAATAATAATAATTTTTTATACCACCAGGCGCTAGTGTAATAACTGGCGCAGTGTGATGTATCAGATATGTCATTTTCGCGATCAACTGTGGAAAACTTCATGCCACGATGATAATCAAGGGAATCTCCTGCAGTTCCATTGGCTTTTCCCAGAGTGTGTAAGACATACTCTTGATCCTCGTTTCCAATTGCAAAATTATCATAGGTCTCAAAACTTTCTTCTCCTTCGAAATCCTCAAGCACTACAAGTAGTTCCTGTCTTCTATCTGCAGTAAGAGCGTGAATTTTATCCAAACCTAAGAAGAACTCGCCATCCAGATCTCCAAATCCATTTTTGTACTCAGTCCAGTTACGAAAGAAGTTGACACTGCCATCCATCCTTTTAAGGATTACAGTCCATCCTCCTCCCCGAGTATACGCATCGCAGACAACTTCAAAATGTTGACTACTAAAGTTGGAAATGAGTATGTCGTTGATCCCATCAAACTTGGTCTCAGCGCAATTGTGCGGGTTAACAATAGTATTAATGAACTTTCTCTGTAGTTTCAGCTCTTTTCGAGTATCCGACTCTTTATCCACTCCACATATTGTCTGTCGCTCCAGATCCGTCCTTAGTTGTTCAACATCAGATTTTATCTTAGCCTCATCTATCTTCTGCTTCTCCAGTTCCGCACTTAGAGACTGAATAGTAGATTCCTTATTAGCCGCATCCTTCTTTTGCAGTTCCAGATCCGCTCTAAGTTCTTGAATAGCAAATTCCTTATTAGCTCCATCCTTCCTCAGTTTCTCTAGTTCCGCTTTTAGATAATCAATATCCACTCTAAGATATTGAGTATAGTCTTTTAGAATTCGAAGGTCCGGTTCTACAACTATTATATGTTCGTCGAGCTCCGCTCTAACAAATTGGTTGTTCGGAAAATATATTAATAATTAGAATCTTACGTAGTATCATTGTATTTTTATACCCTAAGCCCATTGAAAATGGGCAAAAAAGGGTAGAATGTGTTTGGCAGAATGTATGTAACAGACAGAAGGGGGCGTGGCAGACCCCCAAGAGTATATATATTCTTGATCAGGATCAACAGCCGAGTCGATTGAGCCATGTCCATCTGTCTGTCCGTCCGGATGTTTGAACGATCGATCTCAGAAACTATAAAAGGGTAGAGACTTCAAATTTGGTATGTGGGTTCCTGGATACCATAGGCAGATCAAGTTTGTTATTTTTGGATCGGACCACTATATCATATAGCCGCCATAGGAACGATACGTCGAAAATGAAGTCTTGGTATGAAAAAGTTTTTTTGTTTGTTGAGATATCAGAAAGAAACTGATTGACTGGGCTGGTATTATACATCCTGACCAAATTTGGCTCAAATCGGTTAACTATATTATATACCTGCCATAGGAACGATACATCAAACATGAAGTTTTTGTATGGTGAAGTTTTTTGTTTGTTGAGATATCAAATCCCACAAAAAAAACCTCTACACGAGGTAAAAGTCTAGTGACGAAAGCAATTTCCAGCCCCAAAATTTTTGATATTCAATTTTGTGACAAAAAAAATTGAGTTAAATAAAGACATTTTTAATAAAAATATAAATTAATAAAAACAATAAAACTAGTAGACTGGTGCTACAGTCGACCATACTCGACAGTCGGAATATCTTTGCATGCTAAGTGCAAAAAAAAATTGAAAATCTTTATCTTTAATCTTTAACTTTTATAAGTTTGCGAGAAATTCAAAATCTATCCAAAAGATGGTGTTCATGTTTTTAAAATTCATAAAAATTGTTGTAAGCTTTGATAAAATTGAAGATTGATTTAATGATATAAAATAATTTTTAAAATGTTCAAAAAATACGAAAAATGTATTTTAAATTATTGATTTTTGTTGTCAGGTATGGTAAATTTACACATTTTTGATAAAATTGAAGATTGGTTCAGTGATATAAAATAATTTTTAAAATGTTCAAAAACTACGAAAAATGTATTTAAAATTATTGATTATTATTGTCAGGTATGGTAAATTTACACAATTAGAAATGCCTTAAACTTACCTTAATTCGGACACTTGATTATTTAATGATATAAGTAAATTTGTTTCATTACGTTCGGAAATATGAATTCCTTCAGAGAACAATGGAAATAAATTCATCACAAGAAATATGCGTACTATTTTCGGCAACATTTTTCGACTGATTTATACAGAATAAATTTAAAGACTGACTGAGTCAAAATTTGACTCTGTTAGAAGAAATGATTGTCAAGGTATTTTCGATAATGCAATTTATTCACATATATACTTATCAGTATCGCTGTTTTTGTGCTTTAGCAACAAGATTTAATGTTTTTTGTTTGGTTGCTAGTGAATACCAATACAGTTCATTTTTGGTTGTTTTTTTTCACATCTATTTCCGTGAAGGTCAAGGCAATGAGCTCGTCATATCAGCAGCTTAGACTCACCCGCAGTGATAACAGAAGAAAGCTCTTTGTGATCAGCTCTCTATTTCGTTCTCTCGTTTCCCACTTTCTTCTTAGATTTACCTCATATGTTGACATCACAAAGTCTGAGCATTACTCAAATTATAAGTTACGGACTAGCTGTAATATCTAAATGAAAAGCTATTCTTAGGCACTGTAATAATATTAGTTTGGTGGCATAAAGTTTCATAAAGAGCACACGCCGGAAATAGGAAGGATGCGCTTTGTCGTCCATTCTCCCGGTCTCCATTTTCCCGGTTCTTTCATTCTCTCCGTCTAGAAGTTGTCTCCCTAAGCGTGTGCGGCTTTCTAGGAAGTAGATTTCGTTATCGTTTATTATTATTATTATGCGCGATGTGTGAAATGTCTGTGTATGTTGGCATCGCATGTTTGTGTTGTGACGTGAGAAATAAATTTATATTCATAACACAAGACGAGCTTGATGTAAAGATGGGTGAGATGGAGACGGAGATGAAGACGGGAGCATATAAGAGTCCCCGACATGCATACAAAGTGCTTTATGTGTTCCACAAGATGCTGAAGATGTTGTACTCGGTAGCTGTAGTAGCATTCCGTCAACAGCCAGCAGACTAGCAAGTTTTTTGATTAGACTCGAGTTCCTTTGAGTCTGCGGGTTTATTAAAGTCTGGCAGTCTGGACAAAGACCATGTGCAGCTAATGGGGCTTAGAACTGCAACTGCAACCACTCTACATATTGATTACTAAATTTCCTGCTTGGTATATCTTAAGTTTATCACGAAAACTTCACATATCACGTCAACACGAATGCAGATAACTCGATTTCAGGTAGTCCAGACCCGACATTGACATCATAATGATGAAGTGGACGACAATAACAACAACGACAATAATGATGATTATGATGTTGATGCAGTTAAAAGTTGAAGCCAGCGTCCAGGTAGACATTCCCGTTGCAGTTGCTCTAACATCCCATAACAACTTCGTCCTCATATAAAATGTACAAAGCGACAGTGCAAAAGTAATTTTGGAACAGGCAGAGGCGTAGGAACCCCCCAAAGTCCTTCCCAAATAGTAGCAGACCCAATATGAAGTTCCACTCAGAGCCACTCATGCATGAAGTCAAACGACAAACGTCGAACCCCAAGCCCCGAACCCCAAACCTAATGTCCCCGCCTCCATCCTGAGGTCCCCGCAGCTCGCACAACAATCAAACGGCGTATGGAAGTCAAAGACGCCATGGGGCATAGTCAGGCTGGCAGACAGCGAGACAATCGGACGGACTGTCAGTTAGGCAGTCAGTCAGCCCGTCAGCCAGGAAGTGGTAACTGGTAACTGGTAACTGGTAACTGGTATCCAAAACCTGGTCACATCAATGGCAATGGGTTCAATGCAATGCAATAACTTGTGCCAAACTGACACCATGTCCTTGGGGCTCACTCTCTTTTTATGCGACGCATATGTAACGCTTTCTACTACTTTTTATATATCTTTCTCGCACTCTCCTCTCTCTCTCTCTTACATTAGTTACATACATTTATAGGAAAAGGGCACTATTCTCGTACGCACGACTTCTTATCATCAGTACATGTATTCGCTACAGTCAGCGAAATATTAGCCAAATACTTAAGAAGAATGGCTGACAAATAAGCTTCAGGAATATAGAAGTTGGAAGAGCAGCTACTTTGAAATAATTTGACTTTTATCAGCAATTTAAAAATGATCTACTTGTCTTTTACTATATATTAAACTCCTAACAAACAATGATATTTAGAGAAATGTTATTAAATACTTTTTTAGCTAAATAAGTATTTAGGTTTATTTTTATAAATATACAAAAATTCTGTTTATTATTCTAGTATTACCAAAGTACTGATTTTTATTTATTTATTGTTAACTATAAACAGTCGATTCGACTTTTTTTTAAGAATTTGTAAAAATAAACTAAAAAAATTTGTGTAATATAAATTTAAGCATAGTAATATTTAATGTCTTTCAAAGTTCCGATACTATTCAAAGTTCAAAGTTGATACTATTAAAGAAATAGTTCCAACAGGTATAATTTGCTTGTATGCAAAAATATTTTAAAGTTTTTTTATAAACTAATTAAATTCACTAAATATGTTCATACATTTTTTAACAGGTCATATTAAAGTAGTAAATCCAGAAAGTAAATATATAGAGAATATTTAAATTTTTTTTAATACAATTTTGTGATTTAATATATTGACGATATTTAGAGTACGTTTAAGAATGATTCAATTCAAGAAATAATACCAAGAAAAACATACGTTCTCTGCACTCCAATTTTAATTTCCTTGTTTGACATTTCTTTACAAACTTCAAAAATAATCCCCATGATAATTTTAAGTATAATTAAGGACTTGCCTCAGAGCTGCTTCATTATAGTTTGCGAACATATTTTTCCTAACATATAATAATTTTGCTGGGTGTATTCTCAATGGATGCACTGCGAAATCATGCACAAATCGAGCAAATTGCATATTTCTTTCGCTGGCGATTTAATTTTTTATGCGATATGCAGAGAGTCAAGAGAGTAAAGAGAGTACAGAGAGTACAGAGTACAGAGTGAAGAAGTCAGTCGTCAGTCGTCCGTCGTCAGTTGTCTTCAACTACGACCACATCCTTAGGTTTTCACTTGGCGCATTTTCTCTTCTCTTTTCTTTTTCTTTACGCTCGTGTGTGACTTGTAAATTTCCCCTGTTGAAGTTGAAGTGCAGCAGAGGCGCTTGATTGAGCGCACGTTTTCCCGGTTTCCGTTCCGAGTTGCATTTCACTAGACTTTTTTATTTAAAATATAGTTTGATATAGACTCATGTTCATCTCCATGTGCACCACGAAATTAAACAAAAAGGCATTTGGCTAACTCTTTTTATTTCCCAAGTGACGTAAGCTTGGCGCAATTTTCCTTTTTTGGTTTTTGGCTCCCTTTTTCTTCTTCTTCCTTCCCAATGTCAGCTCTCGAACGTGCTGTGATATTTTATTTAAGCTTGCAATGCATCACAATCTACATTCCCGTGGTGTTAAATTTCAGCAATATCATTATCAATATCATTAGAATCATTGTCCTTTATCAAACCAACATGCAGATGGGATCCCATGTCTTTATGTGTATTAAAGAATCTTCCATTAAAGACCCCTAGTTCTTTCTGGCAACGACTGTGAATCCTGAACAATATTTTTGCATGTCATACAAAGCATGAGTATGTAAATTTTTGCTACTTTTCTTCTTCTCTTTTCTCTTCCTCTCTCTCTCTCTTTGTCTATCCCCTTTGTGGGGATAACATTATACAGTATTAATGTGGAAAAGTACAGCGTTGATTTCCTATGTCTCTCTCTCTCTCGTTCTCTCGTTCTCTTCTCTCTGGACAGACAAGGGACTAGAGCTTACTCCCACTATGCGAAGGCGTTTGAAAAATGTTGCAAAGATGCAAAACAACTGTTGGCAGTTTGTCAAATTTGATTTGTCATACATCAAATGGCTTTAAAATGACACTGAGGACAGGAAGTGGGAGGAGGACTCTACGAAAGAAGGAATTGTGACACATAAAGTGAAAGCTGTGGAAATTTTTAAAATGGAATTTGTGGTGAATATCGCACAAGTGACGATGTGGAAGATGGCCTCAGGGATGTATAAGAAAAAAAGGAAACTAAATTGAAGGCAGGCAATGTGTATTGAATTATTTCATGAAGTTCTTTTACTGTTTTGTTTTACATACCAGAAAGCAGAAAAATGTTGTATTTTCTCTTTATCACTATATATATTCAATTTTCGACCTTCTTTCTTTTATAATGTTTTATCTTCATACTATTTTCTTATTGCATGAGTATATTCTATCTTTCTATAATTTTAACTCCTACGTTACTTTGATCAACAATAATTACTATCTGCTTTTTGCATTTCGTATCTTTTTTTACTAATTTTTATTGTAAGACCAGTTACTATTGAATTATGTCTGTATAGTAGTCTTCTATTAAATATAAAATATTTAGGACATTATTCATTATTTTAGAAACCTAAGTAATAATTATTCTATCTTCATTTTCTTTAATCTGTGTGTATTTTTTGCCTAATCTTCCCGGTGTTTTCATTCTTCTTGCACTTCTGAACTCCATTTTGATATGCAAAACATGTAATTCTAGTTATAAGGTTGTTCTTCCGTAAATTACCTAAGTACTTTGGTAGGTTGTTTTTAATAGTCGGTTTATCATCGGGTTCGCCATGATGACGCATACATTAACTGAGCTACAGACACAAATTGACGCTACTTCTGTGGACTCAAGTAGCCCACTCATTTAGTTAATATTCTAATATAAATTTAACGCACTCCATCAAAAGTGCAGCACTCGAGGGGCAACAACAGGCAACGGTGGCATGCCACACTGTGGCACAGAAATGGAGGAAGGCAGAAAGGAAGGCAGAGAATGGAAAGTGCTTATGAACACCGCTGGAATACCGGCAGGAACTGACGCCAGTGAGGCAAACACTTTAGACCAACTAAACGGAGCCTGTTGGCCAGGACTAGCACACACAAACACACACACACACACACGTACACCCAGGCAGTTTGAAGGACATGAAATGAAACTCATTTGCCTCATTGGCCTTGTGAGCGAACAGAAGAGAAAAGTCCTCAGTGGCAAATGCCACAGTTGGTTTTTCCCCACACCTACTTAGTTGGCATTTGTGCAGCGTGACACGCAAATTGCCAGGAAACATACACCTGCACACACACCCCACACACACACATACACACACACAGACAAAACACAACACACCACACATATAGACAATGCAGCATGTTAAACTTCGCCTAGGACAAGCCAAGTGGGAGCACAATGGACTCTGACAGCCCAGACACTCATTTGTTGCTCTGCCAACAGGGGCAGAGGGGAAAGGAGAGTGTCTAAGGGAAGGTGAGTGGGACTGACCATGTCTAATTTGTTGGCAATTATGTTATGTTGGATGTTGGATGGACAACTCCGGACTGGGACTGGGACTGGCCACATTAGCATAATTGTTGTTATGAACGCGTCACAGGTGTGATTTTCATGAAGTTACAGTTGGAGTGCAGTTCATCCATCAACTTGTGCCATAATCTGGCAATATATGTAACAGAAACAGTTAAATGAACGTTAACTGATATCGACTGAGATTCCAAACCCTACTTTTGTCTATATTGACTATTCCCCCATCGATGGAAAGCCAACAAACTATTCGATTATTGGCGCAATTTCCTTTGAGCCACCTTAACTAACCCAAATTGCTCTTTCAGACCACATGACCGCTCAGTGCTCTTCAATTACCAAACAATTAAGTGGGCGTGTCAACTGGCCAACTGAACAGCTCCCACAGGATGGCCAAAAGCCAAAAATCAACAGACAACAGACAACAGACAAAACCAAACTCTGCAAATAGTCTAGTAGCTCACTTAGAGCAATTTCATCTGCCGACCACTTGAAAAAACACTTCACATAAATTAATTATAATATGCTTGTGAATGTGCAAAATAATTGCTGTTGTTCTCCTTGTTGTTTTTGTTGTTGATCTTCTTCTTCTTCATCTTTTTGTTGTCACTGGCTCGTAATTGTTGTTGTTGTCGAGTTAAACAATTAAGTGTAAATTGTAAAACATGCTGAGTTGCGGTCTGTGGTCATGTTTCTGTCTCTGTCTCTACCTCTATCTCTATCTCTGTCTCTGTCTCTGTCTGTTTCTCTGGGATCTCTAAGGACGTAAAAGAACCCAAAGCTAATTGCGGTTTTCATTTGACTGACTTTTACGGCTGAAATTTTATATTCAAAACTTACTTTCAGTAAGTTGTTTAAGCCTTTAAGGAGCTTAAACTAAGATAAATGAGTTTTACAAATGTACATTTGCTTAATAAATATATATATATATATATATATATATATACATATATATAGAATATTAATCAAAAGGAGATGAAGAATGTTATGTTAATTTTATATATTTAACACTATGTTATCATTAAGATAGTATAATAATAATTCCTTCTTAATCTTAAGTTGAGTAACAGAAATAAAAACGTAGACTTTTAGTGAATCTATTAATTTAATTATATAAAAATTATAATATTAAATCCATTTCTTTATATAATCTTACTCAGTGCCTACTTGTGTGTTAACAATAAATATTATTATTTACTCAAGCTTGTCAGTTAGACCTTAAATTGAGGGAATCAAAATTAACTCCAACATATGCCTATTAGTGATAATGTCCCCGAGCCATCGATATCCCGCCTGAAGTGGGTACAAATTCAACTTTTGTCTGGCGGCGCTTCCAGTATCGCTGAAGTTTCCCTATTGCTGCCTCTGGATGTGGTCAAGACGCGGTTGCAGTTGCAGACGAAGGCGGTGGTGAAGGGACAAAGTCATTACAGGGGAGTGTTTGATGCATTTGCCAAGATCTATCGTCAGGAGGGATTGTCAGCCTTCTGGCGTGGTATAATCCCACCCTTACTGATCGACACACCCAGACGAGCTGTTAAATTTATGGTCTTTGAGCAACTGAAGCCGGTTTTTCTATTCGGTGCCTCGAAACCGACCTTGATAACCTATGCTCTGGCTGGAGGGTGTGCGGGGATTACAGAAGCCGTTATGCAGAATCCCTTTGAAGTGATAAAAGTAACACAACAGGCGAATCGAAAGGAGAAACTAGGTACAATCCATGTTGCGAGAACAATCTTTCAGAGTGATGGCTTCGGATCCCGAGGATTTTACAAAGGTGTCGATGCAACAATTGCTCGCAATTTCATATTTCACGTGATATATTTCGGTTTCTTTTGCACAATGAGGGATGTAACGCCCATTTGTAAGGATAGAACAAATGAGTTCCTGCGAAAATGCGGTCTGGCAGTATTATCTGGATGGTTGGGTTGCATTGCGAGCATTCCATTTGATGTGGCCAAGTCCAGAATACAAGGACCACAGCCCATTCAGAGTCAGATCAAGTATTCCGGATCGCTTCAGACCGTTTCTACAATCTACACAGAGGAGGGCCTTCGAGCTCTCTACAAGGGACTGACACCGCAACTAATGCGCGGTGGTCCCGGTGGTGCCATTTTACTATTGGGCTATGAGTATATGACCAATCTGATATTAAGGAACATAGTTTAGTTCTAAAGGAAACAGCAGTTTATACAGAAATTTTGTTTGGACTTTGATATATGCACCTTTTGTAAGGTTTTATTTTTATAATTTATTTAAAATTTATAAAAATAAAGATCAATAGATTTGGAAGTGTTGTTACTAATACAGCGATCGTATTTTTATATGAAACTCAACGCCGATTTTGAGCATTGTTAATGAGAATATCGAATTGTCAATTTATTCTTAATTAATTAGTCGCCAGAAAATTAATCAATTGGAATTTATTCAACACATTAATATATAGTTGAACACAATTCTGGTTTTCTTTTAAAAATGTGGAGTGCCCAAAATTCTTACATATTAAATTTAATAATTACTTACAGAAAATGTTGCTTTATTTAATTAAATTGTAGCTTTATTTAATTTACATTTTTACCCCAAAAAAAAAAAAAACCCACCAATATATACTCCCCAAACAAAAAAAAAAAAAAAATTTTTAAAACAAAAATCTTATCCCCCCCCCCGGCCCTTTTTTTTTTTTTCCTTAAATTTTTAAAAAAAAAAAATGGGTTCCGACAGTCAAGTATTCTCGACCTTATCACCGGCCCATTAGTTATTTCTAATCTTAAGTATTATGAGGTATGTTTTAACATGATAAACAAATTTCTTCAGTTGACTGCATAAGCTGGCATTAAATGCAATGAGTAATCAGTTAGCTCAATCTTGACATAATCAAGTTCATCAATCTCGAATTCGATTATTCAAAATATTCATGTATAGCTTGCAACTTATAGAGCAAATATCAAATATCATAACAATCGCAAGCACTAGATGTATTGACTTAAGCAAACCGAGCAACAAATTCAACAACAATGAAAACAACGAAAACAACAAGAACAAGAACATCATCAACAGCTAAACAATAAATGCGTTTTGGCTTTTCTGAGCATTGAAAATGTCTCCAGGGTCAATTTCAAATGCATTTCCACACACACAAACACACATTCTCTCACACAATCACACACTCCCACACACACACTCACCTCAAACATACGCACATACATGCAACAAATATTCATACATAGATTAGTGTAATTACGAGTAGAGCCATGAATTGGAATAATGTCGATGTAGAGCTCAAAGGCATTTTACTACGCAATTGATTGAGAAGAGAGATAGCATGAGAGTAGAAGAGAGATATTTATAGAAGGAGACAGAGACAGGGAGATAGAGAAGAGAGAGAGGTGAAAGGCGTGCGACATTAACAACATGATGCCGGTTTGAATTTGTCATAGGGCAATTGGATATCCAGCTTTTGATTTCATTTCATTACCCATTGCAATTTCAACTATGAATAATTGAATATGTGCACTGCATACTTTAAGGCATGAAATTGCCATATAGTATTTGTTTGTTGTTGTTTCCGTGCTTTTGGCTAATTCAGCTGGAATATGCTTATTACGCATTAAAACTAATTTAGCATTGCAATTTTGTTTACTCTCCCTCCCTTAAAATAAACCAAATTACAAATTAGTATTTAGCAGTTTGATGTTTGTGTTTGATTGATGTCAGTTTTAAATTACCAAATATTTTGCAATCGTTTAAGATAACTAATTGATGTAAATATAGGGTGTTATAAGCGCAGAGGATTAAAGGACTAAAAATTAGGTGTCATATTACAGAAATATTTGCATTTATTTTAAAGAAATATTTTAAAGAGTATTGATATACTCTCTCCAACTTATATGCATTTTTCAATTGAACTGTAACTCTTTTCACTCTCTTAATCAATTAAAGTCCAATTACTCATCAAAATGCGCTTTCGAAATATTTAAATAAAAATTAAATAAATAGAAATGGAATACTTAGTTAAAATTTAATTGTCTCTTTCAATTTTTATCTTTTTCTTTATAACTATGTATCAATTGGTTATTTTTTTATTGCTCTATGCTTTTTGTCTAGTCAATAAAATATGAATTATTTGAAATATTAAATCGCAATATAAATCAAATGCCAACACTCGGCATCAAAGCTAAAAATAATAGAGAGAAAAATGGCAGAGAAAACAAAATTTACAGCAGTTTCTGTTTTCTGTTTTGACTTTTATTTAGTCGTTGTTGTTGTTGTTACTGTTACTGTTGTTGTTGTTGTTGTTGTGGTTGTTTCTTTTCACATTCGGGCTGAACACAAATTTTTTATCAGCAAACAGCACAAATTTCGTATACGCCATGTTATTGTTGTCAGTTGTAGTTGTTGTTGTTGTTGATTTTGTTGTTATTATTGTTGTTGGAGTTGTCGTTGTGGTTGTCTAAATAAATTTTTTATTGACCATGGTTAACGCTTCAGTGAGCAATAAACGAACGAAAAACACGCAGCATGGTCAAAGGGAAGGGAAGTGTGAAAAGCACAAAAACCTCCGAGAATTTTCCCGAGTTCCCCGAGTCCTGTTGCTGCCACTCTGGTCGACGCCTCGAAGCATGCCACAAGTTATTTCACACACCCACAAACACACACACACACACACACACACACACATATAAACACTGGCCGAGACCAGTCATGTGTGTTGGTGTACGTGTGTGTGTGTGTGTGATTTCTGTTGTCGGCTGTATGAAATAAAATGCTCGAATTACACATGTTACACAATTGTTGGGCGTAAATATGATTATGCTGCCGGATCCAACAAGGCCCAAAAGCCAATCCAAGATTCTGAGCAAACCCAAACCTCAATTCCAACCACAACCAAACCAACTTCTACTCGAGTGATATGTATGTGTTTATATTTTTGAGTGTTTGTCTTTTGCCTTGTGATTTCCATTCACTGTACGATTATTTAAGTACGTAGAATATTTCTTAAAATATGTCAAACTTATTCAACTCAACTATTTAAATAAATTGAGAAAAAGGGAAAATATGAAATTTCTTATTCCTCATTTTTATAAATAAAAAAAATAGAAGAGGTTAAACATTTTCTGCAACACTCTAAAGAAAAGCTATTATTTTCAACCTTCGTTATTTTTAAATGAGTTTTGTTTATTTTACGATCAACAGTTTACACAGTAATAAGTATTAAATATTTGTATAAATTAATACCTGGCTTGTACATAAGGTACAACTTTAAATAAATAATCGGTAGACCATTAATCTAAGCTTTGTCCAACTCAGGTTTTTCTTTCAATTGTAGAGTTATTTAAATTGTTACTTTAAAAAATGTTGGGAAAATTTTACTTTTTAAAATTAAAAAAAAACTTATTTTTACCACGAAATGTTTTTATTTTAGAATTATATATTTTTTTTTTATATTTTTTTTAACAAATTTTTTAAAAAAAAAAAAAAATATTTTTTTTTTTTATAAATGCATGCTTCTAATATCAGAAAACTAAGTTACCTTTTATTAATTTAGCCAATATGTTGAGGAAATTTCGCACATAAAAATCATTGCTTAAACGATAAAAGAAGACACATCGATCTCAGCAAACAGACATTACTTGTCTGTATTCTGTTTTTTTCTCAATTGGGTCAAATATATATTCCTGGAATTACCGAAAAGAGAGTATCTGAAACTCGTCATGCAGTTGAGTTAAGCTCTCAGCTATTCACAACACGTTTCGACGTCAGGTTGCCAACTCGATATGAAAGTGTCGGACGCATTTTATTCTTTTTGACTTGGCATTATTTTTATTATTATTTTTATTATTACGTGGTCATTGCCCCTGAAAGTTTAAAGCGCCCACATAAAGTGCTATGAAAATGAAATGAAATTAATATGAAGTTTGACTTAACGCCTCATAAATCATTGTCCAATTTTCATGTCGCATGCCCTGCAGCAGCAAGTGGCAAGTGGCAAGTGGCATGAGCAGGACGAGGACCAGGACCAGGACGAGGACGAGGACGAGGACAATCTTGTGCTGCTCTGTCCTGGCTGCCTGTAACACAAACACACTTTAAATGATTGAAATATATGTAGGAAGATATATGCGTATAACATTGCAGCAAAATGTGAACATCATATCGTATCTATATATAGATATAGTAAATATATATATACTTATATTGGAATATGTGTATATATTGCTGGCTAGGAATAAAGACAGGACTGAAGACTGAAGACTTCCTCATTACACGCTTGTCACGTGCACATTTAACGATTCGCTGCACACATATACACATTTACTACACAGTGACATAATTACACTCACCACACACACACACACACACACACACAGACACAGAGTAACACCAGCGCATGACAGTCATTCATATTAATATTGTCGGTCAAAAAACCTCAAACAGACACTGTATAAAGACAAAGAAGGACAAAAAAAACATTGACGCAGACGTGCATACAAATTTTTTTAAGAGGTTTTCATGGTAATGTACATCCTGAGAACAGAGTTTATTATTTTTAAATAACCCAGATATATATATAAATGGAAACAAATGTAAGATATCGATGTCATTCACTCAATTTATGTCTTAATTTACAAGTACAACACACTCTAGTCATATGCAAATGTTTCGCAACTGAAACAACAACACTGACTTCCCATTGACTTCGCATGAGTTTTTCAATTTGCTTTGCAAATTTTGCAAAAGTTTACAGCCCCAACCGTCCAAAGCTTGTATGAAAAAAATATCAATTGAATCTTCATTTCGTAGGCCAAGTGATTTATTTAAGTTTGTGCAGTATATTTAAAGACTATCAAAAGCTAAGAATTGTCAAAATATATACTGTTAATAAAATCGAACTATAAGTATTATTGCAGTGTGATATGCACAAAGAAATTTTAGATTTTAGCTGCACAATCTATTTGTGATTTTATTCAGAAATAATAAACCTAATAAGAAGTGAATTATGCAGCAATTGAATTAATTATCTTAGTTCTTTTTTTATTATCTCATCATTTTAAATATCTTATTCTTTTATTTGTGTGCGATTTGTTCTGAGCTTACTACAAACAAATTTCCCAATAAAGTTCCTTACCAGAACTTTGAAATTTTTATTTCATTTTGGTTTTTAAATTGCTTAGCCTTCTGTCTTAATTTCATATATAGTTGGTTGCAGGAGAGAGGCATTAAACTGGAGGCATTGGACCACTGACCACATGCACCATATGACGTCTCTTCACACTCTCACTCACACTCACATACACCAACACACCAACACACACACACACTCACACTCACATACATCGAGATTAAGATAATTAAACATGCTGCGCACGTGCAACGGCTGCTTTCAACATTTTATTTTATGCTCTGATATTCGAGCAAAAACAAATAAAATGCATGGGGCGTGTTTATATGGTGTCTGGTCTGGTCTGGTCTGGTCTGGCCCGCAAATTGGACCACAAGTAGCCCGAAACTACGCACCACAACTAACTTTATGGGTCTGTTGACCGAGAGAATTTCAACAGTAACAACTACAACAACAACTTGCGACTGCTGGCAATTTTTATATATTAATTAAAAGGAATTTTACGTGCTAATGAAATAAAATGTGGAAAGCGTGAGCCAAGTAAATGTGTGTGAAAATAGTAAATGTAGAGAAAGTATGGACGACAGAGTTTTTGTATTTATGAAATGAAGAGGCATTAAATCTTGCCTAGAATTTGTCGTACATTTCACAATTTGTTGCTTGGACGACAACCAGATGAAAAAGACTATCCACATTAAGTATACGCCACATTGTTACGATGCTAGTAATGTGCTCTTTGCCCCCGCAACTCTGACGTGCGTGTACAAAGGAGTAGTTTCGATAGCAGTTGCCATGAAACTGAATAAAACTCAAGCTAAAATGTTGCTATGATGTGGAAAACGTAGCTCCAACAAGTTGCGTATACGACACGTTGCAGCGAGCCAGCGAACTTGTTGTGGCAACAGCACATGTTAACAGTTGCAACATTTTATTTGAATGTCGTCTGTAGTCTAAAATTATACAAAATTTATTAATAAATACAATAAAATAATTCTAGCTAAACAGTGGTTCTAATTTTTTTGAAATATACTGATTTAATTATTTGAATTTTTCTAATTATAATGCATTTTTTATATAATTTATTATGATTATTTTCTCTCTTTCCGAATCAATATTTATATTATTTTTGACAAATTATTTGTTATGGAAAATTTCAAGCTTAATTAAATTGTATTTTACTTCTAATACCATTCGAAAAGCCGATAAAATTTCAAACATGCACAAATTTATGAAAAACAACAAAACAGTTAGCTTTTAGTGTGTGTGAGTGCATGTGTATGCTGGTGTTGGTGTTGGTGTTGGTGTTGGCATGCAGGTAAATATTTGCGTAACCCATAAATCTATAAAATTTAATTTTAAGCAAATAAATCATAGCAAACACACAAATTTTACTGGGCTGTTGTTGTTTAGTGTTTTGAGCTCTATTGTTTACAGGCGATAAATACTGTAAATACACAAAGAATTTTAAAATTATTTACGAGAAAACTGCAATTGCCAAAAATGTGCATATTTAGAGCAATGAAAAGTGAAAATTTTGAAACGTGACTGACAGTCAAATGAAAACCGCAACAAAATCTGAAACAGAAAAGTCATAAATAAATAAATAAATGTCAACTTTAAAAAAAGAAAAGAATATCTGCAAACTACTTGAAATTGTTGTAATAATTGTCTTAAATAACTTGTTATGGGTTTCTAGGAGATTAGCAATATATTTAGATAGCTTTAAGTTTTATCTTGTTGTTCTGGCTCTGAGTTGCTGCTCATAGAAGTTAGTTGGTTATGTTTTGACTTTTTGGCCAGTCATTAGACGGACTTCATTAGGCAAACACAACTTGTGGGTCAGTTAGGTCAGATAAGCAAGTGTGCTAATGATTTCAACACTTATGACTGAAAATTCTTTAAGCTATAATTTGAATATTTAATTTGTGAAAAGTAAATATGTCTGCTAATTCCATTTTTAATATTTATTTATTACAATTATTTGGTAATTATGATCTGTTTCTTATCATCATTTAATTCACTTCATAAAATTCTTAAACAGCCCTCGCAACCAAACAGCATCATCATTATTATTGCCATCATCAACTACGAGTATGATGTGTGGCAACCCTCCGGGACTCCGTTGGCTCGGTTGCATAACTTGCACAATTTATGCATGAGAGCAACAGAGTTAATCCTACAAGACGACGTGGGTTGCCAGACATTCGCAGTGGTTGAGTGAATTAAACTGTGGAAGGGGTGGGAATATTGTGTTGTTATTTGTAAGCAGCAACAACAAAAGCACAACAGCTGCACGGGCATTATTATTAACACCAAAATGACAAACAACATCAAAATGAGCTACAAAATACAACAACAACAACAACAACAGCTGTGAAGTAACAACAACAGTTTGCTTTAAGACTTCAGCTTAAATGACAAAGGTCAACATTCAACTTTGGGCAAAATTTAAAATGATTTAAATTTATCTCACTTTCAATTGTTCGTTTTGATATCAATTTTAATCTTTGCTTAAGGGCATGAATCTTTTAACCATAAATGACCTTTTAACTCCAGCTCCAGCTTTATCTCCATTTCTCTGACTCTCCGATTCCTCTTGCTCATTTGATGGCGACAGAACGTGAAAGCACTGCCACATATGTCGGCCAATAACTGACATTATTGACTGTTAACATCCTTGCAGCTCACAATAATAATGGAGAAAGCAGTGCAACAGTGGAATGATCGAAGAACAAATTCCCTTTAAATAAAACATAATATCTGAAAAAAAATTTATCAATTTCATTGATAATAACATAAGTTAAACTATACATAGGTAATTAACTTCAGTCAGACATATTTTAAGTTCGTATTCAAATAAGCTTCTTTAATAAACTAAATTATTATTATTAATATTAAAAGTGTTCAATTTTAAATATAATATTTTAATTTCAATAATCGTTATGTAATTCTAGTTATTATATTGGACCATAATATTAATAATATGGGCCATAATACCCGTTTTGTTGCTGGTTAGTCAACGAATGCGGCAAGTGCCACATTTCAATAACTGAAATGCCAATTAAAATTGTACAATGGGTGTGTTCCGTCGTTGGTCAGAAAATTGGCGGTCCTGAATCGCGACCAGCGACGAATGTCAGTTAAACGAGCAAATAGCCAAAAAAAAACAAACACACACAGGCGCGACATCTGCATCAGTCGGGTCTGGTCCAATATATACATATATATATATGGTATATGTACATATAGAATATGTATTGCAAGTAGTGTGCCAGGAAGCGCAGACAGCAACGGCGAAAAAGAGAGAGAGAGAGAGAGAGATAGAGATAGCGAAAGAGAAAGAGAAAGAAAAGGGCTCAACGAGCACATCCTGATATATCCTGATGCAAACGCGCATTCCCGTTATGCGCTGGTAATTGGTATTGTTTGCCTGAAAAAGCGGTCATAACCGGACAGTGTTGCAACACACACACACACACACATGTGCACCTTGATGCCAGCAAAAAAATGCACATTGAAACCAATGTCATGCAAACAAGCCGCAAGTGAGGCAAGAACCGTGAGTTCGTGGCAACAAAACTGCGTGGTGGGAGGAACGCCAATATGCATAAACAAGCAACTAGCAACTATTAATTTTCCATTATTAACAGACGAATGAAAGTGCAGGTAGAAATGGGTTAAGCTTCAGTAAAGAAAACCAAATAAAAACCGAAAGCAAGAAGTCGTATTTGGAAATGTGAAGGTCAGCTAATCAAATATTTGACAAGAATCGCAGACAAAAATTGATTTTCCATTTTAAATAAATTATGTCGGAATAACATACAAATTTTTAGTTGGAAACGCAACATTCTGTGGAATCAACTAATTAATTCATCTATTTCGCTCTTCATCCAAAATTAAGAAATCTTATTATTAAACGTAACATGTAAAGAAATATTCATAAGAATTCTGCAAAAATATTATGTTTTTTAAAAATATTAAAATGATATGTTTTTTTTCTGTTGTTTAGTCAAATTCAATCTAGAAACATAATATAAATTATCATTATTATTATTTTCTTCTTTACTTATAATTTTCAGTGCATTTTATACACCATTTTTTCATACTCTTTCTCCAAAAAGCGTACAGTCTGTACAACATATTAGCCTCCACACAATATCTAAATGAAACTTTTGAAGTTCAACTTCAACTACTGAGTGTGTACACTTGATTTATGCATATTGAGAAAAGCAAAGCCATCATATCTAGGAAATACCTCCATCCGCACTGTGTTAACGAGGAAAACCTGTACAACTTTCACGTTCGCAATTGTTTGCACAGGCACGAAAAGTTATTAAGATGCATAGACGTGATTTTGCATGTTTTAAAAAAGTCAAGGAAAATCAGCTATAGAGAGGTCCCTCGTACAGTCGATGATTCTGATAGAGAGTCCTGTCTTGAAGACACTTAAAGCAATTTATAATTTTATAAACAAATTTCCATTAGTGAACCAAATGTGGTCGGCATTAAAGAGATCGGCTGATAGAAACAGACTGCGGCTGAGACTGAGACTTAGTCCTGATATCAAATGAGCAACTGCTCAGAGCGGCCTCATTGACATGCCTGACAAGAATTGAATTAAAAGTTTTTGTGCTGCGCTTCTGGTGACTCTCTGAACAAATCTAAGAAGCAGAAGCAGCAGAAGAGAAAATGGAAAACTGCGCCGCGTTTCAATTTTCATTGTGGGGCTAACAAAAAAAGTCTTTTAGCCTCGAAATGCGCATTTAAATTGATTTGTAATTCGCGGTTAATTTGGTTGCCGCCCTGCGGTGTCCGGCTGGTCATTGTGACTATTTTATTCATTTTTCCCTTGTTGGTTTTTCCCTGTTCATGTTATTAACGTAATTTGACACTGAAAGCGTGACAGCTGCGACGTTTTTTCACTTTTCTCCCCCACCGCTGGGAAATGGACGCTTTATCGATAATCGGTAGGCAAAACTGGAGCTGGGTGCATTGAACGTATTAAATATTAATTAAATTGTTAACTTGTCACAAGATCATTCTATGCATATTTGATTCACAATTCAAGTGGTATTACAAACAACTGAATAAAAAACTGTCCATGTCAATATATGAGATTAAAATAATAACAATTAAAAAAGTGTTAATGTGTCATTAGAATGCCAAAGAGTTAAATCACAATGTTATGACAGCAATTTGAGCTATGAAAGGGAATGTTATCATATCATGTTATTGTTTTTAAATCACCATTATTATACAAAATACAATAAATGTTTAGAGAAAAAGTAAGTATGTAAATCAAAGATATTTTATAATAATATCTGTCATTATGTTTAAAATCATTCTATTAACATACTATTTATGAAAAAAAAAAACTCAACTGTCAGCTTTGTAATATGTCAGCAGTTAAAATAGTAAATAAATCTTTGAAGAGGTCATATTTTCTAAAACAAAAAAAATATTCGTGTTTCAGTTATATAAATTTAGAAGTCCATACATAACTAAGGCTTGAACACATTGCAATCAAACCAACAAAACAGTTGAATCGAAAAACCAATCAGTCAACATGGTTACCTCTGCAACACACAGTCCACATGCCACACATACATGCCACACATACATGCCACAAACAGCATCAGCTTCAGCCTAACCCAAAACCAACTCACTGAAAATGCAACATTTTGTGCCGAAAAAGAAAAACAACAATACAAAAATTAATTGATGACGCACTCACACACATGCATAAGCACACACCCACACACATAAGGCGCAAATACTAATTGGCACTAACAACAACAATAACAACAACAACAACAGCAATAACAGTTATGTGAACCCACGAAGTCGATTTGATAACAGGAGTCAACGGGTAAATCCACTGGTTATGGAACAACAGCAGCCAAAGGATTTGAAATGGGGAATAGGGGGGTTCAGAGTAGGCGTGTCAGGAGGCAAATCGATGCAGACATAGACGAACAGCAATCAATCAATTAAATGCCAGACTGTAACAGCTACAACAACAGAAACTGGACTCAACATAATGTTGAGGAACTGCAAAAACTGTTGCCGACTTTTAGGCACTGTCAAGAAATAAAAAAATATTGAAGATTTATCTGAGTTTTGTAAACTTATTAAGAGTTATTTGGCGTAAAATCATATCATATCATTGGCAGATAATGATTACAAATCATACCATTGTAAACTTCTTAGAGAGAAGTTTAAATAAAATTAAAAACTTTATTTATTATGGTATACATTTATTAACAATTTGAATTTTTTTTATTTTATTTTAATTAAATTTCGTGGTTTTTTGGGTATCCAAATATAAGCTTTAATTTATTAAAAAAGGGGTAACAATTCTTCGAAATTGTAAAGATAGACAGCTGCTAATTGCAGCTTTAAATAATTAATTGTTTATTTATTTAAGGTTTTTTATACACTGCTTTATACACACTTACCCATGTGTTTACCCATATTGGTTTATATTTTTCCAATGCATCTGCTGTAGCTTTAGTGGACTTTTAACTGCAAAGTTAGAATTAGTCTACCTTGAATATTCCATTGTACAACATGTCAGTAAAATATTTATTTTATTTATTGCTTCTACTTATTTGTATCTGCATAAATGATGCCCAAAATTGTAAGTATAGAATGTTTGACAAATATTTTATTGACAAAGCTTCTTTCTTGCAGTTAAAAGAAAAAGTGATTCCATGAAGCTCGGTTAAAAGCATGAGAATAAAGTTATTGAATCTTTTAGAAAAACTACGATTTTGAGGGCTTAATGCGACACCGTAATATAGCGAATAAATTGCAATGAAATTATTTAACCAATTGAATTATTTGTCATTTATAACATAATTTAGTAATAGTTTCCGTTCGCATTGTATTTAATGCTGATATTTAATTTTAATATTTGTGTGTGAATTTTCTCGCACAGCATTTCAAATCTTATCTACAGTTTATTTATTATTATGGTTGATAAATATTAATTTTAAAGAGACACTCCTAGTCAAGAGTTAGCTAACGGCTTAGTCATCATTGTGAAATCGTCAATCTAAAAGAATTTCTTTTAAATTGCCCTAGTCTAAAAAGTTATTTTCGGTGGCAAGTCGAATAATCTTATCGAGTATACGACCTATTGCCGCATCATAAACAAGATTAGAGTCATGTCAAAAGTAGATTATGAAGCAATTTCTAAAAAATATAGTTGATTTATTGTATTACTAATTAGTCCAAATTATGTCTAGGCATAGATCTTGGCCAACACTAGGCCCAATACAGTAGCAACAATTGTATAAACACTGCTGCTCATCTTTCCGGCGGGATTCTTGTTGCACTTATCACCGGAGCAGATGGTACACTTGGTCTTCCTCCAGTTGGAATATTGCGGCTTCAGGGGCAAAGTACAAGGTCCCACATTGGGATGGACACAGCCATGCAGCTGATGACTTATTGAGTTGTCTGTATGTGGAAATATTAAAAAAAATATGTTAGTTGCACTTAAGAAAACACATTGAAATGAATAAGATAAGAAGTACTCACTGTTGGGAAAGGTATACTTCAGAGCAAGACAGTCAAACCTCATGCTGTTGAACTGTCTCACATTGTCATGATAAACACCAAGATAATAACTCGTCTCATTGGCAGCAGCATTGGAACAGGTCGTTTTTCTAGCATTCTTGCAATCATTTGCATTTACACAAGTGTAACAGGTCAGAGAGGTGGCTATAATATTGCATATTAATATCCATTGATTCTAATATGAGTCTTTTCACTCACCAAACTGCACACAGATAAAGGCAATAAGCACACTGCAAATCAACGCTTTTTTAAACATTTTGGATTGGTTTTGAAGTTCTCCTTCCAACGTTTCAGACGCAACTAAACTCTATTGGCTATTATCAACTTGCTATATTTGGTGTTTATATACAGTCGACGATAACTATGTCAAATACCAGGTACTTTACCAGCACTCTATGAAGTCACTAAGTTTGATCACTATTTACAGATTAGCTTATCAGCAAGCTTATCATTAAAATAATGCCACAGGTATTGTGATTATCCAACTTTGCTCGAATTTGTAATACTCTTGACGGCAAAGAATTAATTAATTTATTTGATAATAATTATTAAATAATTTAAATCTTCACGAGATCATTTTTAAATCACATTTTATCTATAACGTTCATTAGAAATAAAAGTGTCAAATAATTACATTATTAAAATTAAAATATTAAAATTAAGTATAATTGTGGGCGTTTTTGATAGTAAAACGTCTTGTTTGTATACCACCATATTTCTCTCTGACTACTTCCGATAACACCCTTACCAAATGGCGACCTCAAGTTATAAGTCAAATACTTCTTTAATTAATACAGAATGATAAGTACAGTAAGAGTTAAAGATTCGCTGTGTCAAAGTCAGTACAATTGACATCAGTTTGTGTTTTCTCTACAAATGCATTATTTTCTAGGGACGTAAGTTCAAGTAAGTTCCCTTACAAAGTCATATTGTGCAATGGAAAAGATTGATTAACAGAGATTTCATGTTTTCATTTTGTGTCGAAATATATTAAATTCAAATTATTAATAATTCATTGACAATGCTAATCTATTGCCGTATAGTAAATAAGATAAGAATCAAGTCAAAAAGAAGATGTTGAAGCAATTTTTCATTAAGTTGATTTATTGTATTAATATTTAGTCCAAATTATGTCTAGGCATAGATCTTAGTCAACACTAGGCCCAATACAGTGGCAACAATTGAATAAACACTGCTGCTCATCTTTCCGGCGGGATTCTTGTTGCAGTCATTACCGGAGCAAACGCGGCACGACGTCCTCCAGCTGGAATAGTTAGACTTCAGGGTCAAGTTAGTACAAGCACCCAGACTTTGATGGACACAACCATACAGCTGATAACTTATTGAGTTGTCTGTATATGGAAATAAATAGTTTCACTTAATGAAATTTATTAGAAAAAATTACTCACTGTTGGGATAGGTATACTTCAAAGCGAGACAGTCAAACTTCGAGCTATTTAAGGATCTCACATGATCATTATAAACACCAAGATGTGTACTCGTTTTATTCGCAACAGCAGTGGTACAGGTTGTTTTCTTAGCATGCTTGCAATCATTTGCATTTTCACAGGAGTAACAGGTCAGAGATGTGGCTATAATACAGAATAAAATCCAATATTTCCATTGATTTTGGTATAAATCCTTTCACTCACCATACTGCACACAGATAAATGCCAAAAGCACACTCACAATCAATGCTTTGTTAAACATTTTGAAATAAAATTTACGTTCTTTTTACAACTTTCCAAGCTGAACTAATTTTCTTGCAATTACCAGCTTGCTTTATATAGCAGTTTTATACAGGCGGCGATGACTACTACCTACATATATGTATACTGGGCACTCAACCAGCATTCTGTGATGATGCCCTTTACAGTTTAACAGCCTCCATGTAGTCACAAAGTTTTATATTATTATATATTTTATATTAAATATTAGCTTATCAACAAGCTTTTAATTAAAAAATGTCACGGGTATAATCATTATCCAATTTTGCTCGAATTTGTAAAACTCTTGACTCAAAAGAATATGTAAATATTACGTTATTATTGAGATATTAAAAATTTGATTATTAATTATCATTCAAAACATACGAAACTTAATCATATTTTAAAATCTGTTGAGGAAAAATTACAATTACTTTTAGTTTTAATCACAATTATATGTAATATTTTGAATCAATATCAAATAAAAAAATTTTGTTGGATAATATTTTTTTATTTAATATTAACAGCCTTAAACTTATAGAGATATTTATTTTTATTTTATTTAAAATGTATGTTTATTTTATTTTATGCATTAAATTCATTTATGAAAAATATAATAAGTAATAAGTAATCCCGCATTTTAGACTTTCAATCAAAAAAAAAAACACACATAACTTATACTTATCGAAACATAACTATGAGTAATTATGTAGATAAGTAAAAATATAGTAATAAAATAATAAACAAGTAATTGCAATCGTGTCACTATACAAAGTTTTTAGCAAGCCTATTTTTTTTAATTAAAATTCTTTTTATACGTTTAAGAGTTGATATTAATTTATTGTTATATTTGTATAATACTTACTTAGAGTTTGTTACTTTGTAAATATTCAATAAATATTTATAAGTTCAATAAAAAGAATACATTTATCTACAGTCCTAGCGGAGGTGGAATTATCTGAATCATTGATCATCATCTGATCCTTTATTACATGATTATCATCATTATCATTTTATCTTCATTATAATCTTATTCATTGTCGTCATCTATATCATCGTGTCATCCCATAATTTTCGGTTAAATTTTCATTTAATGATTAAACTTCTAAAAGTAAAAATCAGTTTTAAATCTATTTGATATTTCGAGTATAATAATATATATTGTTTCTTTGTATCTGAAATCAATTACTTGTCTTCTGAATTCTTTCATTCTTCCTTATTACAAAACGTTTTTCTACCCCCATTTCATTTTGTATAATTCGTATTGAACACCGCTTATTCTTCTCTAATATATCTTTATTTGTATTACATATAAATATTTTTGAATTAACTCACAATACATGATTTTGCTGCCAAAAGCAGACAGATAATTGAGGCAAAAATGGTGTAGATGCTCCTGCTAAATGTACCAGCCGGATTTCCATTGCACAAGTCCCAAAAACATGTTTTGCAGTTTTTGCGCAGAGTATCATATGTGATGTTGAGCGTCAACCCGCAAACATTTATCGCCGGATGATAACAGCCCAGAAACGCGTGCGTTATTACATCGACTGAAAACAAAGCATATTTTAAAAGATTTTACATGAGAAGAATTACAATTTGTGACTCACATGAATTAACTTTATAAGAAAGATTCATGCACTTGAATTCGGCACTGTGACTAACTGAAGGAACATCGCTATGGATGCCACTTAACCAGGAACTCGTCTTATTCGCCGTGGAATCAGTGCAAACTTCCTGAGACGGTTTCTGGCAAGATTGAGATGTATTGCAGCTGTAACAAGTCAGCGAGTTGACTAAAGAAATGTGAGAAACGGTTAGTAATTTTTTGAATTATTACACTCAGATAAAATTCACACCAAACTCTAGATCCACCAAAGTCACAAGCACTAAGGCTAAAAGTACTTTTTTCGAATATTCCACCTCGATGTAAACTGAATTGTTTGAGCACCAACACATTCAATTTATTTGGAGAAACCCACGAAATGTGTAAAGTTCACCTAGATATGGATTTTTATCTTTACAACCAGTCTAACAAAGTAGATTAGAGTCGATAGTGAAACCTTAGATTTATATATAAAATCCCAATATTCAATAGTTTGACATGCCTGATGGAAAAGTACCCCTTTCTTCAATTGCCAGTTATGGTTCATCTATAAAGCAATAAACCGTAGATTTGTAACAGTCTAATACAATATTTTAATTGAAGGCAGTAAAATAACCTAAATTTAATATCACAATTCGAAACTTTGAGCAATTTTATCAAATGACTCACTGGGTAAATTATAAATACGACTTTTAGATTCGTAATCTCCGTTCTTGGTTCGGCAGAATAAAACACCCCTATTTTTAAAGAGTTCCACAATTTTTGCAACTTTTAGAATTACAGTTGGAGCTAATTGTGAGTGAAATCCATTTATGTTTGCTATACATTCTTCTACTATAGTTCTTTGCCGTTTGAAATGTTATATCTTATCGAGTCTTATTTATGATTAACTATGTGTGATTACGTATCACGAGTAAGACAACAGTCGGGTGAGATGATTTAATAAGTACAATAAAATAGTTTATTTTAAGTTTAAGCCCAGAATTTGGTCAAAAGCAAAGCCATTGCAGAGGCAATAACGATATAGGTGCTCTTGCTAAAAGTTCCAGCCGGATTTCGATTGCATAGATCAGAATCGCAGGTTGTGCAGTTTCTTCGATAGACACTGTAGCTAATGTTCAACGTCAATCCGCAGACATTTATTGCAGGATGATAACAGCCCAGAAACTCGTTTGTTATAACATTGTCTGCAAAACCAAACAAATTATTACAAATAATTTAGAAGATAACTCATCAGTTTGTGACTCACTTGAATTAAGGGCATAAGTTAGGTTCATGCACCTAAACTTATTACTGTGACCAACTCTAGGGACATCACTGTGTATGGTGCTCAACCAGGAACTAGTCTTATTCGCCGTGGAATCCGTGCAGGCTTCCTTCCCCGGATTTCTGCAAGATTGTGGTGTATTGCAGCTATAACAGGTCAACGAGTTGACTAAATAAATGTGTAAATTGTTAGTCATTCCTCAAACTATTGAACTACTATATATGAAAGTACACACCTAGCTGCAGACCCACAAAAGTCACAAGCACTAATCCGAAAATTACTTTTTTCCACATTTTATTCACTCAGTGGACAACAAAACTTATGAGTATTCGAACTCAATATAAACTGAATTGATTTCGCAGCAAGCACATTCAATTTATAGGTAGAAGTTCACAAAATCCATAAGGTTCATAAAGATAAGGTTAGTTATCTATATAAAAATCTGATAAAATATGGTAAAGTTGATAATGAATCAACTAAGGGAGCATGAAAAGCAACACTAAATAACCAAACTGAGCTCCTACAATGACAATTTTTAAATTAATGGCAACAATACTCAGAAGAAATCAATTTTCGCCGTCAGCTAAAAAGTTTCATTTAATATGGTTTTATTGATTCTATGGAATTTATAAAAGTTCTAAAAAAAGCCTTGTTCAGTCATTATCGAACTCGATCGCCATCAGTATCTGAATTCGATCGTTATCGATAACTGATATCTAATAAATAATAATACCAATATAAATTTTATGAAGTTGGTACTTTTTGCGCTCAATAGAAAATGACCCCGTCTTAATCAATTTAGAGTTTTGCCTTTCATTAAAAAATATCTCAATTGTACTCAACCAAATTTCAATTTTAAATTTTAATCATTGTTAGCCAATGACTCACAGTAACAATAAACATAATACTACGAAAAAGTAATGACTGCCAAGTACCCTTACATTCTTATTATTTTTCCACATAAAAAGGTCGTTTGTAAAGTTGTTTAGGTAGGCAAGAATCCAACCCCTCGCAGTTTCTTTCCTACCTAAGTCGACTGCAAGAATCGGCTTGTAATTCCCAAGTTGCATTTCTCAAAGAATGCAGTATAAATATGGAATTTAGATACCCAGTTTTCGTTCTTGCTTCGGCAGAACATATACTAAAATTGGAACGATACAGAGAAGATTAGCATGGCCCCTGCGCAAGGATGACACGCAAAATCGTGAAGCGTTCCACATTTTTTTGCACCCCATTAAATTAAATTAGAGCTGTATTTTGAATACATTTTAATATTCTTACTAACTGATTAAATACACAAGTAAGACTATAGTCGGGCTAGATGATTTACCAAATAATAAAGGTTAATTAATATGACATATCAAATTCTAAATTAAAGAATCGAAACAAATGATTGTGGTACACAGTTAGATTATAAATAGAGATATTATACATATATTTTAAAACAAATAAAGAACTACAATAGATAGGTAAACTTGTGAGGTTTTTGAAATGTTTAATTACAGAATTTGCCCAAAATCAAGGCCATTGCCGAGGCAATCATGACGTAGGTGCTTCTGCTTAAAGTGCCAGCTGGATTGCGATTGCAACGATCATAATCACAGGTCTTGCAATACTTGTCCCAATTATTGCTGTTCGTTGCATTCAGGGTAAGACTGCAGACCGGAATTCCTTGATGGAAGCAGCCCAGAATTTCTGCCATCTTTGTTGAGTCTGCAGACGAAAGAACAATTAGAAAATTTCAAATGAAATTAATACCTAACGTGCTACTTACTTGCTTCAATGAAGTAGGTGAGGTTCATGCACTTGAAGCTGTTGCTGCCACCAGTTATAAGGACATCACTGTGAATGGTGCTCAACAAGGAACTTGTTGCATTGGCTGTTGCATTGTTGCACACCTGGGTGCTGGGATTCTGACAAGATTGGGGTGAATTGCAGCTGTAGCAGGTTAGCGATTGAGCTAAATGTGAGTATATTAAACTGTTAAAGTACTCTTATAATTTCAAACTCAATCCGGGCTCTCACCAAACTGCAGACCAACAAGAGCGACAAGCACCAGACCACAAATTAATTTCTTCCACATTTTGTTGGCTGTCCAAAGAACACAACTTTTAACTGGACACACTCAATACAGACTGATTTGGTCGAATTGCCAGCAGGTAAAATTTGTGGCTAGAACTTATTCATATAAAAAATCAATATACTGTGGCTAATAAAGATAAGATTAGATATCGGTAAATCTGAATCAGTATGCATTTAAAGTGCGTTAACTAATTCAAATAAGAGAGCAAAACAATTGCCACAATTGTTTCGGAGAAACTTTAACTTTACATACATTCCATGGAACACAATATAAATATTATTATTGATTTAAGTTTATCTTCAATTATTAACGGAAAGAGGAAAATTAAATTAATAAACATAAATTTAAATTTGTGAATAAAAAGATAAAATATTTCAAATAGAAAATCTTTGTTGACAACATTATTTAAATTTTTAATCTTTATCTTAAATTCCAAAAAAATCTTTAAAAAGTAACTCTGGGATTGGAATTCCGCCCAACTATTATTACTATTATCTATTGAATATGTAGCAAGTATAGAAGGTAAGTTAGTTTAAAATATTTTCATTTAGCGCTCATCAATAAAATCACTTATTGTAGAATCACTTAACAAGTCGAACACATAACATACATAATAATAGGAAAAGAAGCTCAAATACTTTTACAAATATTTTCTTAAAAATAAAAATACGATATGTAAATACATTCACTATCAAAAACATGAGTACTGGTATCATAACAAATAGTCGATTTGCAATTGCAAACACGTCTTAATGTCTCAACCGAATGCTGAACATTTGCCACAACAAATAAACAGAAAAAAATACAAGAAAAAATAGAAAAAATGGGATAAAATAATAAGAAGAAAAAGGGACAATGTTTCAAAAATTGAAAAGCATATATCAGGATCCTGGCCATTCCCAGGACATGTCACGCATAACTAAATACAAAAGAGAACCACAGAAACAGAAACAGATGCAGAAATGAAACAAGAATAACAACAAGAAGTATAAGCTTCTGCCACGGGTACGTACAGGATATTAAATGACAGGACAAATGGCAAATGCCTGCTCCAATTCTCCAATCTCCACTCCATATTTATCCTGTAGCAGGTACTCGAAGGTAAACGAAAAGCGCAAATCCTGTGAACAAAACCAGGAGACAAACAACAAATAGCTGCAGGTTAGATTTATAAAAATATATATACATACATACATACGACTATATCTGTATCTGTATCTGTATCTGTATGTACAATAGGTAAACAACAGAATTACAATATGCTTTTTTAAAAATTAGAAAAACAACGTACAATAGTCGAGGCGACAGGACAATAATGCTGGGATGCCCACGATAAGCATCCTTAGCGACCCAAAGATAAACACACAAACACAAACACAGACCGGGAAGTTGGGAGATGGAATTTGGGCTTGGGGGACGGCAAAAGTCACTGGGATGACAGTTGAGTTACATTTCGGGTAGGGGGGCATTGTGGGGCGTGGCATATACGTTGCAACCAAAACAGAGTGCCATTCGAGTCGTTGTCATACAAGAAACTAGCTACATTCCTATGCAATGCATTAATTTTCAAGTCACGTATCCTTTTTAATCCTGACAAGAATATTATTTCCATAAAAAATGGAAAAGAACGACGCGCGCGGCCTCCACATCGTCTTCGAAATCGTTTCGAGCATCAAGCATACGCCACGTATGCCACAGTCGAATCATAGACAAGCTAGCAAACAGCGACACATGTATTTAATTTTATTTTATACACACACACACTCACACACTCTCACACACACACACACATTCTTACATTTATACACATATACATTTCAGTTAAAGCATTAACACGATTGCCTCTAGTGGCAGCTTAAAGCGCGTGTTGTGACTTTAGGAAATGATTGTCAACATCGCGTATGCGTAATGTATCACACTTGAAGCTTAAAGGATTTTCGGTAGAGCAACAGATTGAAAACTAATTATTCAAAATTCTGGCAAGTGAAATTAAAGTGCGAGTTAGCTGAAAATTTAAGAAAATAGATTTGATTCTTGAGATTTCAGCTGGATCAGAATCACTGGAGCATTCTGAAAACTTTAGCTGAAATAAATCAAAAATGAAACAACCAAATAAATATTTGATAAACACACCAAATCTTACCAAAGAGATTTTTTCAACTAAGACATAAATTTTAAGATATTTTACGTCAAAATATCGCTGATATATTTATCAAACGCCTTTAATAGATATTTAAAAAAAACAGCCTATAATAATGTAATTTTTATTTTCTAAATCATAACATTTACGATTTTTTAGTCAATTTGCAAAATGTATCTCTCAAAATTTATTGTTTATCTATTGATATTTGTGCAACACCACTTTAACAATGCAGATGCCGGTGGTTTCCATAAGTCAAAGGAAAATAATAATATAAGTCAGAAACACGGACGATCAGCTAGGAATTTCAACAAATCCACTGGGATAACCATAGAAACTGAGCCCCTGCGTCAAACTAGTCGCAGCTTAAACGGGAGCAATATCAATGATGATAATGACTTCCGTTTTTTAGTAACCGGAGGCTATCGTCCTGAGAAAAATCTTTTCGTTAAATTTATCGTGTCGCTGAGACAAAACATAGATACACAAATATTTGGCTCCAATCACTTCTGCGCTGGTTCTATTATTTCCAAGAAGGTCATTGTGACAGCAGCTCATTGTTTGGTTTTTTACCAAAAACAAACATCTGGCAAAATAAAGGTATTTGCTGGCTTAACGCGACGATTGTTAAAGACCGAAAATACTCAAGAAATAATGGTGGATAAAATAATACCTTATCCAAAGTATAACTTAGCTACTACCGCTCATGACATTGGAATTCTTAAGCTTAAGGATGAGATAATTTTAAATGATGATTTTGCTAGTATTATACCATTAATGGATCGGGATCCAACTGGACTAAATTGCATAGCCGTAGGATGGGGTTCACTTATGTTCTATGGACCATTGGCCGCTGAGGCGGTCTGCGGTGATTTAATTGTCAATACGGAAGCATTTTGCTTAAAAGAGAAAATAAAAAATGGCATGATATGCGCAACAAATCCAAATAATTATGAAGTCGATAGCTGTCAAGGTGACTCAGGTGGACCGTTGATATGTGACGGCAAATTAGCGGGTGTTGTTTCCCATGGTGAAGGCTGCGGTGGACCACATTCAAAAGGGTACTACACAAATGTATATAAATACCGCGATTGGATAACCCGTAATGCAGCAAGCGGTTGCATGCTACCAATAAATACACCTGTGATACTTGCCTTTATTTTTAAAAGATGTATGTAAAAGAGGCACATTGAAAATGTAATTTGCATTATAATGCTTTTTGAATTATTTGATAAGAGATAGTTATAATAAAGCTTGTATTTCTGTTTGTTAACACACAATCCTAAAAAAATGATCATTATATTATGATTTTCGCAGAATAATTTTTAAATTTTAATTTGCTGAACAGCAATATATATTTATTATTTTTATTGTAACAATGACAATGATAATTTTAAAGAACAACGCATCTGTAAATCAAATAATTTCAAAGACATCAAAAGGGAAGGTATATTTTTGATGAGTTCTAACCGTGCGCACAGTGGTCTTTACTCCTCTAGATACACAATCTAGATACAGACTAAAAAGTAGTAACTAGCCAATTTTCGTTTTAAGATTTTGAGAAGTTATAAATATTTTGATTGTTAGTAAATTGATATCTGTACTTTTCCTATATATTTTCTTATAATTGTTATTTTGGAATTAAGTAAAATATTTATAAAAAATACTTGATTTTTTAACTCGACTTTATCTATGAGTGAGCAGACTTTCAAGTCTTTATCGATAAAGAATATACAATACATATATTTAATGGGGTCTGACATACCTTTTGACAGGATCCCTTTACCTTATTATTCTGAATATTTAATTAGATGAAATGTCGAATTTATCGGTAGATGATCTTGATCACTTTAATTTCTGTTTACAGCATTTAATGAATGTTAACAATGCTTATCTTAAGTTTATCAAAATGGCATATTCATAAACTTATAGCACTTCAAGATAGTTTACTTCAATGACTGACTGGCGAAATGACCCAGTCACTAACGACTCGTGACAGCAGTTAAGCCGCTTCTTCTTGTTGTCTTAGCTTATAGTTCTTATACCCATTCAGCATTGTCTGACGAGGCCAATGGGAGGAGACTTAAGTATGGCAAAGGACATAGAAAATGTGAAATTTGTTTGTTTCCTGCATTGATGTTGAAAGTTTTTGCAGCTGCTGCAGCAGACAATGCATGAATCTCTCTGAATCGTGAGTCTCTGTCTCTTCTCTTTCTCTTTCTCTGTCTCTTTCTCTGTCTCTATCGGTCTCTATATCTGTCGATTGCATGCCATGGGGCTGCCTTATTATTACAGTTTGTCGATTTGTTTGTATTGCCGTCTACATTGTTGTTCTGTGGCAACAACAATAAAGTTGTTGTCACTTGTTGTACTTACTAGATTCTCTTTCTTCCTCTCTCTTTTCAGAACAACGAAGCAATCGATGGTAATAAATTATTTGCAGCTATTGTAATTTGTAATGTTGGCAAATGTCAGACAGTCGAAGATTGTTGCTGAAATTCATTTGTGTTGGGTTTGATCTTCAGTTAGAAATTTATTTTATTTTTTTACTCTAGAAAAATCTAAAAAAAATTCTTAAAAGTTTGCTAACTATTCAAATCAAATATAAATATTATAAATCGAATTCTTAGTTTGCATCTACATGCTTAGTTAAGGCTTGATTTTCAGTCAATTTTATTCAAATTCATTTTCGTTTGACAAATATTTTAAGCTAAATGAATTAATTTAATTTAATTTTTATACTGTTCGGTTGCTAATGAAATAAATTTTTAATATTAGTCCAAGCTAAATTGATCAATGTTCATAATAAATGAAGACAACTTTCATGAACATGAGCAGCAGCTGCTCTTATGATAGACGATTCATCATCTGCACTTTAAGGCACTTCAACAAACAACTTTCAACTATCGTAATTGACCCGGAAAGAGCTTAAAGACAAATATTTACACAGCATGTCAACTGGGGCGGTGGAAGATGGGCGTGGCATCATATCAATACCTAAAAGTACAGCCCATTCCCATTCAAAGCATACCCAAAACTTCAATACAAGTGTATACACTTTATGATTGGCCCAAAGCAAATAGAAGTGCAAAAGACCAAAACAAACATTTGTGTAGCATATGCAAAGTGAACAGCTACAGATACAGATACATCTATACATACATCTATAGATACAGATCGATTTCTACATGTGGCAACAAGATGCTTGCATGTTTTCATAATTTGCGAGTATCAACTTCGATAGCCCCAGTTTTCCAGTCAGTCATTATTCCTTTTTCTATTTCCTCCATTCTCCACACTAATTGTTGATTAAACGTTGCAAATTGGCACCTGGCTTCAGTTCCATTTCAGAAGTCAACCCAATTGAGGGGGAGTCCCTTAGAATTGTCGGTGCGTGGAGTCGATTGTCAAAGCTGTTAACGGTGAGCACAGAGAAAAGTGTAAAAGAGTGCGAGCGTGTGTGTGTGTGTGTGTGTGTGTTTGTGTGTGTAGTCTAGGAGCATGTCCTGCGACTTGGGTCATTGCAATTTTGCACGTGAACTTGTTAACAGCAAGAACAACGTCGGAAAGACATGAAACGGCAAATTGAACGGTTATTGCAAGTGAATGAAAACCAAAATGAAAACAGTAAAAAAAACGTGATACTTACAAAGCGATGCACTAGATGACGTATACCTGAAGAAAGTAGGAGTAATAATAACAATAATAATAATAATATTAAGATATTTATTCACTCTTAAGTGTGATTAATATAAATACTGCCCCCTTTTTATATTTAGTGGTTTATAAGTAAAGATGTGTGTTCCATAAGAAACTTTATTTTTTCAATTGATTTACAAATTTGCTTATTTAATTGACATTTGTTAGTTGATTTTGAATCTTTTTTAAATGCGCGCCAGATTCCCATGCTTTTATAGCAGTCAGCTTTCCATAGTCTATGCCACAGTGCTGCCTATAAATTTGTGCTGCAAATTGCTAGTGCTGCTCATTAATTATCGAATCGAATTTTGAATTTAAAAATTACGTTATACATGTAGCGATTTATTTTATAAATTTTCCATAAATTTATAACTTGCATGAAAATTCCACTGTTAATAATTGTTGTTTGAACGAGTTAGATGAAAATTTAAAAAAAGAGATATAATTCTTGAGATTTCAGCTGGATCAGAATCACTGGAGCATTCTGAAAACTTAAGCTGAAATAAACCAAAAATGAAACAACCAAACAAATATTTGATAAACACACCAAATATCTTTAAATCTCACCAAAGAGATATTTTCAGCTTAGACATAAATTTTAAGATATTTTTCGTCAAAATATCGCTGCTATAGTTATCAAACCCCTTAAATAGATATTTAAAAAAAACAGCCCATAATAATGTAATTTATATTTTCTAAATCATAATTTTTACGATTTTTTAGTCAATTTGCAAAATGTATCTCTCAAAATTTATTGTTTATCTATTGATATTTGTGCAACACTACTTTAACAATGCAGATGCCGGTGGATTCCATAAGTCAAAGGAAAATAATAATATAAGTCAGAAACATGGACGATCAGCTAGGAATTTCAACAAATCCACTGGGATAACCATAGAAACTGAGCCCCTGCTTCAAAGTGATACTATCGGAAATAAGCATATTAATAAGAAACTACGTCAAACTAGTCGCAGCTTAAACGGGAGCAATATCAATGAAGATAATGACTTCCGTTTTTTAGTAACCGGAGGCTATCGTCCTGAGGAAAATCTTTTAGTTAAATTTATCGTGTCACTGAGTTATAACAAAGTAACACCGATATTTGGCTCCACTCACTTCTGCGGTGGCTCTATTATATCCAAGAAGGTCATTGTGACAGCAGCGCATTGTTTTATTACTTACCAAAAACCAACATCTGGCACAATGAAGATAATTGCTGGCACACCGCGACGATTGTTAAAGACCGAAAATACTCAAGAAATAATGGTGGATAAAATAATACCTTATCCAAAGTATAACTTAGGTACTTTCGCTCATGACATTGGAATTCTTAAGCTTAAGGATGAGATAATTTTAAATGATGATTTTGCTAGTATTATACCATTAATGGATCGGGATCCAACTGGACTAAATTGTATATCTGTAGGATGGGGTACAATTTTATCCAACGGACCATTGCCCGATGAGACGGTCTGCGGTGATTTAATTGTCAATACGGAAGCATTTTGCTTAAAAGAGAAAATAAAAAATGGCATGATATGCGCAACAAATCCAAATAATTATGAAGTCGATAGCTGTCAAGGTGACTCAGGTGGACCGTTGATATGTGACGGCAAATTAGCAGGTGTTGTTTCCCATGGAGAAGGCTGCGGTGGACCACATTCGAAAGGGTACTACACAAATGTATATAAATACCGCGATTGGATAACCCGTAATGCAGCAAGCAATTGCATGCTACCAATAATTACACCTGCGATACTTGCCTTTATTTTGAAAAGAAGCATATAAAAGAAGCAGGAGAAAATGTAATTTTCATTATAATGCTTTTTGAATTATTTGATAAGAGATAGTTATAATAAAGCTTGTATTTTTGTATGTTAACACACAATCCTAAAAAAAATGATTATTATATTATGATTTTCGCAGTATAATTTTTAAATTTTTACTTGCTGATATATAGTTTATAATTATTATTGTAACAATGACAATGATAATTTAAGCGCAACTCATCTGTAATTCTAATTATTTTTAAGATGTAAAACTAGTAAATTTTTACATCAATCCAGCAAATTATCGTTTTAATTTTATATTACAAATTTTTCATATAATTATAACTTGCATGAAAATTGCACTGTTAATAATTCGATTCAGACACCACTGACAGAAGCAATCCAATCTCTCACCGACGCTACCCTGGAATATACGCCCGGATAATCGGGTCTCGCACAACCGTAGCCCCAGGAGACGACGCCCCACAGTTTGCCGTGGGCAACCAACGGACCACCCGAATCCCCTTGGCAGGCATCTTTGCCGCCTTCTTGGAGTCCGGCGCAGAGCATTCGATCCGTAATGCTGCCAAACGAATTATACGCCGATTCGCATTGTGTCTGGTTGACCTTGGGTACGATTACGGCACGTAAATCCCTGTCGGATTCAGCATCGTTCTGTGTGTTGCCCCAGCCGGAGATGGTGACGGGCGTTCCGTCCGGAATATCATCGTTCAGTTCCGGCAACTTCACAAAGGCTTGCGTTATATTCGTCGCATTGTACGACTGCAGCTCGAGGACCGCAAAGTCATAGTCTATAATGCGGGGATCGTATTTGGGATGACGATGAATGCGTTTGATCTGCACCAGCACACCACCCGTATCCTTCCGAGTGGATCCTATACGTACTCGGGAGCTGATTGCCGTGGAGCTGTCAACACAATGGGCGGCGGTTAGAACAACACCCTCTCCTATCAGGGAGCCGCCACACATGTGATAAGTGCGTTGCAGTGAGATTTGATAGGGATACTCCTCTATGGTTGCCGCAACGCCACCAACAATGCGTCCATCCAGGTAAGGATGCCTCACAGGTGGCACAGCCAGAGATCCCGCTGAAGTCAGCAGCAGACTTAGGAGCAACGTCTTCCAAGTGTGTGCCATGTTAAATTTCCAGTGATTGAGTGGAGCTACCTCAACAATTCTTGCTCTTTTATACGACATCGCTTGGTTATCAATAGTTTTCAGGGTCAATCGCCGAACACATACATAGAACGAAGGTGTCCACTTGGCCTAGTTAATCCGACGCCGATGCTCATAAAACAAATAAAATTTATGGACACCCAACGACATCGTCGTCATCGACAATGTTATCTCAGGAATGGAACTACACTTTAATAGTTTAATAATTGTAGCACTTCAAGGGTCGATTGTTCTTTTCTTATCTCATGCCGACCGATACTGAATGTCTGGAAAGTGAAAGTCATTAAGGAAAACAGAAAAAAATTAAAAAAAAAACCAAAAAAAAGACCAAAAAAAAAAAATTTTTATAAATAACCCATTTTAAAAAAAAAATAAAAACCAAAATTTAAAAAAAAATAAACTTTTTGCCCCAAAACCATTTGACACCACCTTACCATTTTTCAATTGCAGCAGAGTTTTCAAATATTTAGCTTATAAATATCTTTCTTTTCAGCTTTATAAACTGTTAGTGGCATTCCAAAAGTAAAGTCTTTAAAACAATTGTAGAACGCAACAATTTCTTTATTTAATGAACATTAAAACAACATTGAGATCTCAAATAAGATACTTATAAGGTTAGACACTTATAATAAATTCCAATTAGATTAGAATATGATACTTATTAGGTTAGACACTTATAATAAATTCCAATTCGATTAGAATACCACACTTATAAGGTTAGACACTTATAATAAATTCCATTTAGAGTTTGAGTTTTATTCAATCCATATGGATTTACAACTTGAGCCAAGTCAAGAATTTGTTGTTGGACGGCATATCAGTTACTCTGTGCAATATTATGCCATTTGCTTCGGCCAACTGCTTGAGATCCCTGATGTCTCTAATGCCCCATGCGGAATTGAGATTCCTTAGGTCGGTATCAAACTGCACGTTGCTTTGGGGTGTTAATTGGCCATCCAGTGCATATGGGCCATAAGTGAACAGCCTTCCGCCAGGCTTCAGTAGCTGACCAGCAGCGCGAAAGAGGCCCACGGAGCAGATCCAGGGACTAACGTGCACCATGTTGCAGTTGAACATGTAGTCATAACTGCCCGGTTTCACCTGTTGCAATGTGGCTGGCTCCCATTGATGCAACTCCTGCGAAATGTCTACAAACAACGGTGGACGAATGTTGCCAGTGGCGCAATCCTCGACATAGGTATATATCGAATCAAAGTTCTGGCGTGCAAACTCTGTCGTCTGAAAGGTGATGTTGGGCAGCAACGGGGCCAAAAAGCCAACATGCTGACCTGCCCCAGAGGCTATTTCGAGAAGCTGCAAATTGGGAGTTTGTCTATCCACCTGCGATACAAGCGCCTCCGCAATGGGCTGGGAATTGCGATCTGCCGAGGCGTGTGTGATTTTGATGCGTCTGCAAAGCATCGATACATGCAAAAAACGTTTCACAGGTTGTTTCAGACTGTGTGCAGTGGTTAAAAAAAAATGAATTTCAAAACAAAAAACAATTTTTTACCTCATCTTCTCAGGCGCGCTGTGTGTATACTACTGATAGGGGCTGCCACCCTACAGAATTTCACGATCTGGCAACTAGTTCTAGTTAAATAGAAAGAAATTCAGTTGCAACTTCGAAAATTTTAACTAAATTGAAATTTTCTTATTTTTGCAGCTAGAATTTTGGAGTTTTCTCGATATTAAGATAATTTTTTTTTTACAGTAAAGTGATTAACTTTTCTTCAAACATTTACTAAAATGTTAACCTTATTACTGTCTAGTTTCGAATTTTAAATTTTCATCAAAGTGTTAATTAATTTCAAAGTTATTACATTTTAAAATTAGCATGAACTAAAATTTTAATTCTCGTATCGATATTTTCTCAATCTGCGATGCTTATCGATATCAACGTGACATGACAGTGTGGCACAGCGATGAATCAGTACTGCAACAGAAATTTATCGTGTAACTATCAACCGACCGCCACAATCTGCAGTGAGACATAAATTTTGCAACATTTAGGCATTGTTTTGTTTAATCAATTGTTGCACCTAAATAAGCTGCGCAATGTCTGATAACGATGATGATTTCATGTGCGACGATGACGAGGATTATGGTCTGGTAAGAATTATACAGTTTGCATATATTCTCGCGCTGTTTTTAATGCCCGGCATCTGCATGGTAATCGGCATCTGTAATGTAGGAATACTCCGAGGACAGCAACTCGGAACCTGACGTTGATCTTGAGAATCAATACTACAACAGCAAGGCGCTGAAAGAGGAGGAGCCAAAGGCCGCACTTGCCAGTTTCCAAAAAGTGCTCGATTTGGAGAATGGCGAAAAGGGCGAATGGGGATTCAAGGCTCTCAAGCAGATGATAAAAATCAACTTTAGACTGGTAAGTAAATCACACAAAAACTTGTACTCAGAGATAAAATAACCCTTTAAACAAATTGCAGTGTAATTACGAGGAAATGATGGTCAGGTACAAGCAGCTGCTCACCTACATTAAAAGCGCTGTGACACGCAACCACTCGGAGAAGAGTATCAACTCTATACTGGATTATATTTCAACGTCCAAGAATGTATGTAAGCGGGATATTCAAAAACAAAATCAGTAACAATTCCTAAAGTAGACAATTTCACTTTCAATTGCCCTGTTGCCATCGATATCTGTCTATATTTATGTACCAAGGACTTTGTTACACCATTGTATGCTAAACAATTGTCTTCTTTCAGATGGCACTGCTTCAAAACTTTTACGAGACTACATTGGATGCACTACGCGATGCCAAAAACGATCGGTTGTGGTTCAAGACCAACACGAAGCTGGGCAAGCTATATTTCGATCGCAGTGACTTCACAAAACTGCAAAAGATACTCAAACAGCTGCACTCGAGCTGCCAGACAGACGATGGCGAGGATGATCTTAAGAAGGGCACACAATTGCTTGAGATATATGCCCTGGAGATTCAGATGTATACCGTGCAAAAGAACAACAAGAAACTTAAGGCTCTCTATGAACAATCCTTGCACATCAAGTCCGCAATTCCACATCCTTTGATAATGGGCGTCATACGTGAGTGTGGAGGTAAAATGCATCTTCGCGAGGGAGAATTCGAGAAAGCGCACACAGACTTCTTCGAGGCATTCAAGAACTACGATGAAAGTGGATCTCCCAGGCGCACGACCTGCCTAAAGTACTTGGTGCTGGCTAATATGTAGGTACATCTTTATTTATGTTTGAATACAGCATTCATTTACTTGGTTTTGCAGGCTGATGAAGTCTGGCATCAATCCGTTTGATTCACAGGAGGCCAAGCCTTATAAGAACGATCCAGAGATTCTGGCCATGACAAATCTGGTCAACTCCTATCAAAACAATGACATCAACGAGTTTGAGACCATTTTGCGTCAACACCGCAGCAACATTATGGCTGATCAGTTTATTCGCGAGCACATTGAGGATTTGTTACGCAATATACGCACCCAGGTACTCATTAAGCTGATTAGACCATACAAGAACATTGCCATCCCGTTCATAGCCAATGCCCTCAACATTGAACCCGCCGAGGTGGAGAGTCTGCTAGTCTCCTGCATATTGGATGAGTAAGTGGACCAGTTTATTCCAATCGTAGATATGGCTTTATCTTTTATATTGCAGCACCATCAAAGGACGCATCGATCAGGTGAATCAAGTGCTACAGCTGGACAAGGTTAACAGCAGCGCCTCCCGCTATAATGCGCTGGAGAAATGGTCCAACCAAATTCAATCGCTTCAGTTTGCTGTAGTACAGAAAATGGCTTAGCTGTAAGGCAACGATTAAAACTGAATCGAAATAATGGAAATACTTAAAAACAAACAACACTGCCTTATCATTATATTTCAAGATCCAAGCAAATTCCCAATTCCACCAAATTCGGCAGTAATAGAAACAGATGAATAACTGCTCGTTAACACGTATACAATCCCTATCGCCTGATATGCATACGAGGAAAGGGCTTTGAGAACGATTTTTTGATAAGTGTTTACGACTGATAAGCCTCTCTAAATGTGTAAAGTTGTTCAAATAAATTAGGCATCTTAGGCTGTAAATAATAACATATCTTACTCTGCAACAACTACGAAATAATCTTTCTTTTGTTACAGTCTAACATATATTTCAGAGCCAGTAGTTCACAATTGACTTTGAAAATATTGATTGAAATCAAGGAACAACACCAGGACCGGAAGCGTTAACCGAAACTAACTGTTTTATTTTTCTATATTTATTCAGTATTAAATTTTTGTTCATTTAAAAAATTTAATTATTATTCTACCATTTAAATTATCGATTTTGATGGTGACCCTTACCCTCTTTGAAATTTTTAAAACTAAATCTTAAGTTTTCACTTTTCATCAACTCCTTGTATCGTAATTAGTTATTTTTATCCTTATTTGGCCTTTGACAATCCAAGATAAAAGCACAGGCCACAAACATATCAAAAAACATGCAAACTGAATTTAAGGCATGTTCGTCAAGTTAAATGTCAATTCAATTATCAGTGAACAATTCTTATCGCCAGATATTTGTAGCTGTAAAGCACTTTTAATATTGTATGTCTTTCTGATAAGCGATTAGTTACTTTCCATAATTTTAACTACAAACAGACTTACTTGGCCACGAGGCAAGACGTGGGTGTTTTAACCTTTGTCTGGAATATTTCCCACGCTAAATTCTACTTCTATACTACTAACTGAGTCACATAGCAAGCAGCTTATGCATGTAAGCAATAAAGCTCATTGCTTTGCTGAACGACAATTCATGGATTCGGCGATATAAATAATGAAAATTGTTTTAAAATATAAAATATTTTAATTAATTGTTCACTTCACTAATTGTTAGTATTTAAACCGCTTAAACTTTTTCCGTAGAGGTTGCGGATCTCGTTTGCATAATTTCAGTTGTTTGCGGCTTCACACATCGCCCGTACATCCACAATCTGAGTCTGTAGATCCAAAAGATCATTATGCAGAAGATCAGGGCTAAGACAATACAGCCACACACGCTGCCAATTGCCAGACCCGGTCTTTGCCAGTCCAGTATGAAGTAAATAAAGCGATTACCCCAACTGAAAGTGCAATAGAATTTTAAGACCATAATCTATTAAAGCCAACTGGAAATCATTGCTTACTAGTCTGTGCCGCCGGACCAAAAGAAGATTAGTGAGAACGCACCATAAACCAGGCCGACAACAAGTGGATAGATGAAGTGCATCAGGTGTGTGGGAAAGGCGACCACAAAGCAATCAAAGAACATTACAATTGAATTGAAGGCATGCGCCCAAAGATTGTACAATCCAACAGGTCCATCATTCATGGCTTAAAGAAGAATTTCTTTTTAGAATTTAAATGTAATTTATTGTAAAACTAACTTACTCGGATAGAGGGCTATCCAAAACACCAGAGTTATCATCAGGGCCAGCACAGTAGTCGTATAGTGAGAGGCCCAATAAATTTTCAGGGCCCAACTGCCGGATTCTAAAATATACGACTGTTGATTAGGGAACTTTATAAATAAATCCGAATTTTTATTTTACTTTTTACTTTATGTAAAGAAGACTTGCTTACCAAAATAACTGGGCCTTATGAAGTATATTGTGGCAACTATAGCGCCATAGGTGCAGGCATAAAAGCACAAAACAAAACCCCAATCCGTGAGATAGATGAACCATGACCCCTCGTCAAAGTGTTGAATAAGACTGCCCAGAACTCCGCCGGCAAAGAAGAGTGCGAAAATCCAACGATAGATAAGCCAGATCCAAGAGCGTTCCCCCCGTTGCCACTGGGAACGACAGAAGTCTGCGGGTTCATCGTGATGCAGCGAGAACTTGGAACGGTGGAACTCATCCAACAAAGGCTGACAACAGCATTCCGAGTTTGTATCACGCATTCCGGCGGAATGGTCTCGATGTCTGAGACGTTGGGCTAATGCTGTGAATACGGCCCAAAGCAGCTGGCTGGAACTGCGATAGAATGCGAACTGTCGCAGCCATAGAATTGGCCGGGCCAAAAAGCCTGTCAATGTGAGTAGATTGGCAATTCAGTTGTTAGAGTTATCTCTTATCAGTCGACAATCCTTATCATCAGATATGTAGAACTGGAAAGCACTTCCAACGTGTCTTTGTGATAAGCACACTGAAGTGATTAGCCGCTGTCGTCGCTGATTTGGCCACAAACGGACTAACTTGGCCACGAGGCAAACAGTATTTGTTCTGTAAGATTTCCCACGCTCCACAAAGCTATTCCGCATGGTATTGGCGATCAATAACACGCTTCAAATGTATTGTACAATCTGAAATATTCATATTCGGGAATTTTTGCGTATGATTCATGACGCCATTAAATTTTTTAATGATATGAAATCAAGGGAATTTTACGAATTTTTTTTGTGGCACTTGCGATAAAAATAGAAGTCCAAACAAATTAATCATACGAATATTATAAAAACCTAGGCATTCGCACACTTTGACAGTTTACTATCATTATTTTACCATTTCATCAAATTATCAATCTTATATCGGACAATGTTAAGAGACGTCGCGATTGTGCTTCAATTTGGAACTTAAACTCGGCTATTCAATGAATTCCCTATGGAATGGAACTCCAGACATACGGCATGGTACGTTAACAGCGACACACGAGTAAAGCCCCTCATAAAAAATAAAAGATAAACCAAATGACTAATAGTAACAAGAACTGATAGTGTCTTTTAGCTCATTCATAAATTAGACGCCGTTCTTTGACAATAATAAAACTGAAAAACTTAAGTGTACTTAAAATTGTTCTATATTGATCAGTATGAAATAAAATTTTGTAGAATTTAATAAACTGAGTATAGTAAAGGAATACATTTTTAAGAACGGATGTAGAGAAGAATAAAAATATTTGAACTTGAACAACTTGAATAAAATAAATATTTTCTATACCTAAAGGCATTTAAAACAAAAATATAAAATATATGTACATATATGTATATGTACTAAATCAATTTCCGAGTAGAGCTTTTGCACAATTTTTTAATTTTCTAATCTTTTTAGGTGAATTTTGAATAGCTAAACGAGCCCCTCTTAAATGTCACGCAAATGTATACTTTAAGTTTTAAATTTGCCACAAATCTATTACAATGACATGCAATATCATTATTAGATATAGCTAATGCCTCTTTAAGGTATGTGAATAACAGTTGCACTCGTTACAAATTACACTGAATGGATAAGGGTGTATTCGAGGCGTCAATTAGTAGTGACATAAAGTGGAGGGCTTGTTTGGGAGTGTACTTGTAAATTGGCATTCAATTGGACTTGTAAATTGAATTTATGCAATAAAGAACCAATAAGAATCAGTCGCGTCTTTATTTCTAGCGACACTTTCGATTTTCACTGAATAACAATAGGTATATGAGGTTTCAGTCAGCAAGGTCGCTAACTGAATCAATTGCAAATTGAGGAAAATTATTGAACGAGTTGAAAATGATATATGGTAACAATATAAATAAATTTGAGAGGTATGTTAATTAAAACCAATATATAATGGATGCCCTGTTCATTTGATCGACCCCAACTGATCAAATTACAAGACAAATTGGTATGTCCAACCCTTGCAAAAAATAAATTGAATGATGTACATAGTCGTTATATTAATGATCTGAACCTAAATCATGAAATATAATGAGATAATCAATTGAATATGACGTTAAATGGCTTTCTTTTTGTTCTACTTTCACAACACATTTATCGCCCGATTGATAAGACAAATGTAGGTCAAACCTATGAAATTTTTGGGGTAAGTTAAAAATTTCAACTTACTTAAAAAAAAGACTCCCACACGCATAGTGTTTGGACTATTAACAATTGGGAGAGCTGGAAATTTTAATTGATTGACCTCCATGACTTCAAGTTCAATAAAGTCAGCGGATGATGAAAAGCGATGCTACTGTCAATATCATTGATATCATATCATAAGAACTGCTTCCCACAGCATTCAGTTTTGGATGGATCACTTAACTCAATGACACTTTACGTATACACGAACACATTTGTTCATATTTACGATATGCTTTTAATTAAATTACTTTATTTTGTTTATTTGTATACCCTATAAATAAATACTGAGAGGGTATTTGTTACTATAAATATATAATGTTAAAATAAATAGAATTGTTAATGGATAACAGATCACACACATTACGCAAATTACCTTTATTTATCTCTTTTTCATATCTTATCTAATTTCACACTTATACCCTGTATGAAGAGTTTCAAGAGGGCATGTGCTACATTAAATACATAAGATATTATTAAATAAAATTTAAAAAAAAAAACAAATAATTTACTCATATTTAATATTACTAATATGAATTCTATAATCGTTCTTTTCTTGTCCAAAAGGGTATACCGTACGAAACAATGCTTTTTTGTGTTTGTTATGATATCAATTTGGGAATGTTTGTCGATCATCGATCGTATACAGCTTCAGCTACGTACGAGTATATAAAGCATATTATGACACTAACCATTTTTCGCATTTCACTTATTTCGTGTTCGGCGAGTCCGAAGCCTCCGCGCCGTTTTCTAATCGGAGGTTCGTACAACGGTTCGTCGTCAGTCAGCCAGTATTGTCGGGTCTTCCAAAAGGGTAAAAGCTTTGACGCTTTCAGTTCTGTCTGAGTCTCGTTGGGTAGTGCACGAAAGTGCTTCGCGTACCAACTGAAGCAAACAATCAAACAACTCCAGCTTCAGCTTGAATTTGATCAGTTAGAATAATTTGCTGCAGTTGCTGTCGTGTGGCCTGACGCGTAACCGAATGAGCTGTTTCAGCTGAATTCTCCTCGTGAAGTCTGCCAGCTGTAGTCCAAAAGCAAACACACACAGACTCACACTTTGGTAGCACATTTGAAGGAAAAAAGTCGATAGAGTCATCAACTCAAACACGCGACTCACAGACGATCACGCTTAAAATGCAATTCCTAAAAAAGTTCGGCAAGGGCCTCAACCAGGAATTACAAAAGCAGAACTTCGGCTTTGAATACAATCACGTACATTTATTCTACAAATCCCTGGTGAGTATACGTCATAGACCTCATTAGAGAGCCCTTCGCACCTATCAACAAAACGGGCAACTTTGTGTGAGAGATTTGTGAGATCATTTAACTAACCCTTAGCACTTTACTATGCAAACACGTTTGAGCTATAAAAGCAATAAGACAAAGCTTGGCAAATAAAACATGTGAAATGACAGTTAAACGCAGTGCAACGAACTTTGTATACCCTTTCAAAATGAAAATATCTGAGCTGTGATTCAAACACGTTTTAACCGATTAAAAGTGTTATTCATAATTGAAAACCCTTTTCGCAGGAATACAATTTATAAGGAAAAATATGTCATAATTAACTTTACTACACTTCTAATGGCAATTTCCAAGTAATTTTTCTTGTTGAGAACCTAAAATCAAAAGTAGTTTACTTTCAGTATGCTTCAATTTCCAAGTCTAGATACTATACTATTAATTTCCCTATATTAAAATAAAAAAAGAAATTTTATTTTGCGTCTGACCCCCATTTATTAGCATATTAGCATTTTATTAGCATAAAACATTTCCAACTTATGAATCCAAGAAGTCCATAAAAAATAGTTCTATTCAATGCATACACTGAAATGAGTCAAATGTTAAACTAAATAAGTTACAATACATACTTTGTAATGTATTGCAAACAAATTTCCATTGACATTGAATTGTTTCTTTTGATGGGCGTCCACTGTACCCACATAATATTTGACACATTCCCCATGCTTACGTATTATTTTAGCAACAATTCGAATTATCGTAATTAAACAGAAATGATTAACACTATGCTCTGTATATTAAGTAACCCGATTCTATTGAATTCGATGTCCCCTGGTGGTATCCGCATAGTCGAGAACTTCCGTTGATTTCAAGTTCAATGCAAAGTAAATATATACATAAATTCAACATTATTACGTAATAGGAGTTGTGTTATTGTAAACAGACTAACTCACACTTACTAACTAAACAAGCACGAGTCGGACTACGTCATTGGTATACAGCATCACTTCAATAGATAAGATCCCCTACATGATATAATAACAGATGTCATGTTGCTTTTATTACGACTATTTTGACTGGACAAGGTACATTATGCAATTTTTTACAAAATAAATTACAAAGCGTAATTAAAGGGCTCGCCTCATGCTCATAATTCGTAGATAAGATTAGCTACCTTGTTTACCAACACGTTTAACGTTTCTAATCACAAAACAAAGTCAGCACATTCTCGGTGGGCAATACGCCCCATCATTATTTCCGGGTAAAGTGAATCAGTGAACCAAACTTTCTTATCTTTTTTATGTGACTGATAAATAAAGTTATTTTTCCCTATTATTCTAATGTTATCACATATAAATTTTATCATTATGAATATTTCAGTTTTTGAATAAGATATCAGTTGAAGAAAATGAAATATGTTTGAATAAAATTATTTATATTTATTTCTTAAATTACAAAAAAAGTTTATATTAATTTGTACAATCAACAAATTTTTATCATTAAATACTTAAATGTGTTTAAATCATTAAAATTATGTAATGCATCAACGGTTATGTAGACTGCACAATATCAACTTATATATTCTAAAAAGACTAAAAACAAAAAGGCTCTCTGATTATATGATATTTAACATTTTAAGTTATTTCTTACATATGATATTACCTTTGCTTTTAATAATAATCAGTAAGATTTACATTTTATTATACAATGATATTTGTGGGATTCTTATCACAATTAATATTTACATAATTTTATATTCAACTTATTAAATGATCCCCATAAATGCAAAAAATATTTAGATTAAAGGTAATCACAAATATGTTAACATTATTCCTTTTGATATTTTAATTGGGATTAACATTTTTTGTAATATTTATTTTTATTGTTTTCCAACTTTTTAGCTTGAAAGCTCTCGAAGCACATTTAGAATTACATTAGATCATAGGTTATCTTATTTCATATGCATTAGAAGTACATATACTAAAAATATTTATGACAATTGTCATTTGGAATTGCCCATCTTGACATTAGTGAATTGCAAATTCTGTATTGACCCTTGCCCTTGTCTCTCTTCCTGTAGTGGCAAAAGAATGAGGTCAGCATACTATATTTACTATATCGTTGGATATGGGCCTTATTCTTTTTGGGCGTATACATCACTTGCATTATTTTGCAATTCTGCGATGGGAAATTCTTCATCTATATGACCAACTGGGGCTTTGGTCTGATCACAATAACCATGCTGCTATCCGCCGTACACGTCACACGATGGCACTTTGATCTACAGAATGTTCGGAGTCTGGTAAATGAGGCGGGACAAAAGGCGCGCACAACAAGGGGACTGAAGATCTATTGGTGGCTCTACAATATGTCACTGCTGTTGGCGCTGATCATATCCACCATATACTGGATATTTCTACATGGTCGTATGAGTGAGTATTCAAACAATTGTATATTACATTTGAATGGCAAACTAACTAATCGTACATTATGTTGTAGACAAACCCGCACGATTTAAGGAAATTAGTATTATAACACATGCTCTGAATACCGTTTGTATGCTGATCGATTTTATGATCGTGGCTTTTCCGGTGCGACTTCTGCATATGGTACAGACTATGTTTTTGGCGATCGCCTACTTCGTATTCACCCTCATCTATCACTTTTGTGGCGGCACCGATGAGTAAGTCGCCCGCACTCTCCACATATGTAGATTATTAGATAATGATTTGATTTTCTCCCGTAGATTTGGAAATCCCTTTGTCTACTCCATATTGAACTGGAACAAACCGATGGGCTGCCTGGTGACCTTTGTTGGTGTCTTCCTTATTATCATTTGCTATTGGGTGATCCTCTTTGGCTTTCATAAGCTAAAACAGGCCTTCAATCGCGCCTTCAGCGTCGTCTGGACTCCCCATGCAGTGGGTCTTATATGAAATGCAGCACATACAGCATCCCACATTATTATCTGCACTCAGTCAAGTAGTCTTATGTAGTACCGCCAGCATTATTTCGAATTCTCCAAATAGTTACATGCTAACCCACATACTCACATCCTCGCTCTCATCACACATTGCATTTATTTATGTCATTTTATAGGTGAATTATTTATTTAGTCATTAATTGCTAAGTGAATAATCGAATGTTCCTTAATGCCTTAGCAACATGAAAGTGCTATGGTTAGTTTTATTTTTATCAGTAAAAACAATTGAATAAAGATTCTTACTATGGAATCCATAGTAAATGACACAGTTGAAGAAAATTTATTATATCTTAATTAAATATTTCCTCTGCAGGACAGCACTGTATTCATTACTGAAATATTGTATAAATGGATTTAAAGTTTTTTAAATAGTAATTGTAATTATAAATATCGAGAAATTGGTAACTATAGAACTAAACAATATAATATCAAATGAAAACGTTCTCATACTATGTTCAAAATTGTTTGGTTAACAAATTATAAGACTGTCCCATATACAATACAAAGAAATTTTTTATATTGGGGTAATTATAAAATTTGGATTAATTAAATCAGTCGTAAGGCTCAGTATGTATTATAACACATGTTTAAAGTTATCTGTCACGATTAAGCCATCTTTTAGAAGTATCTTTACGAAAAAGTGTTCACATATCTTATAGTATGCTGAAATTCTTAAGAAATTTTTGATAGTTTAGATATTTGATAAAAAAATATATACATATATGAAAGCTTATTATAAACTTCATATGTCTTAGGAAAAGAAAGGGTAATAGGCCAATGACATACCTATGTCTGTGTGTGAAGTTGGTTAAGTACTAAGATAATACACAGAAGTCTATTAATACGTATACACACTCGTATATTCATCTTTAATTACCATCTCTCATTTCCCTCTCTCTCTCAATAGGATTATGTTCCATTTTATAGTTGAGAATGAGCCAAATCTTCATGATTTTTATTAGTATTCGACCCAAATTTCGAGCTGAAAGTTTCAGCTTCCACTCCAGCTGATTGCTGAATATAAATAATGCGTCATTGGGGTAGACGATGCGGTACTTGATATCATTACCAAATTTTTATCGTCTATTAAACCAACAAGCTGAAACGAGTTTTCATAATATACTGCAAAAAAAATACACGAAAAGAAAAAGAAATAGGGTGATGGACAAAGAGAGAGACAGTGAAAAAAAAATAAACAAATAAACTGCACATGGTTAGATTGAGGTTTGGTAAAACTGCCTTTATTCTGTCAAAATCGAAACGAAATAAACAATTTTTTTTAAATTCAAAATGATCAAAGAAGAACGGGAAGAAACAGAGGTAGAGCATCGTCGTAATACTTAGCTATGGATCTGAAGAAAAGCAGACTTAAGAAATAAAACAAATACACTCAGAAAAATTCAAAAGCTGTCACACGAATTAAAAAAAAAAATTTATTCAAATAAATGTATTTACACAATTAAATGAGTAATTTCAAGTATTTAAGCCTATTTCAATGCCATAAAAATATTCCAACTATACCTTTTATTTTAATTCATAACTTTTAATTACTAGAGGATCGCATGTTTGCGATGTGTATGCGAAACTCATTCTGCAATATTCAGGTAAGCTACCCGTACAGTCCCCATCTCAACGACAAAATAACATTACGATAAACGGCTTACGATATACGATGTTAAATGCACAGTGGCTTAGTACTCCGCAAATCGTTAAACAATTTTGTGAAGTAATTTGTTCAATATTTTTTCATATTTTGGCTTAAGCAAATCAAACTTGTTTAAGGATCGACGAAATTATTGATATAAAAAAAATAAATCAAAATTAAATTTATTTTAATAATTAGTTTTTACTTCTTAGTACACAAGATCATATCATATTTTTAACAAATCACTATTAAAACTATATTATATATAAAACTATATAATATATACAGACTATTCTTATTAAATAATTTTTAAGCTTACAAAATAATGGTTAATAATGTTTATAATTAGCTTTTAACGATCTGCTTCTAATGCTACGAAGTTGCCCGCCATTGCTGATCTTCCTTCTGCGAGCGTCGAGCACCTTCCACACCATGAGTTGAGTCCACTTGTCACTTCACTTCACTTGCCACTTCCCGTTGATCGGCCTTCTTCGAGCGTCAAACACTTACTGCCTGCCTACTGCGAGATGGTCTCCTTTTATATGCTGCGTGGGTGGTCAGTTAGCAGAACTCTGTTATCTAAACACTGCCAAATCACACTGGCAATGTTAAACTCACATTGACACTGTTAAACTCGAATTGGCACTGTTAAGATCGATTAGCACTGTTAAACTCGACTAACACTGTTAAGTTCACATTGGCACTGTTAAACTCACCGTGACACTGTTAAACTCACATTTGCACTGTTAAACTCAGATAACAGAATGATCATTGACGATTTTAATTAAATGAATATATTTTATTAACAAAAAGTACAAACAATTAAGTGTTTTGTATTGTTATTTAATTTCCTGATTTTAAATTGGGAAATTTTTAATACGCTCTAATGTATATTTAAAAGATCATTATAATACTTAAGTACATTCTAATTTAAATACATATATTTTTTTATGGTCAACTACACATTCTTAGAAAATATGCCTGCAATTGCTCACATAAATGTAGCGTTCTTTCCACACTGTGCAGCTCGGAGCGATGCTTGCCGAAGTTGTCGTTGGCTTGGACAAGTTGCGATCAGTTTTGGAACGCGCGTCGCGTCGATAAGTCGTGATTTGTTCGGCGGATCTGCAGAGGTTTGGGTTACGGTCAGTTGAATATTTGCCTGGGGGATTGTTTTATTTGCTATTGGGATAAAGATCTGTGTGGCATGCTGAAGTCGTCTATGGTTCTCTAACTGTGCTGCATTGACTTGTGAATGTGTTTGTGTGTGTGTAAGTGCAGATTGGTGCAATTTGTTTGTGTGTTGTGTTGTTGTAATTCAAGTTGCAAATGCAATAAGCCAAATACAATATAAAAGCCAAACACCGTTATGCAAAGTTGTTGTTGGCATTGTTGCTGACCCAAAAAGAAATTACTACATGGCCCAAACTGGCAGTTAGATTGCCAAGCCACGCGTATAAAACACGCAAAATGCGCTCCCAAGTCGCTAAAAAAAAACAGGGTATACTGAAAAAAAAACTAAATTAAAAAGCAATAATAATATTACTAGAAAACCAGCAACAAATTCGTTAAGCTCTCAACAAGGCATCATTATTGTTACTACGAGATTAGGCCATTTAAAAGTGCGTTTGTTTTTTATTCTCTTTGCCATCGTGTGTGGAATATTCAATGTTGGCTTTTTGACTGGGTTTTTACCCCCTTCAGCGAGGTGTTGCCAGTTTTGGTAGATCTCTCAATAGAGCTGAGGTACTTGAAATCTACGATTGAAGGCTTATGCAATCTCCTTCGCATATGCAAATCTAATTGACAACTTAAATATTTTTCTAGTTATGTAAAGAAAACAGAGAAAAATTTTTAAGATCAAAATCCAAACAAACTCGACGCAGCTAACACGCGGGTATAGCATATTAATTGGCTCATTTATTGGCACGTACTCAAAATTTATGCACGTTTTCCAGTTATCGTTAATGAGTGGCATTATTTCTGATTGGGAAGGTCTCTGCCAATTTCAATTTTCAGCAAACTAAGTGTACAATTATAAAAAAGCAAATGTTGACTTCCTCTACTCGCACATTCAAGGAACGGCAACCCAAATACCCAACAAATACTTGATCGGATATAGTGTAGTCGATTCTAGCAACTTGACGAACTGAAGGTGAGTTTACATTTCAGTTGATCATTATTCGATATTATAAAAAAGTAGATACAAGGTTAGACACAAGGGTTGTAATAGTCAGTGGATCAATAGATTAAATTAATACCATTAGTTCTAAAATCATGTACATAATTTATGAAGATATTTTAAAGGAGAAACAAATACAAAATTGCCGTTTAATTAAAATAAATTTCAAAATAATAATTATTTAAACATTAAAAATTGTAGATTTTGAGTCTGAAGAATTATAAAGCGCTTAATGTTATGAATCTTTAATGAAGGCCTCATAGATTTTACATTTTTATCTTTATGGCGTTCAAAAAAGCTTTACCTTTTTAATTAACATCTACAAAAATGCAAACATTTCTAATCAGTTCTAGACACTTTTAACAATCAAGGCTTGTCAATAGACTAATTAACATTTATGTGCATAATAAAACTCAAGAATATTCACGATGAAGTTTGGTCAATTATACAAAATGTAAATTGATCATTGCAAGAAATTGTTGATCATTGATTAATATTAGCATTTGAAATTTTCGAATGCCGTTGAACTGTTTTGATTTCACTTTCTACGCGATGAATTTGAATGGAATCGAAAAAAACGTAGGTGAAATAGACATGTTAATTCTGACAAAAATGGAAAGACAATGAGTCTGAATATGGAATCTTTGTTTCAATATGATAGTGAAATGGCATCAACTTAATCTTACTGAAATGGGTCGACTATTTTCTTTAGATACACAGATGATTAGATATTACAGATTTAGATAAAGTATGATGCGGCAGTGTATTTGCCATTTATCAGGTGGTTTGACTGCATTCACAAATATCATTTTAAATACACAGTTGTCGCCGATGTAAAGGTCAACAAGTTTTAATTTCTTTCATTCAAGTTATACTCAACTTCAAACGAAGGCAAACTCGCAGTTCATTGTAGTACAAATGCAAGGGCCATAAACCTATATATTTTGAATTTAAACTGGTACTCGTACACTTATCTTCAACTCTTTATTGACGAAAATGTAGCACAAAAGACAGAAACGTGAATAAAATAAAATAGGCAATACATAAACAGAAATGAAAAGATATATGTACCTCCAAATAGTTACGGGTACACATGGTAACCACGCTTACTTGAGCTGTTGAATAGTTATTTTTTTCTGTTGCTGTTGAATTGTAGACGTATCTTCAAGTCTGTTGCCATTCGAGCAAGTTCAGGGACGCGAGTGTCACACTCCATTAAGTGATTTGTGTTTTGTGTTTTGTGTTGGAAACAGACTTGGAAAACATTTACCACTACTCGTAATTTAATACCAAATGAGGTGACAATATCTGTGAAAAATCTTTTGTGTTCCATTTTTTTACACGATAATTAACTTTTATTGAAATATAAGTAGAAAAAAAGGTGTCTTGATATTAAATGCTTTATTTAAAACAGCTGCAAAACTAATTGTAGTTTTAAGATATAATATTACCATTATATGTATTGGTGCATAATATTTCAGCACCATTGCGAATACAAATCTGTAACTTTCTATTTGTAGTTCTATCACAAGATAATATATACTGTATCTGTGGTTTTCAAAAGGCATGAAAAAAAGCTTAAAATTCAACATTTAAGTACTTTACTTTTCTTCTGTAAAGTTCCATATCATATTAAAAACCTGTTTGCCATTGTAAGAAATGTCATCTGGATTTTAAAAGGAACCAGCTGAAGTTTCTTTTAAGTCAGCTTATCGTGGAATATTTCAGAACATTATAATTTTATAATTAAAGAAAACCACAGGTGTGTTTGTTCTCATCACAGGACAGAAACATAACCGTATGCAGAAAGTTAAAGATATAACAAATCTTTCATAAATTACAGGGCACACAAATAAACCCTGTAAGTACAACAAGGTATTACATACTTATATAGGTCTAAATGCAATGCTAAAATATTTACATTTTTGCTCTAAACCAGTTGAAACGGTTTAAAAATAATGGACTTAGGATTTTTGTGTTTCTTTTTTAGATGGTTTTAAATTCACAATGCCATTAGGCCTCTTGAGTATTAACCAAGTTAGTTTGAGCAAGCCCAACTACGGTTTGTATTAAGATAGCTGTAATTTTGAATGTGATTACCTTGTTTTTTATAGCACCCATTGGGTATGCATAGTGCTGACCTTAGGAGACTAATTGTTTTATTATATTTAAATGTATATTTCACAAACAGTCAGATACACAATAATGCTTCACAATAATTAAGATAGTCAGAGTTAAACATGCAAAAGCTTTATAGCAAACTGAATTGTTGGACGAGTTGCTTATTAAATTATTATAAACGTTATTTCTCATGGAACTAATAATAATAACAATAATAATAGCAAGCAATGAAGCGACCTGTCACCAAATCAAGTCGCAAATGGATACTCTGCAGTCCATTGCACTCGATACTCTATACTTTCTGTGCATAATAGTTATGTAAATGGTCATATAATGGCATCGTTATCTTTGTTAGCTTCATATGACTCTATGACTCTTTAAATGGGGTCATTCGGCAGGTAAATGTGATCATCTGATTACTAGTTTTAGCATTTAGCAGGAAATTTGCAACTGTTTCACAAAATGTCAAATTATAATATCGGTAAAATAGTTTGATTGGTAATACTGAGCGTTTTAACGAACGATAAAAATAGATTTTTAACAATTACTATAACTAAAAGTATTTATTAAATAGGACGATTTAAATAAAAGGTGTCATTCAATACGTACTGATTTCGAATTCATCACTAGTTTAAGAACGATTATCCAAAAATGAAGACATTCAATATCCTTTGCAATATTGTAATAAAAATTGATCTTATGTTAGATCTGTATCATGTATGTATATTATTATTTATCAATAATCTCTAACAAGAGGTAAAATATAACGTTGGATTTTGTATATAATTATGGAAAATAATTTGAATTTTTACTTAATCGGTGTCTGAAGATTCAGCATCAATTTTATAGTCGGGATATTTGTGGAATAGAATGGATTTGGTTTCATCATGATCGGCCCTGCCCAGAGTCTGAGATTGTCCAAAGATTTTTATATAATGCTTTTCAGGATCGTGCACCAGAGTTCCTCCACCCAAGCATTGAGTGCACAAATTCTTGGCTGCTGCTTCCTTCTGCAGCTGATCATAGATGTTAACTGGGGAGTAGTTGATTAATTCAATTGCTAAATAGGGTATTCCAATTAAACTCACGATGGTACTTAACACGGCCAAGAGTACGGACTACCGTCTTGGCATGTGACATTTCTCCATGGATGTAGACCTTGGCTAGAATATACTTGAGTTTCCCATCGCCGACAGAGATCTCAGGGAATGACACAAGACTCGAGACCTGATTGGGACAGCAAAAGTTACGCACGGCTGAGGAATATATAAAAGTAAAAGTTTACAGAATTTAATATTTAGAACAGAATCTGTTGAATATACATGACTTACCAAATTGAAGTGGACGCCATGTGGGTAATATTAAATTACGAACTTTATCCATCTCTAAAAAAATTTAGAAAAAATGTTTAAAACTTATACGGAACTTAGTATTTTGTTGTTGACCATATAAGATAATAATACGGACTGAAATATTAAAAAATATTTAAGCACCTACTTAGTTGAAAAAATCTTAAAAAAAAAACAAAGCACACTGAGTCATATTGAAAAGAATTATAATACATACCTAGTATATAAGAATGAAAAAATTTAATTTATATGGTTTGTTAAATCCAAATAATTAATGCATATAATATAATTTGTAAAATTTACAGCTTTTCGAATGCCGCGAGTTGATAAAAACCGGATAGAAAGCTCGGCAACTTGAACTAACTGTTGATATTACATAAAACAGTAGTTAATTGCATGTCTCGGCAAATAACGCAAAAATTCTATTAAACTAAGCCCGCAACTATAAAGAACATCCAAGGAATCACAACGAGACTGCTGAGAACATCTCCGATTTGGAAAAGATGACAAAACTTCAAGTTATTGTTCACCCCGTCAGGAAGGAGTTTCGACGAAAACGTTGCGGTTTCGATCATGATACACCCGATGACTTTGTCAAGTCGCAGGTAAGACTCAAAAGAAATACACGTAAGTTTCAATTATTCATTAACTAGGACCAGTAAATGGCCCAATCAAAAGTTTTAAGTGACTTAATTGATTTTTATGTCCTTCAAAAACCGTTTGCATTTAACACGTAACTGAAAAAAAGTAATTATTTTAATATATATAGACAGTCAAATTAAATATCTTGAGAAATGTTAACAAGCGTGTTATATCGTTAGCTGTTTACAGAATAAACATCTGAAAAAAGCTTCAAAATTTACCAATTTTAGTATCTAAGGAATTTGGAATATGTAATGGCAACTAGTCTTGAAATTTTTCTAAAACAAAGTTTTGAGATATCATAGAAAATCTCCTCAGAGATAAAGAAATAATTCTCTGTGGAAAATATCAATCAAATGCGAATATTTAATTTAATTTTATTTCAATTTGGTTTCCTAGCGATAGAAGCGCAATGCTTTAGCCTATTTTATTGTATTATATATAAGATTTACGAAACAATTATAATCGTCAAATTGGAAAATTGCCCTAAGAACTTGTAAGAGTTTCAATATCATTATAAGTGTGCTATTGATTTACTCAGTTCGGTTGCATTTATAAGTAGTCTTCATTCTTTGCTTTACATAATCAAACTACCAAAACTGTTAGAAGTAGGCGTTAACCATTGGCTAGTTTGAGTCATTTTATTGTTTCACCTTGAGCATATTTGATGAGCTTTTTTCAGTCACAGTATCAATAGAATGAGAGGTCGTACTCATACAGGCAGTTGTCTGGCCCAGACCCTCACTCGATTGTTCTTGCATTGTAAATTAATCATTTAAAATATTCATAAGCAGCAAACAGTTACTAACTATAACAGTACAGTGGCCCTTGCGGGTTCAGGTAAAACAAAGAGCCCATATCATGGTCATTGGAGGAGACTCCTCAGTCCCAACATATTTATGTGTAGATCTAGTATATACACTAAGAACTTAATAATCTTACTCTGTTATTCCAAATTACAGTGGCAAACCTGTACAAAAAGCATGACTTATTTGTTTTATCGCTGGTTTATGGCTCTCTTCTTCATTGGCGTCGTCATCGAATCCATGTGGCCCCAGGCCGACGATGAAACCAGCTACTGGCTTTACTTCATCTATATGACCAATTGGGGTATATGGATGTGCATGCTGACCAATTTACTAGGGGCTATATTAGTTACAATTTGGCACAATCATCCAGAATATGCGGGTAAGCCTTAAATAAAAACATACGAAAATTTATCCAAAACAAATCATATTCTAATTTATAAATAATAAGTTTCTTTTATTCAGATTATTCGTTTAAATATTTTGAATTTTTAAAAAAAGACAACTTTAAATTTTCTACACCTTTTAAATAATAACAAGCTTTTTTATTTTTTTTTTAGATAAACTGTTAAATATGCAAGCCTGGACGAGTCCTTTTCGCATTTACTGGAGCATGCACATTATAACGCTTGTACTATCGGTAGTTATTACTATTATCTACTGGAGCATACTTTATGATGGTAAATAATTGTTAATAATTTCTTAAAAAAGACATTTGTTAATTCGGTTTTCATTCGCATAATTTCAGCCAATGAAAGCGCTTTGGATGCAACAAATGTGCTCACCCATGGCTTCAACTCGATTTGCATGTTTATTGACCTTTGGATTGTGGCACATCCATTGCGATTACTCCATGCATTTCTGCCAGTATTATTTGGTATAATCTATGCCATTTTTTCATACATCTACCAGATGTGCGGTGGCATGAATAAGTGAGTTTAAGTCACATTCTAGTTAAATTATTATATTAATTTTGGTGTGTCGTTTTTTAGGAAAGGAAAGCCATATATCTATCACGTGATTGACTGGAGTCAGCCGAGAAATGCATTTATTACAGTTCTAGGTGTCCTGGTTCTCTCCTGTTGCGTCTATGCACTCCTCTTTGCCTTCTTCAAGCTGCGTCTCTTCCTCTCGCGCAGCTGTCGACAGGGAAGCTTCGTGCTGCCGACGACGGCAAGCAAAAAGTCTGGCAAGGCTGTCGATGACAAGCAGGCAACCCCGAATGGTATTCAGCATTCATCTTCCAGAATCTCCATGGTTCTGGGCAACTATGCTGGTTATGAAAATCAGGCCTACTCTCCGACCAGTGGAGAGTTGGCGCCAAAGAGTTAAGATTTTAAGCAAGATTTTGGAATAATTATCTCTTAAGTGTATACTTAACCATAATTTTATTGTGGTCTAGACTTTATTGCGTCTTTAGTCAAGCTGTACAGTAGAATTTTGAACCAGTGATATTATATTATATTCTAGTTAAACTTAGGCAAATAAATGTAACGTTGGCAAGGACGTTTTTCCAATATTCTACAGATGTTTACTTGTACTATTGTTAATATTTATTTTCCAATTGAAAAACCCAAATACCAATTAAAAATTCCATAAAATAATCAAAACTAGTTGACAGAACTCAGTCGAACAATTGTCGATTGGACAGAGAATGAATTTTGACCCCATTTCCTGGGAATTTTACAGTTGATAATCAAAAATTAATATGCAGTGACATTTTGTGGAAAGGTTAACCACTAGAATATAAAAGTTTTTATGCACACAGAAAAACCAAAGAAAAACTAAAAGACATGAGAAACATGAACAAAAATTACAAATAAAATTGTTAGGCCATCGGCTTAAGAGACGTGTGTTATGTCGACTCTAAAAATGCTCGAAGATGTTCATCAAACTTAAATAGAGCCTGAGAACTATGTAAACATTCTACACAAGCTCCTAATCGCATTTGAATGACTATATTAACCCAAATTGTCATAATAGACTAATCAATCGCAAGGACTATTACAATTGGAAATGAACTTACTCGTATTTATAGTTTAGTAAACAATCAAATTAACCGTGATAAAGCAATGCAAATACTTTTAGCATGAGTGTACCACATTGAATGGAATGCTAAATATGGAATTATATTATATGCAACACACTTACTTTTCTTTTGCGATTCTGACAAAAAGTGAAGAATACTTTTAGGATTAAAAAAAAAAACAATATTTCTTATTCAGTTGAAACTGTCTGATTTTTAAAGAAAAATATATAACTGTAAATAATTAATGGGCGAAAGAAATTCGATGATATTCCATTGCCAACATTTTATTAATATTTATATTAAAGGTTTAGCACATTAATTTTTTTTTGATGTGTTGCAAAATATTCAAAATAAATTATCGCGTTTACTTTCTTAAAAAAAAAAATCGTACTTTTATGAAATTTCTAAAAAAATATCAAATAATAAACTAAGATCCAAGTAACAAAAAAAAAAAACATGATATAAATTATACGCCATGGAACTGACTATACCCGGGTTATTCCAAGTGAAAAATAGAGTAATTAATATTTGTTAACTCTTTGAATACCTTTAATATGACCTTTTCATCACATTTACGCTCAGTGTCCTTAATCAAAGCAGACCGTTTGGGACGGTAGGGGTCGTTCTCTCCCATTTATGTCGTCGGAGAATCAATTGACCCAGCTGGACGGTGGCGTTAAACTCATGATTGTTATTGTTGTATTTCTTATTGCTGGCTGTGTCTATTTAGTCTAACGTGTACCCTTAATTAAGCTTCCAAAAGCATTTAATAACCGAACGTCCAATAAGAGCCCAAGGACGACAAGCACACACGTGCTGCTAGTAAGGGTTAAAGGGAAGAGGGAACAAAGTTGGATACTCGAAATTGACGACGACGGTGACGTTGAGGTTCACTTTGCGGTCAATGGGCTTAGCGAAGGATTAGCATTACGCATAACCTACAAATTTGAGCAGCTACTCATAAATGAACAAAAGTAGGATAAACTGATTGTCACCGTTGTCCTTGTCGGAGTTTGACATGACATGTCACAGGTTTCAACGATAGACGCAAATTAGGCTTCGCATCTGTTTGGGAAACTGGATCGATATGTGACTATTCTGATCGATATGAGATTTCCTTGAGGTTTGAACTTCTTTTCATGTCCTTGTCGTGCATATTGACCCCCATATTGTTCTTGTCATCTATGTGTCAACATGTGAACGAAGCAAAATCAATAGAAGTTTAATTGAATATACTTAGTAAAATTTGACAGCTGTCAATTGTCATTGGCAACTCAACGATTCTATTCATCGTTAACTAACACCATAATTAAAAGCAATCAATAGTGTGAAATATTAATTGAAAGACGATGGCAAACCTCTCATTCCCTATCACCCAACAGACAAAAAACCATCGCATTTCATTTCATTTTACCACAACTTCACCATCATCCTCACTTGACCGAGTTTTCCAATTGTGTTTTATTGCCTCGCGATGATTGTGCAATTTTCTATCCATCAAAAACGCATGAAATCCATTCATAACTAAGCACGGACGATACTAGCATGAATGTTTGAAGACATGAAAGGTAAACCCCAGTCAACAATTCAGGACATGCCTGTAGGTACAGCAAATATAAGAAAAAAAGTAACGGTACACTAAATCAATTTTGAAAGAAATTTGAAATTGAATAAATATCTAGATCCAGAGAAATAAAACTTTTTGAACGAATTTTTGATTTTGAACAAGAAAATGAAAGTCCTTAGAATTAAGTTTAATTTAATTTTCTAAATATTTAGTTTTGTCAAATCTCTCAGGAATTTTTTAAACATTTAAAAGCAATGGTTTTCTTTTCAAGAACACGAACAATTGCTTTTTGGTTGCTTTAGCGCTGTTATAGATTTGTAGAGCAGACCTAAATAAAAGGCTCCAGAGTTAATAAGCATTAAAAGCCATAGATACTTTAAATCAGAAACGGGTCTATTTTTATGACTTGCATTGTGCGTACAGCATGAACACCTGCAAGTCAAAGTACAATATAACATGACAGTGACAATAACAAAAAAAATAAAAAAAAGCAACAACAAATAAATAGGAGCAGCGGTAATATTCGTACTCGTACTTCAAAGATTAGTGAGAACTCACCAGGCTGGTCAGGACATTGTTTGGATTGCATAAACAAATGGCTGCCCATGAATGACACACACACACACACACACACACACACACACACACACAATAAACATTTAAAAGAGCAACAACTTTGAATGTGAGTGGGTTTACTGCTTATAGAATACTATTTTCCAGTGCCGAAGAAAATCCTGGGTCGAAGAATACGTGTAACTGTGACAATAAGCCGGTTTGAGTCAATTAAGTCACACTCACGTTTAGCCCACACGAATATGCATGTGAATGATGTGAACCACTGGAAATCATAAAGTATTCATTAATTGGAAAAGCGCGTTGACCAACTGAAGCCGATGCCGACAAGGATTGTAGGTAAAAACCGAAGTAGTTGTCATATTTGAAACTCAGTTTCGTTTCGGACGTTCGGGCAACAGAACCGGCTTGTTGTGTTATAGAACCGTAGTACTTAAAAAAGCCACAATCGCAGTCGGAAATCAGAAGCACACCACGCGCTAGAGGCTATGGTAACGGCCAGGACCGATATAAGCGACGGCATGTAGTGAATTATTTCGCTGTGCGTGTTGGCTACGATAAATATATTGTTGTGTATCCCAGAGATACCACACAAAACGCAGCAATAACAAACAAAAAAACACAACAAAAAAAGAAAGAAAAGAAAAATAATAAAAAAATAAATGAAATGTGAAAAAACAATGAGAATCGTTTCTAGCAAAAAATTCCGTTAGATATATTGTTACCAATTTTAACTTTAACAATCTATGCGATAATCTTGTGGAAACTAGTGGAAAAACCTGCAAACAACATTGCGAAATTTCAGCTATACTGGCCACCGAATGGATAATGGGTATTTGTTTAGACACAGGTAAGCATTGTGACTCCTTCAATACTTTCTATTGAACAGAACCCAAAAGCAACAGACAAAACCAACAGTGGTTTTTATTTAAGTTTGGGTATTTCCCGAATAATATACATTATATAGTAATTTAAAATATTTACTATATTGAATTATTTCAGCATGTACATGTGTTGTTATATAATTTAATTTATATAGTAATTTTTCCAAAACTCTACTAAGCGTTTCATGTTTTTTATTTAATATAAACACCGTCAATCATTAGAATGAACTTGTTAATTAATTATAATTAACAAGTGACAGGTCGTTTTTTTATATAATAATTAGTTTGTTTATTAAAAATCTATTGTATAAAAAAATATATTATTTATAATGTTATCTATATTAACATAATCACAACTCAATTTAAGAAAGAACATTTCTATATACTTTATTAAATTTAATTTATTCGATTTCACAACAATTTCAAAAGTATTACAAGTAATGTTGTAATACAATGAATGCTTAACAGTGAGAACTTTAATTTGAATTCAACCTGTTATTGTTGGTGGTAACAACTTTGACTTACCGCTTGTCATTTTAACTAGAAAACATTTTGGGTACAAAACGATATGACAAAATAATTGTCATACCGAAAAGACCTTGCACAAATGCTATAGTTTGTGGAGCAACTGTGCGACACATACACACGGCCTTGCTGATTGGTCCTTGGTCATGTTCGTTGACCATCAAATGGCCACCAAACCTAATAAAAAAATCCGAAAACAAAAAAGAAACAGAAAGTCAAAGTGCTTGCGTGGGCTGAAACGGGATAGCAACAATAACAAAACAACATGTCAATTAAGTAAAACTGCAGGAAAATCAATATAATAAAATTTGTCACATGAGTGTAGGACTTGTATAGAAAACCTGTCCCAGCTATTGGAATTACGCGAAATTGCTCAAGTGCAGCCGAAACACTTTGGCAGTAGTATTGGCCCAAATTGAGTTCATACGAGTATGAAAAAACCATGAGCTATTGATGACGCACTACTCTCCGAGTGTACAATTAAATAATTGCTTAAGCATATTTTAATGATGTGCTTGTCACAATGTCGTATGGCTAATTTCCTACCGCCAGCAAATTGCTTCCGGCCCAATGCTAATGCCGTTTGACACGTAACAAGGCGGAGCGCTAACCTGGCAACACATCCGGTTTCCGGTTTTGTTAATGGCCAAACGGCAACTGTTGCTTTCAACAGCCTTTAAGTCTTTTGTGTTAAAACTCTATGTGATTTTCAGATGCCAGCGCGGCACAAGATACCGGCGAACCAGGCAACGATTGGAATCGTACACGGAATCAAGATGGCCAAAATGCAGCACCAGGCAGCGTTATGGCAATGAATGGCAATGGACGTCTTGGTTCGGCAAATATCGCTGCTATCGATATGCAAAATGCTGGAAAAATCAAATTCGATCCGCCCAAAGTGCCAGTGATATTTGTTTTAGGCGGCCCAGGTAGTGGCAAGGTCACCCATTGCGATACCTTCATGCAGGAGCGACGCGGCGTTACGCACATCAATATGATGGATCTACTGCAGCAATATGCAATGGGGAATGGTAAGTATTGCAAGGATCTCACTCTTTCTTCCATTCTCCGAATAAAATATAATACATTTCTAAAATAGTTTTTTTCTCAGAATAAAAAACTTTTCTAAATAATTTTTATATTTTGACTATTTAAAGAGTTTGCTTCCAAATTTAATAATTTTACTTAAGAAAATTGTTCTTATTCTGAAAACTAAAACTTTATTTCTGTAATATTGTTGCTTATATTTTGAATTCTTAAATTCAATTTACAAATTTTATATATAAATTCACTTGATCTATAAAAATACAAAATAACCGAAAACCAACGAGATAACCACACATTTTGATAACATTTCGGTTGGTTTACTTTTCTGGAACACCCCTGCTTATGAAAATTTATTAATACAAAAAAACCCTAAAAATTATTTTTATCTAACTTATATTCTAAAAATGCAAAAGTCATAATAAAATAGTAAACCATATGTAAAAACACAAAATTTTGTATTAAATTCTTTATATGACTTAAAGTATGAACAAATTTTTTCTTTAATTTCTAACTATAATATGTATTATATTTTGTCAAACATAATAAATATAAGCAAAGAATAAATTCTAAAATGCATAGTAATAATAAAATACTTGATTGAATACAATTTCAGATATGCAGGACTTTTCGCAATTATCGTCGAAAACAGTCACTGAGGTGTTGATGTTGGAAATGAAAATGGCTCCAGCTGCCAAAGCCTATTTGATATCAGGATATCCACGATCCATGCGCGACGTTGTTGAGTATTCGGAAAAGGTAAAGGAATCGTATATTTATTATAAAGCGATGTTTAGGTCTAATTTATATTCTCACTTATTTGTTCACCCAAATTGCTGGTGAACAATTTCAACTAATTAGCTGCCAAATGGGTCGACATTTATTTATACAAGTCCATGAATTCCCATGAATTTTGAATCAAACACATAACTAACTTATATACCCTATAAGTGCACACATATATACACAGAATTGTTTGTATGTATAGACTAATTGGCTGAAGTGGACTCTAGAGGCTTATGTAGAGGTTATATAATTTAGAAGGTAGGTTTAGTTGATTAATATAAGAAAGAGTGGAAAATGCAGTAAACAAGCTAACTAACAACAATTGTGGGAGTATAATTAGCATTTCAGCTAGTCAGTTGCTAAAATTAGCTCCAAAATTAGTTAAGGGAGTTCAAGGATAAAAGTTAAAGAGTTCTTCAACAAAACTAAAACTTTTCGAGACAAGTACATTTTTTACAGCGTAAAACTAAAATTTAAATAAATACATACAATTTTATTTATGCTTATTTATTTCAGATACAAGTCGTTAATGGAGTTGTTTTAATATCCTGGCGTCAATCGGTGCTACAGAAGCAAATTGATTATGGCGCTAAATTAGGTCATGTTGTACTCTCCTTAGCCAAAATGGAATTGGAAAATTTCTTTAAAAATGTGATGCCAGTCGCCGATTACTTTGATCAGAGTGACATGTTGTTGGCCGTGAGTAACGAGCATCAGTAAGTTATATTTTAATGATTGTATTAATTGTGATTGTGTTTCGACAGGTAAATGGCGAGCGGGCTCCCACAGAGGTGTATAAAGACTTTCGCACCGCAGTGTTAGACATATTGAATGCGCTTGAGAATCAAGAAGCTATGCTGAATGGAGTTACAGGTATGGGCAGGGGGATACATGATATACCCGGCAGTATTGTTAGCGTAGACACCGCACCTAGTCAACCCCCAGTCACTGTAGATCACAGGTCAAGTGCTGCTGCTGCTGGTGCCGTTGCTGGTGCCGTTGCTGTTGCTGGTGATGCTGCTGGTGCTGCCATTACCGATCTGACTGCTCCTGGTGCAGATGATCGCAGTGTCACGAATGCTGTGATATCTCACATTGCCGCCAATGCGGCCACAGCAGCTGCAACCATCCGGACAGGCGTCAACAGTCCAGATGATGACAGCGGTGCAGTTGTCACCCAGCAGCCCAAGCTCAGTCATGCCGGCACCAGTATGGATGCCAACGATGACCCCGACTCGTCCATTCCGCCCATCATTTGGGTCATTGGCGGTCCCGGCAGCAATAAGGCCACGCTTTGCCTCAAAGCAGTTGGTCTGAACCCGGGCTGGTCTCACATCAGGTAAGTCCATATCCTATACACACATATGTGAATATAATCTAATTGGTATTTCTTAAGTGTTGGGCGAATCCTTCGCAATATCACGGACACTGCGCCACGTGCCAATACCGAGAGCTATGCGGTCAAGGAAGCCCTCGCTGCAGGCGAAATGGCTCCTGAGAAGTCACTGAATCAACTTCTGGACAGCAATATTCGTCAGCTACGGGATAAAACTGGCATCATTATCGATGGTTATCCGCGCAATCTGCAGCAGGTCAAATATTTTGAAAATAAGGTAAGAAGATTTAATTACAAACTACATTGATCTAAGATTTATTGAAATAGTTTTCGTTATAATTTCGCAATTATCAAACTGAAAAAGTAAACATAGAAAAAGAGGTTAAGTTCTAGTGAAGTTATGGCAACAAAAAGTTTAAGTTTAAAATATGAAATAATAGTCTTAAAAACAATAAACATATTTTGAAAAAATTAAAGGGACATTGTTTTTAGCAGTTTGTTAAGCTGTAATGAAGACAATTCGAATTTTTGGAAGAATTATAAGGGACAAGCATGAAAAATAAATGAATTTTTCGAAAAATTTCTGCGAAGAAAGCTAGATTTCATTATTATATCAATCGAGGATAGGTAATTTTAAATGTCACATTGCTTATTTCTAAAATCTTTGCTTAACATAAGACCTTTTTTTGATTGTCATTCCAGTACAAACAAATACCACCCACAATTCTGTTGGATTGCTCGAAATTGCAATTGGGACGCGGACGCATAGACGATACGGTTTCTTCGTTTCGAAGACGCTTGGAACTGTTCCGGGAACAGACGCTGCCCATGCTCAAGACCATGGATAACAGCAATCGACTACAGATTGTAAGTGAGACTAAAATAAAGGTCAAATCTTAAATTCTTAAATTAAAATGTCTCCCCTTTCAGGTGGATGGTGATACGGATAGTCCCTCCGTACAACGCGAATTTGAGCGCCTCATACGTAATCATATACAACAATTGACCAATACGACGGATGGCGAGGACGTCACAGAGTCGATTAATAATCAAGTGATGCGCAATGAGCAAACGGATGCAATACTCCATGACCTGGAGACGAATGTGCCGGGTGCGGTGCCCACGATTAGTCACCATGTTAGCATGACGAATGGACATCTGAAGAATCGCGGTAGCGCACTGGGTGCTACCAAGCGACCCACCCAGTTGATGAATGGTCATGTGCCGGGTCGACCTGGTACAGGTCCTGTAGCACCACTTGCACAACCCGTCGATTTTCGGCACATGCTCGAGGAGGCCGAACGATATCCGGTGGACTCGTATATGTAACAACATTTGAGAATAGTTTAAAGGTACATATAAGGATTACACGCAGAGCGTATTACAAAAAATGTTTTATAGTTTTATAAACAAATTCGAATAGCTTAAGTCATATTGTTAGCGTTGATTAATTGCTATCTAAATTTTATAAGTAGCAACAATGAATTTTGATATAGTATTTAGATGGCTAAAGCAATCCTTGCCAATTATACTTTCATTATATCCAAATATTAGATAAGACGAGTAGTTATACACAACGACACACAACTAAATAACGAAATAACTTAAAAGTCTCATCACTGAAACATTCAATACAATTGAAGATGCATTACAAATACAGTAACTAATCTAGATACTAAGTTTTGGAAAACCACTTTAATAAAGCTGAGAAATAAGTTCAAATTAATGCTTGATATTTCATAAAACTTTTTATTTTCCATTTTAAAGTATTAAACAATTCCAAGAGCCAATTGTCAGAAACCTGGAAGCCAAATTTAAGCCTGGTAACGGAATCATTTCATCTCTGTTTTCTCGTTCAATATTATCCACCTCCATCTCCGTGTCTTGTTTATTTTTATTTTCATAATTTTTGTCATCATATTTGGCAAGCAATTGACTCGAATGTAGATTATTTGAGAGTAAATTTGGGTAAGTTTCCATTTGATTCTGAGTCGCCCTAGATTTTACTGGGGATTTGATATCTGATTCAGCTTTAGCCACTATTTTGTTTTCAACCTCGGAGTTTTGTATTATTGGACAACTCATTTCGATGAGGTTATTTAGGCTTTCAGAACAATCCCCTGGCTTATCCAAGGCGCTATCTTTCATATCTGAACTTGATTGCTGTATCTTATTTTTAAGGTCAGCTTTCCTTTGTAATTCTTGAATAATCTTCTTTACTTCCTTTTCGTAGATGTCCGCTTTCTTCTGAGTCTTGGTCTTCTTCTTTTTTGATTTCGATTTTCCAATTTGATTGGATTTTATATTTCTCAAATTATCTTGCGATTTTATAGAAATAAATACATCGATCATGTCTGTCCTACGTTTTCGCTGAAGTTTTCTATTCACTGCTTTATTTTTAACATCCTTAGACTTTGTATTGATAGATGTTCTTTTTTTTGTCATTTCAATTCAGTTCAATTGAGCTCTGATGGCAGAAAAGTCAAGGCATTAAATGAAATTGCTTACAGTATTTGACATTCAAAAAGTGTTAGTCAACGTCGATGATTAATTGGCAGACTTTAATTTGACATTAAAAACTTTAAAAGACAATTAGAAAAATTTCATTTGGTCTCACTATTCACATAATAATTTTATTGATTAGTGCACTTGCATTATAAAATATTTCAATATTTACTATTAACCTTCCATGGTAGTTAATTTCACATTTTTCCAATCACTCATGAATGTGTCCAATTTGACATCTGGATAACAGAAGCAGAACTTTTTCGCAATCCCATCGTTCACACAATGGGAATGATTGTGATACGAGTTGAGGCGACTAATTTCAGGTACAAACAAATTGTCAAATTTCTTCAGATCACGATTGAGTCGAACTGTGGCCTGGAACTTGGCAGCGTCGGGAAGAGTGCGAAACCTCAATCGATATATGGCAATATCGCCGTGCATTGTCTCCTGGCCATTCTTCTCGAAGAGCATCTTCTTCTCAGCACTGTCCAAATCGAGGAGACGGATGCGCTGACAGTATCTATTGAATCGATGTACAAGCATCCAGCGATTTATGTGAAATATAACCATCTTGGCCAGATAATACCTTGCAGGTGCACCAATGCTCCCCAATGCAGGCATCCTCACAGCTGCGATCCCGTGGCAAAGGATGCAGCAGGGACTGACTAGAGGGACAGCTGGGAAGAGCGGGAAGATCTGGTTGCGTTGAGGCATTTAGTTGGAGAAAATGCCGCAGTGTATTGTGCAGATCAAAATTGGAGCTCAAGCGATTCCGATTCAAATACAAAGCCTGCACATATTTGGGATACGATTTTCGAAACCAGGGCGGCAAATAAATGTGCAGCATTGGTAAACGTTCCTCCAGAAAACTGTCAGACAGATCCAAGAGTTCCCCAAAACGAGCTCCATGATCACTGAACAGTATCACAATGGCTTTATCAAACAATTGATGAGTCTGCAACTTTTGCAAATAACTCAAAAATCGGTCATCCAGGCTGGCAGCAGCAAAGTTATAGTCATGGGTGAAAGTGCTGCTCCAGAAGTAACCAAATGCTGGCTGATCCAACTCTTCCACGTAGCGGGAGACAAACTGCTCACAAAAGTCATAAACATACGATATTGTCAGGCGACGTCCAATGCAATAATTATATCCGAATCTCACATAGATCGCCATCAATTGTTCCATTCTCAGCAGCAGCGAATGTAAGCTGTGATCCACTTCACCTGGATGATATCCGAGTACATTTTTAGTAAACACAACTCCTGTACTAGCCAGATCCTCTGCCAGGGCAATGGTGTAACCAGCTCTCTTGTAATCCTTCCATATCCAAGGGAACTTTGAAACACATTCCCTGTCATCACGATCACATTTACGGGGTGCCTGATTCACCGTGTGACCCATTAATATCGGCAGAAGATTCTCTTCTGTGTTATCCGCCACCTTGTTATAGCCCTCCATCTCGAACCATCCAACCTGGCTCACAAACTCGGCCGTCTTTGGCATTGTACGCTGAAAGTTCATACGTGATATGCTGTCTAATCCGAGGAGAATTACACTGGGCTGCCTACTCGAAGGTTGCCTTTCCGAGCTTTTGGTTTTGTTGTTAACCTGCACCAAGGGGAATGCATCCTGCTGCACGATCCTGGAACTATTCTTCACATCATGACATTCTACGATAATGCCACTCAGATCTCGTGGCAGCTTATAACTCTGGTTGAAGTAGATTCGGGAATTGTTTCTTAAAAGAATAACGTATCTTTATTAGTAATATATTATTATAATAATTAGCTTACTCGATGGATTTATTTTGGCCTTGGATTACCTTGCGAAAATTGCATACGTTACTCGAGTGGGGACTCAGTCTATATAAGGCCTCCTTCTTCAAATGCAGCATGTAGTGCTCTCTGTTCCAGTTGTAATTCAGCACAAATATGTCCGAGTCATTGGAGCAGAGTTTCAACTTGAAGGGCGTATATATTTCCAGTGCCTCGCGAGAAAAGGGATCCGCATAGGGCATTTTGCACTTTTCACTATTCACAAAATAACGCCCGGATTTTACTTTCGGTGTGGATGCATCCCTGTTTTCGTTATGAAAATCGAAAACTATTTCTCCAGTTGTTCCTGTGCTCTTTAAAGTCGATTCTCTTCCAAAGATCCGATTCGTCAGATTAAAGCGACTTTTCGGGAATAACGCACGGAGTTGCTGTTGTCGCTGAAGAAATAGTGTAGAGATTCTTTCCGTTGTCGGCGATATAGACAGCGGTGGAAAATGCACCATTCCGTCATCCGTTACGACTTTAGCTCCGTCATGATTCAGCCATATAAAAATGCATAGTATTGCAAAGAATATTATCAAGTATTTGCGTATTAGTACCGCCGTCTTACGTCTAGGCATTTTTGAAGGTCTTCTCCAAAAACTGTGTTGAACTTTAACTATTTAAAATTATTTATTGGTGTTTTTTTGAGTTATAGTTAGAGTATTGCTGAGACTTGAAATTAAAAAGTCAGCATATTAGCCTATTTTAAATATCATTTCATTAAAAAACTTTGGGCAATTTTGGAAAAAAAAATAATAAAGTTATGTTAACTAATTATAATAAATTTAATTAATTTTAAATAAACGCTAAGACATTTAAGATTGAAAAGTGATGTTATTATGATGGTATCAAAGTTGTAGAAGTACCTATCGTGATGTGATGACAAACTTGCCTAAAAAAGACGGAAATTTACACAATTTTTATTTAGTTTTAAAATATTATTTTCTCAATACAGATGCTTGTGCTTGATTCCTTAAACAAGCGCAAAACCTTTTGGATGTGCGATCCTGAACACAAAAAGCATCCTTACGATAGGAATTGAGTCGTGAGATGAACTCCTCGCGAATAATCACAAAACTAGCATCTTGATTAGATGACAAAGTGGCACGAAATAGTCCACCATTTGGTTTGGTGGTGAATTTAAAGCGATACGAGTCCAAACCATTGGGGGAATAAACTTCCTGTCCCTCTTCATTGAAGAACTGTCGACGCTCGGCCAGCAGGAGTTTACGAAGGTTCAGATGATAGCACTGCTTTTCATGATTCATTTTGATCAGATACTGATTGATTCGATATACAACTAGCCTGGCCAGATCCTGCAGTCTGTCGGTTACCGGAACCTGCTTGTAGAGCTCACAGGAGCACCAATGAACCGGAATCGAGGCGTCTTGGCAGCTGCGATTTTCGGGAAGGATGTGCAGCAAGGACTGACAGCCAACGCAGTGGGGACCCTCAAAAAATGTCAAACGAGGATGCAACAATTGAAGCAAGTGCTTAAATGTCAAATGCAAATCGTAGGGGGTGCTCAGACGTCTCTGATTCAAGTCTAGAGCACGGACAACTGTTGGGTATTTTCGGCGATACCAGGGGGGCAGATATATGTGAAGCATGGGCAAACGTTCCTCCAGAAAACTAGAGGGTAAGTCCATAAGGGGTCCAGTACGCTGTCCATGATCGCTTAGCAGGATAACTATGGATCTATCGAACAGACCAAGTGCCTTGAATCGCTCCAGATAACTCACAAAGTCTCTATCCACACTGGCCGGACCAGTAAAATCATCATGACTGAAACTATTCATCCAAAACAGGCCAAAAAGTGGCTTTGGTGTCTCCTTAACAAAACGTTGCACCATCTGCTCACAATAATCGAGAACATATCGATAACTTTGCCTGCGACCCACGCAATAATCGTAACCCAGATGCTCCACTTTATCCATTAGCTGTTCGATCGCCTGTAGAAATGGACGCAGATAATAGTCTACAGGTTGTCGCTGGAAACCGTGAAGAAAATAGTGAAAGGTATCAATGGAGCTCAAGTCTTCGGCATAGGCGGTCAAATAACCAGCACTATGGTAATGATTCCATATATAGGTATATGCATCCAGACAACCTGGTCTCCTCACATCGCAGTAATACTTCCATTGTTTCGCTGTGCGACCTGTCAACAGTGCAAAAAGATTTGGCAATGTATTATCCCCGACTTTGTTATAGCCAAGCATCTCGAACCATCCTGGCTGGCGTACAAACTGGGCAGTGAGTGGCATAGTTCTTTGGAAGTTTACCTGCGACATGGCATCAATGCCCAACAATATGACGTTTGGATGGGTTTCACTTCGTTCCTCATCAATCTTATCGTTCCGATCGAGTGGATGCTGAATAAAAGCGATGGCATCGCGTTGTAGTACTCGGGATTTGTTGCCCAGCTCGTGACACTCCACAATTATGCCTTGAATGTGTCGCGGCACCAACCAATTCTGTTCAAAATAGATGGACTTCGATGTCCTGAAAAGTTCAGATTTTTAATTATATTTTTAAATTTTAAAATAGGAGCCTCCTCACCAAACAACAGAATCATTCTGTCCACGACTTATTTCAATATAGGCACAGCCATAGCTCGATATATTAGGAATCAACTCTGGTAAATATTCGTTTATATGTAGCCTATATCGTCTTCTTTGGGTATCATAAAGAACCGTCACCAAGTCTGGTTGATTGCTACATTCCTTAAATTCGGTGGGCTTAAATAATCTCATGCTGTCGATTGAAAATGGATCTAATCGCGGAATCTTGCATTTATGACTAAATACACAGAAATCTTTCATCTTATTATTAGTTTTTTTTGATGTGGTTTCCACATATGTTATCTTTGAATGAGATCCATTATATTCTGTGTATTGTGTGGATTGTTTCTTAGCAACAAATCTTATGTTACGATTTACGAACATTAAAGTTATAATAAGTACAATGACAAGTAAAGTTTTTCCATAATTGCCAATCAAGTGACGATACATAGTCAAAGCTGTGAATATTGTGTTTGATTATTTATGAAATTTAATTAAAACGTTTCTATTTAATTTTGACTTAAGAGTCTAAGCAACCTTTATATATTTTATTTTTTTATATTCATATTACACCATAGAAAAAACAATTTTATTGCAATAATATGTAGTTATGTGGATTTTTATTAAATTATCAAATAAATCAGAATGTTTTTGGGCTGCATCTTTTGTTTTGTAGACATATTTCTTTATATTTATTTTCTTGATTTTCAAACGTCGACCCGCTTCGAATTGTATTTTTAATTTGAAGCATGACTGACCAATTTTTGAACCAGCATTAATAATCTATTTATTTTCAAGGTTACACAAATTATATAATATTTAAGAGAATCAACATCAAAACTAATAATAATAATAATAATAAAACCTTTAAGAGCAACCACATCCTGATCTGAGTCAACAAAAACCCTGCAAAGAAATTATTGGCATTTGTTACTGATAATGAATTTCAAATTCTTAAAATCTTCTGAGGTTAGAAATTAAATATGTTGAGCGATCTGGCAACGCTCTAGCTGAACTGACCGCAGAGTAAAGAGCATACATAGCATTAAATTTAAAAGTTTTAACTTTAGTTCAACTTAGGGAGTCGCACTGCTTGGACGACGTCAAAAAATGTTGAAAAAAATGCGCGGAGTCGCGCAAATTGAATAAAACAAAACTTAAATGTAAGCATTTAAAGCAATAATTTACGGTAATGTTGTATATACATATACATATACATATACATATACATATACATATACATATACATATACATATACATATACATATACATATACATATACATATACATATACATATACATATACATATACATATACATATACATATACATATACATATACATATACATATACATATACATATACATATACATATACATATACATATACATATACATATACATATACATATACATATACATATACATATACATATACATATACATATACATATACATATACATATACATATACATATACATATACATACACATACATACACATACGTAGCCCTGCAAATTGCCCGCAGTTTTGCTTGCGGTACGGTGATGTAAATGTTTAAATTTAACTATAGGATTTGTTCCTCATTTTCGTTTAATCACAGAGGTTAATTATTTTTGCATTTGGAGAGTTCTTTGCTTTGTTCAATTTGCAATAAGACAAAGTATTGAAAATTCACACTTGAAAAATTCAAAAAACAAGTGGATAAAATTCAGGATCGCACTACTAAGGTGTTGCTTTATATAATGTGTATTTAGGACTGTCTGATACATTATAAATTTTATTTGTACACCATCAATTTTTAATTAGCAAAATTTAAATTGTCTCGTTCCTAGACTAAGAGCCTAAGGCATATCCCTAAAAGGAAAACTTTGTAGTCTCTTACTAGCTTAATGACATTTTACCGATACAATTCACACCAAATTTTTAAATAAAAATGCAAGAATATAATTAACAACAATAATGCAACTCTGCCGTTTGCAACTCGTTTTTAAGCCCAATCACAAAAAAGATATTTGCCATTCGAGCCAGACTCGAGAAAACTAACAAAACTAATAATTTTTGTGTTTCTACGATTGTTTTAATAAGACAAATAAAATTAGGAAAATAAACGTAAAGAGAACAGAACGACTTTAGCATAGTGAAGGCCTCAGTTTAAATAATATTTAATAAACTATTTTTCAGTCATCTATCGAAACCGGTAAAATACTCGTACTAACTCTTTTAAATACTACGGAGAAATTAAGCCAGCTTATCAAAATGTGCTGTTTACTACTGTTACTCATTTCGATTTCATATTTGGACGGCATTAACTCATGTAAGTAACGGTTTTGTATTGAATAAATTAGATTAAGATATTGTATTCAAATCTTTGTTTTGTGTAACAGTAATATTTAAGATTTGCTTTGCTTACCTTAAAAAAAAGAAAATAATCAAAAAATTTTTTAAATTAAATAAATTTAAAAATATTGCATTCTCCGTAACTTTTAAATAAATATTAAAATAAACCTATTATTAAAGTATCGTAAAATAAAAATTAAAAATAAGACTTTAAATAATTCATGTGATTGTTTGTTTAAGCCATAGTACTAACTACAGTATATTTCTTTTACATTAAATTGTGAAGTTATAAATTTGTTTCACAATTATTTTTTTCGGTCCTTGCTAACATCTTGTGGAAATATTGCTGCTAATAAATGTTACTACCTATAGTGTCTGGCCATCAACGCCAAGTGAAGAACAATGATTTACTGGTCAATTGTGGCAAAGAACTGGGTGTACCACTGATAACGCCCTGCGTGGACTCGCTTGTACTGGAACCCCGCCAAAATTATACGCTACGTTGCGAGGCCAGAGAACCAATTGAATGGTACTCTCCCTACAAGAATATTGGGATACTCGAAGTTTTTAACAACACTGAGAATCCCAAACGACCCTATGGCATTGAGCTCCATTTGATGTCGGTTACTGTTTTTTATGTGGGCGCCTATTATTGCATCAAGTCTTCGATGAGGCCCACAGCAGAAACATGGTCGGAGGAGACACTAACTGAATTGGTTAACAACAACGATGCTAGCACAATCTACGTTTATGTGAATGACACTCACAATTTACTTGTGCCCCCATTGCGTGTTATAAATGTTCAACAGTACACCAATATAACTGTACCCTGCAAGCCCGCAATGCCAGAGACGTCGTTGAAATTGTTATTTAAACATCAAGTAAGTATATTAGGCCATTCCAGAACATTTGCATGTCTATCACAATCACACACTCTTCCATATTTTTTCCATGATCACTTACTATTTAAATAAAGTAAATAACCTCTGCCCAAATACACCCTACCAAAACGAACTTAATTCCTACATAAATTTCAGATAGAATCCAACGATTGAATAAATATCTTATGTTATTAATAAACTTCCAGATATATCATATGCAACATGGGCAATTTTTCGATTTAGGCGGTATAAAGTCTAAGATTTGATGGTAGTATAATCAATAAATGGCTTCAGTCTTATTTTATTTATTTATTTATTTATTTATGCGCGACTAAAAGCAGTCGGCAAGGAACAAAAAAAATCATATAAAGAATTAAATTAAAGATTAACAAATATAGATAAAATTAAAATTAAATATAAATATAAACTGTAAAAAAAGATCCAAATTAGATTTAGAATTAGATCTGGGGTGTGCAAAAAATTACAAATGATCCAAAATTTATTGCAAGGATTGGGGAAAACCCAGAAAAACCCAATCAGATCAATAAGGATTAGTAATGTTGTTAGTAATTGTAAGAATGTTAAATAAGTAGAATGTAATAAAACAAGTTATTAGTGTTACTTAGGTCAGGAACTAAGAGAAAGATAATGGAAAAGTGTGGATTTTAAGGAAGGGAGAGAGAGCTCTGAGGAGAAAACGTGAAAGAGGATATTATAGGAAGTGCATAAGACACGAAACGAATCGTGTGAAGCGTAATCAGTTGTTCATATAGGTAAAAATAAAGGCTTGTAATTCCTAGTAGACCTGCGGGGGACAGAAAAGGTGAGGCGGGCTAGAAGGGAACTAGAATCGATCTCGCCAATAATCAATTTGTGAAGAAAAACAACACCAAGAGTTTTCCTACGATCTTCTTCAGTTACATTAAAAAAAAAATATTTTTTTTCGGTTCAACTCAACTTAGCACCCAATGGTGCTGATAGTGGTGATATTCAAAATTTTATAAATATGCAAAGGAGTTAAAAATTAAATAAGTTTGAATTGAATAAATGATATTTAGTATTCTTGCGGTATTTGAAATGAATGTCTAATGCCAAAGTATAAATATATGTGTTGTATTGTCTTTGCAAAGATTTAACTTATATATGAATTTTTTCAAGTTATTGCCGATAGATCTAAAACTTTACTCTCCATACTAATCTGAAATCGTTTGCAAATACTGAAAACTTAATTAAAAAAAAAAAAAAAAAAATTATTGTCTAGTTATGTAGAGAAATCCGTTTGACAAAAACTTTCAGTTTCTTCTCATTTGTTCGATTGAATATAAAGTCGCTTCATTTAAGCTCAGTTCTATTCATTGTGACTCCCATTATAACGTTTGACGTCTTACAATTATTAAAATAATATATTTACGAATAATACGCTTCGTCCGTAGATATTTGACAGTCAGAGCAAGCATGCAGAGTATGATCCAAAGCGCGGGTTTATTATCGAAATAGAAAACCCTACCGAGGTTGAAAAAATAGATTGCCTCTGCTTTTCATCGCCTAAATATCAATTAACGGAAATTTCCTTAATTTACAAAACTGATCACAGTGAGTATTCGCATCCCAAATTTTGTATCTAAGATTTAAAAATATATACTATAAAAATTAAATAATAAGTTACTATTACCTTTTTTTTGGATTCAACCAATACTTTTGCAATCGCTTCAATCAAATATCAAATAAAAAAGCTCTTATCATCCCCACTATTTGATAGAACCAAAATCAAGTTATCTGGAAATGTGGGAGCCCTTCAGTCAATATTATTTTTACGAAATCGCCAACACAACGATACGGATGACAGCTAACTTTAAAGGCTTTCCAAAGCCCTCATTTAGGTGGTTTGATCCCGACGAAGATGAGATCGGGGAATCCGAAAATAACTTTATGATAACCACCAATGAGTCTAGCACCACACTGCAAATCTTAAGTGCTCAACTAGACAACTCGGGCAGATACACTCTCAGAGGCACCAATGGATTTGACGTCAAAGAACTGCACTTTGAGGTGAATGTCATATCACGCCAATTTGTCAGCATGGATGATGTCTACGTGAAGCCAGGCAGCGTGGCATTTGTTGGCTGCTACGTTAGATCATACTCTACAGCTGTAGTGACATGCTCGTTTAAACCCTGTAGTCTAAAGCCTCGTTGGCCCTCCTGTGAGGTTGACTCACTAAACCTTGATGTAGGTTGTGAATGCTTAAAATATTATGTGTTAAACAATCTTTTATAATATTATATATACAAAAGTACATAACATCTATGGTGATCACCAGCTATTCATGCATACTTTCAATTCCAGCTTTTCTAAAACATGCCATCTGCCCTAATAATCACTGAAAGCCAAAACATCACAAGTTTCCAGATATATCAATACTCTTACAATCCCCAAGAAAAAATTGGAATATTTTTTTTTAATAATTTGAATATCACTAGTTCTATTTTAGTATTTTATACAATTACTTAGCTTAACCAATTAAAATACCAATACTAGTTATGTTCTCTGAATTGCTCCACGAAATTTTTATTGCCGTTAATTTAGGCTAACATTAATTTTTATATATGTAAATTTATGTATCGAGATAATACAAATAACTAAAAATTTTATTCTTGAATCCAAATAATAATCAGAATATGAGAGAACCGAAAAATAATGGTTTCACCTTCACACCCAATGGGCCTGGAATCATCACCTGTGTTGCGCAGAATGTTGTCAACCATAATATAGTTACTTCCGAGGCCAGTGCATATGTGCACATTGCTGATATATCGGATAAAATGATCATTGACCCGGAACCAGATTATGTTCATTATTTATTCAACGGTGACCAGTTGACCTTAACTTGTGCTGCGGTAGTACATTATTTTGATGATCACTTGGAATGGTATCACAATGGCGAATTGGTCATCGAAACTCCAGGTAAGTTGATGCTTTTTGTAAATATCCTTTAAGCATCTCTCAACCGGGTATCCACATAGTGACAAAAGCCTTTTAAGGTTTTTGGTATCAATTTTGTGACAAAACTTATTTAATTAATTAGGTATCTATATCTATCACTTCTCTATTAGATATCACCATGGAGACTAAAAGCACGGAGTATTCCTACAAAAAGTCGATTAAATTCCGTGCAATTTTCGATGTGAATAATGGAACCTATAAGTGTCGTGCTCGATACAATAATGAATCGGATAAATACGAACATCGCCAGATCCTTGTCGATGTACACGATTTAATGAAACCGGAGTGGAGATACACAAATTTTTATGATACATCAAAGATTTTACGGAAGTTGGGTGAGGTATTGAGTCTGTGGTGCATATCGGAGGCCACACCGAACGCATCAGTGAGATGGTATAAAGACGATGAGGAGTTGAATGAGACCGATCACATCAAGATTAGAGAAGGAGAGATGCTGATTCGGTCTCTCCATTCCGGAGATGATGGCTTCTACAAGTGTGTGGCAAAGAATCGTTTTGGCAGCATTAAGAACTCCGTCACTGTGGTGATTACTGGTAAGCTAAATTATTAAACATTACTGACCATCTTAATCTAATATTAACTTTGGTTCCGTTTTTTGTAGACCTACCTGGCGTAAGCAAATTGTTGATTTGGACGGGTGCAGCGTTTTTTACTGTCCTGATTGCACTATGCGCCTTCCTGACCATCAGCTATTTTAAGGAGCGCAAACGTCGTCTGGCATTGAAGGCCGCTGGCCTGCTCAACTTTGAAGAGGGCGCTGTGGAGCAGATAAATCCCGAGCTACCGTTGGATGAGCAAGCGGAACTGCTGCCCTATGATCGTCGATTCGAATTTCCACGCGATAAACTGAAGCTGGGCAAACAACTGGGCGCCGGTGCCTTTGGTGTGGTGCTCAAGGGCGAGGCTCGAGGCATACGGAACAACAAAGCGGTCTCCACAGTCGCTGTCAAAATGGTTAAACGCACCACCGACGCGGAAGTGGTGCGTGCACTGGTCTCGGAATTGAAGATCATGGTGCACTTGGGGCAACATTTGAATGTTGTTAATCTGCTGGGTGCCGTCACCAAGAATATTAACAAACGTAAGTTAAGCCTATACCTTTTTTTATATTCCAGAGTGAATTTCAATGTTTTGCAGTCGAACTAATGGTCATTGTGGAGTATTGTCGTTTTGGGAATATTCAAGACTTTCTGCTTCATAACCGCAAGTGCTTCATCAATCAGATTAATCCCATCAATGATCGAATCGATGTTAGCATCTTGAACCAATGCACCTTCGACAACTTAAATCAGCATCGGTAAGTCCACAACTTTTGACTGGGTTAAAATTATTTATAAATTACAGCTCATCTTAATGAATTTAATGTTTATGAAAGTTGTTGTAATCTTGTTTATACTTTTGTGACCCTCACATATCTTCATTACATTATGTGTCTGTGCTTTGACTATAATAATATGCATCCAGTGCTGATTTCGGTGGTTTTGGTGGTGTTGAAAGTGCTGGTGGCTTGATGAATACTGATGTCGGTTTTCCGGACTATCCATATACTCAAAATCAATGCAATAACTTTGATAATGATCCACGCTCTGACACACAAGCCTGCCATCCCACATCCGATGATTGTCAGATGAACACTTTCAATACGAAGTCCACTATGCACGAGGGTAATTCTCTCAGAACAGATAAGCAGCTATAACTTTTCTTAATTCGCTATCAAACTTCATTAGATGACCCTCATGTGATTTCAAACAACTCAATACAGTCAGCTTGGCGCTCCAATTATACTACAGATTTAACGGCGATGATTGTGAGCACTACGGATTTGATCACCTGGGCTTTTCAGGTGGCACGCGGCATGGATTATTTATCCTCTAAGAAGGTGCTCCACGGCGATCTCGCTGCCAGGAACATTCTTCTCTGCGAGGACAATGTTGTCAAAATCTGTGACTTTGGTCTGGCACGATCCATGTACAGGGACAACAACTATAAGAAATCAGGTAAGTAATCTAATATTCATTACAAGAATTATTTTTAAAATCAATTAAAAAAAAGTTAATATTAAATTTTTTTAATTATTTCACAGAGAACTGTTAATGTTTTATCATTTTTATGCTAGTATTCAACAGATAACAACAAGTATTAATGCTTAATTTATTTCTCCTAGCACAATAGTTATAAATGAATTTTTATTTTATTTGAGCCGTTAATATATTTTGTGTCAATATTTTTAATGAAGATAAAAAAAAAAACAAAAACGAAAATCAAATGCTCCATTTTCTTTATTTTTTTACAGAGAATTGCAAACTGCCTATCAAGTGGTTGGCGCTGGAATCGCTAAGCGATCGTGTGTTTAGCACCTACAGCGATGTGTGGTCCTTTGGTATTGTGCTTTGGGAATTCTTCTCGCTATCGAAGGTACCATATCCTGGCATTGAACCCAATCAGGAGTTCTTCAACAAACTGATGGATGGTTATCGCATGGAGAAGCCGCCTTATGCGAACCAAGACCTCTATGAGATAATGCTGGAGTGTTGGCGAAAGAGGTGACGCAGTTTCTAGACTTTCACTTATCGCATTGCTTTAATCGTTTTATCATTTTTTATGTTTAGTCCTGAGAGCAGACCTCTGTTCAGTGAACTGGAAAAACGCTTTGCTAATATGTTAGGCAAGGATTTGGCAAACGTAAGTAAATGAAGAGTTTGGCTGAATCCTATTAAGATATATATTTGTTATAGCACTTTATTGATATGAACGATCCTTATATGCACTCGAACTCAGAGTATATGAAGAATCAACCCATAGACTATTTGTCAATGATGAGATCTCCAGAAGAGTTTGCACAATCCGCACCACGTTATGTCAATGGACACATAGTGCCTAATATAGGTAAGTACACGTTGAATTCTTCTTGAATTGAAACAAACTACCCTGCATATAATAACCCATCCACAGGAAGTGCAGAATTGTCCGATGATTATCTACAAATGAATGCAGTCGATCAAGCGCCCGAGCAGATTCCAATGTTACAACGATCAACCTTATCGAATGGCGAACGGAGTCCCGAGCAAGAACGCAGATATCCTCAGGCTTCAAAGAAGCATTATGTGACGTCAACCCCCATACCAAGTAAACCCCTCAATGTAGATTGCGAAAATTATGTGAAGATGCAGAACCCACTTGAAAATCTTCCAAACAAAGCTGCCAGCGTATATATTTCCAGTGCCTCGCGGGAAAAGGGATCCGCATAGGGCATCTTGCACTTTTCACTATTCACAAAATAACGCCCGGATATTACCTCCGGTGTGTATGCATCCCTGTTTTCGTTATGAAAATCGAAAACTATTTCTCCAGTTGTTCCTGTGCTCTTTAAAGTCGGTTCTCTTCCAAAGATCCGATTCGTCAGATTAAAGCGACTTTTCGGGAATAACGCACGGAGTTGTTGTTGTCGCTGAAGAAATAGTGTAGAGATTCTTTCCGTTGTCGGCGATATAGACAGCGGTGGAAAATGCACCATTCCGTCATCCGTTACGACTTTAGCTCCGTCATGATTCAGCCATATAAAAATGCATAGTATTGCAAAGAATATTATCAAGTATTTGCGTATTAGTACCGCCGTCTTACGTCTAGGCATTTTCGAAGGTCTTCTCTTAAAACTGTGTTGAACTTTAACTATTCAAAATTATTTATTGATGTTTTTTGAGTTATAGTTAGAGTATTGCTGAGACTTGAAATTAAAAAGTCAGCTTATTAGCTTATTTTAAATATCATTTCATTAAAAAACTTTCGGAAAATAAAATAATTAAGTTATGTAAACTAATTATAATAAATTTAATTCATTTTTAATAAACGCTAAGATATTAAAGATTGATAAGTGATGTTATTATTTAGTATCAAAGTTGTAGAAGTACCTATCGTGATGTGGTGACAAACTTGCCTAAAGAAGACGGAAATTTACACAATTTTTATTTAGTTTTAAAATATTATTTTCTCAATACAGATGCTTGTGCTTGATTCCTTAAACAAGCGCAAAACTTCTTGGATGTGCGATCCTGAACACAAAAAGCATCCTCACGATAGGAATTGAGTCGTGAGATGAACTCCTCGCGAATAATCACATAACTAGCATCTTGATTAGATGACAAACTGGCACGAAATAGTCCACCATTTGGTTTGGTGGTGAATTTAAAGCGATACGAGTCCAAACCATTGGGGGAATAAACTTCCTGTCCCTCTTTATTGAAGAACTGTCGACGCTCGGCCAGCAGGAGTTTGCGAAGATTCAGATGATAGCACTGCTTTTCATGATTCATTTTGATCAGATACTGATTGATTCGATATACAACTAGTCTGGCCAGATCCTGCAGTCTGTCGGTTATCGGAACCTGCTTGTAGAGCTCACAGGAGCACCAATGAACCGGAATGGAGGCGTCTTGGCAGCTGCGATTTTCGGGAAGGATGTGCAGCAAGGACTGACAGCCAACGCAGTGGGGACCCTCAAAAAAAGTCAAACGAGGATGCAACAATTGAAGCAAGTGCTTAAATGTCAAATGCAAATCGTAGGGGGTGCTCAGACGTCTCTGATTCAAGTCTAGAGCACGGACAACTGATGGGTATTTTTGGCGATACCAGGGAGGGAGATATATGTGAAGCATGGGCAAACGTTCCTCCAGAAAACTTGAGGGTAAGTCCATCAGGGGTCCAGTACGCTGTCCATGATCGCTGAGCAGGATAACTATTGATCTATCGAACAGACCAAGTGCCTTGTATCGCTCCAGATAACTCACAAAATCTCTATCCACACTGGCCGGACCAGTAAAATCATCATGACTGAAACTATTCATCCAAAACAGGCCAAAAAGTGGCTTCGGTGTCTCCTTAACAAAACGTTGCAGCATCTGCTCACAATATTCGAGAACATATCGATAACTTTGCCTGCGACCCACGCAATAATCGTAACCCAGATGCTCCACTTTATCCATTAGCTGTTCGATCGCCTGTAGAAATGGACGCAGATAATAGTCTACAGGTTGTCGCTGGAAACCGTGAAGAAAATAGTGAAAGGTATCAATGGAGCTCAAGTCTTCGGCATAGGTGGTCAAATAACCAGCACTATGGTAATGATTCCATATATAGGTATATGCATCCAGACAACCTGGTCTCCTCACATCGCAGTAATACTTCCATTGTTTCGCTGTGCGACCCGTCAACAGTGCTAAAAGATTTGGCAATGTATTATCCCCGACTTTGTTATAGCCAAGCATCTGGAACCATCCTGGCTGGCGTACAAACTGGGCTGTGAGTGGCATAGTTCTTTGGAAGTTCACCTGCGACATGGCATCAATGCCCAACAATATGACGTTTGGATATGTTTCACTTCGTTCTTTGTCAGTTTTATCGTTCCGATCGAGTGGATGCTGAATAAAAGCGAAGGCATCGCGTTGTAGTACTCGGGATTTGTTGCCCAGCTCGTGACACTCAACAATTATGCCTTGAATGTGTCGCGGCACCAACCAATTCTGTTCAAAATAGATGGACTTCGATGTCCTGAAAAGTTCAGATTTTTAATTACATTTTTAAATTTTAAAATTGGAGCCTCCTCACCAAACAACAGAATCATTCTGTCCACGACTTATTTCAATATAGGTACAGCCATAGCTCGATATATTAGGAATCAACTCTGGTAAATATTCGTTTATATGAAGCCTATATCGTCTTCTTTGGGTATCATAAAGAACAGTCACCAAGTCTGGTTGATTGCTACATTCCTTAAATTCGGTGGGCCTAAATAATCTCATGCTGTCGATTGAAAATGGATCTAATCGCGGAATCTTGCATTTATGACTAAATACACAGAAATCTTTCATCTTATTATTAGTTTTTTTTGATGTGGTTTCCACATATGTTATCTTTGAATGAGATCCATTATATTCTGTGTATTGTGTGGATTGTTTCTTAGCAACAAATCTTATGTTACGATTTACGAACATTAAAGTTATAATAAGTACAATGACAAGTAAAGTTTTTCCATAATTGCCAATCAAGTGACGATACATAGTCAAAGCTGTGAATATTGTGTTTGATTATTTATGAAATTTAATTAAAACGTTTCTATTTAATTTTGACTTAAGAGTCTAAGCAACCTTTTTTAGTTTTTTATATTCATATTACACCATAGAAAAAACAATTTTATTGCAATAATATGTAGTTATGTGGATTTTTATTAAATTATCAAATAAATCAGAATGCTTTTGGGCTGCATCTTTTGTTTTGTAGACATATTTCTTTATATTTATTTTCTTGATTTTCAAACGTCGACCCGCTTCGAATTGTATTTTTAATTTGAAGCATGACTGACCAATTTTTGAACCAGCATTAATAATCTATTTATTTTCAAGGTTACACAAATTATATAATATTTAAGAGAATCAACATCAAAACTAATAATAATAATAATAATAATAAAACCTTTAAGAGCAACCACATCCTGATCTGAGTCAACAAAAACCCTGCAAAGAAATTATTGGCATTTGTTACTGATAATGAATTTCAAATTCTTAAAATCTTCTGAGGTTAGAAATTAAATATGGCATTCATATTGAGCGATCTGGCAACGCTCTAGCTGAACTGACCGCAGAGTAAAGAGCATACATAGCATTAAATTTAAAAGTTTTAACTTTAGTTTAACTTAGGGAGTCGCACTGCTTGGACGACGTCAAAAAATGTTGAAAAGATTGCGCGGAGTCGCGCAAATTGAATAAAACAAAACTTAAATGTAAGCATTTAAAGCAATAATTTACGGTAAGAATATGCGAAAAAAGAATAAATCATATGCATATACATATACATATACATATACATATACAAATACATATACATATACATATACATATACATATACATATACATATACATATACATATACATATACATATACATATACATATACATATACATATACATATACATATACATATACATATACATATACATATACATATACATATACATATACATATACATATACATATACATATACATATACATATACAAATACAAATACATATACATATACATATACATATACATATACATATACATATACATATACATATACATATACATATACATATACATATACATATACATATACATATACATATACATATACATATACATATACATATACATATACATATACATATACATATACATATACATATACATATACATATACATATACATATACATATACATATACATATACATATACATATACATATACATATACATATACATATACATATACATATACATATACATATACATATACATATACATATACATATACATATACATATACATATACATATACATATACATATACATATACATATACATATACATATACATATACATATACATATACATATACATATACATATACATATACATATACATATACATATACATATACATATACATATACATATACATATACATATACATATACATATACATATACATATACATATACATATACATATACATATACATATACATATACATATACATATACATATACATATACATATACATATACATATACATATACATATACATATACATATACATATACATATACACAGCGCCGTTACGACAAAAAATTGCGCCCGGGGCAAAGATTTTGACCCCCCCCCACAAATTTTTTTCAACAACATTTTTTTTTTAACAAGAAACGAATCGAAGATAATGCCTTTTAAAAACATATTAAAATTTACAGTTTCAGTGTCAAAAATGTTATTAAAATAACCTGAATTTAACAATAACATCCTGATACATACATTACAAATACATGCTAAAATTAAAAATTTTTAACTTTAATTTTATAGTGATTTGTCATTTCGAAAATTGAAAATTGATTTAAGGTCCCCAAAATTAATACCTATTTTGTTAGCTTTTATGGAAGGAAAATCATAAATTATTTTACCCATATTTGGAGATGTTCGATTGATAGCAAACGGAGACTTCTTAGTCTCTCTTGTCCAATTGATGATCGTAAGTAACGATCTGCTAATACTGATGTGACAAAAAGCATGTTTAATAATTCAATCCTCAGAAACATTAAAAAGTGCCTCAAATCTTAAATTTAGTTGGCAAATGATGGGGTCGATAAATTCTAAAAATGGAATTAGAAATGTTCCAGTTTCTGGTATGTTTTTGCTATCATCTGCAGCCACATATTAAAATTGTTTTCGCACTTTTCGTTGTCTGATTAATTTAACTTCAGCCTCAACCCCTCAAATTATTTTCAAGTTCAAACTCTATTTGAAATATTTCAAAATTTCATATTTTTGGCGCCCCTAATATCTTAGCGCCCGGGGCGGGTGCCCCCCTTGCCCCCCCTCGAAACGGCGCTGCATATACATATACATATACATATACATATACATATACATATACATATACATATACATATACATATACATATACATATACATATACATATACATATACATATACATATACATATACATATACATATACATATACATATACATATACATATACATATACATATACATATACATATACATATACATATACATATACATATACATATACATATACATATACATATACATATACATATACATATACATATACATATACATATACATATACATATACATATACATATACATATACATATACATATACATATACATATACATATACATATACATATACATATACATATACATATACATATACATATACATATACATATACATATACATATACATATACATATACATATACATATACATATACATATACATATACATATACATATACATATACATATACATATACATATACATATACATATACATATACATATACATATACATATACATATACATATACATATACATATACATATACATATACATATACATATACATATACATATACATATACATATACATATACATATACATATACATATACATATACATATACATATACATATATATATACATATACACATACATATACAAATTGACCGCACTTTAGCTTGCGGTACGGTATGATGTAAAATGTTTAAATTTAGTTGTTCCTCATTTTCGTTTAATCACAGAGGTAAATTAATTTTGCATTTAATGGAGAGTTCTTTGCTTTGTTCAATTTGCAATAAGACAAAGTATTGAAAATTCACACTTGAAAAATTCAAAAAACAAGTGGATAAAAATCAAGATCACACTACTAAGGTGTTGCTTTATATAATGTGTATTTAGGACTGTCTGATACATTATAAATTTTATTTGTACACCATCAATTTTTAATCTAGATGCAAAATTCAAATTGTCTCGTTCCTAGACTAAGAGCCTAAAGCATATCCCTAAAAGAAAAACTTTGTAGCCTCTTACCAGCTGAATGACATTTTACCGATACAATTAACATCAATTCTTTAAATAAAAAAGCAATAATGTAATTAACAACAATAATGCAACTCTAATATTCCGTTTGCAACTCGTTTTTAAACCCAATAACATAAAAGATATTTGTCATTCGAGCCAGACTCGAGAAAACTAACAAAACTAATAATTTTTGTGTTTCGACGATTGTTTTAATAAGACAAATAAAATTAGAAAAATATACGTAAAGAGAATAGATCGACTTTAGCATAGTGAAGGCCTCAGTTTAAATAATATTTAACAAACTATTTTTTAGTCATCTATCGAAACCGAAACCGAAACGGAGGAGGTTAAATTAAGCCAGCTTATCAAAATGTGCTGTTTACTACTGTTACTCATTTCGATCTCATATTTGGACGGCATTAACTCATGTGAGTAACAGTTTTGTATGGAATAAATTAGATTAAGAAATTGTATTCAAATCTTTCTTTTATGTAACAGTAATATTTAAGATTTGCTTTGCTTTCCTTTAAAAAAGAAAATAACCAAAAATTTTTTAAAATAAATAAATTTAAAAATATTGCATTCTCCGTAACTTCTAAATAAATATTAAAATAAACCTATTATTAAAGTATCGTAAAATAAAAATTAAAAATAAGACTTTAAATAATTTAAATGATTGAAGTTTTCAATATTCACGATTGAAATATAAGTTTTTGTGTAATTCATAGTACTAACTACAGTATATTTCTTTTGCATTAAATTGTGAAGTTAGAAATTGGTCTTACAATTATTAATTTCGGTCTTGTGGAAATATTTTTTTTTCTAATAAATGTTACTAACGATAGTGTCTGGCCATCAACGTCAAGTGAAGAACAATGATTTACTGGTCAATTGTGGCAAAGAACTGGGTGTACCACTGATAACGCCCTGCGTGGACTCGCTTGTACTGGAACCCCGCAAAAATTATACGCTACGTTGCGAGGCCAGAGAACCAATTGAATGGTACTCTCCCTACAAGAATATTGGGATACCCGAAGTCTTTAACAACACTGAGAATCCCAAACGACCCTATGGCATTAAGCTCCATTTGATGTCGGTTACTGTTTTTTATGTGGGCGCCTATTATTGCATCAAGTCTTCGATGAGGCCCACAGCAGAAACATGGTCGGAGGAGACACTAACTGAATTAGTTAACAACAACGATGCTAGCACAATCTACGTTTATGTGAATGACACGTACAACAGTCTTGTGCCCACATTGCCTTTTATAAATTTTCAACAGTACACCAATATAACTGTACCCTGCAAGCCCGCAATGCCAGAGATGCCGGTGAGATTGCTTTTTCTTGATAAAGTAAGTATATCAGGCCATACCAGAACATTTGCATGTCTATCACAATTACACACTTTTCCATATTTTTCACATGATCACTTACTATTTAAATAAAGTAAATAACCTCTGCCCAAATATACCCTACCAAAACGAACTTAATTCCTACATAAATTTCAGATAGAATCCAACGATGGAATAAATATTTTATGTTATTAATAAACTTCCAGATATATCATATGCAACATGGGCAATTTTTCGATTTAGGCGGTATAAAGACTAAGATTTGATGGTAGTATAATCAATAAATGGCTTCATTCTTCTTCAGTTACATTAAAAAAAAAATATTTTTTTTCGGTTGAACTAAACTTGGCACCCAATGTATGGTGGTGATATTCAAAATTTTATAAATATGCAAAGAAGCTAAAAATTAAATAAGTTTGATTTGAATAAATGATATTTAGTATTCTTGCGGTATGTGAAATGAATGTCTAATGCCAAAGTAAAAATATTTTATTGTCTTTGCAAAGATTTAACTTATATATGAATTTTTTCAAGTTATTGCCGATAGATCTAAAACTTTACTCTCCATACTAATCTGAAATCGTTTACTGAAAACTTAATTAAAAAAAAAAAAAAAATTATTGTCTAGTTATGTAGAGAAATCCGTTTGACAAAAACTTTCAGTTTCTTCTCATTTGTTCGATTGAATATAAAGTCGCTTCATTTAAGCTCAGTTCTATTCATTGTGCCTCCCATTATAACGTTTGACGTCTTACAATTATTGAAATAATATATTTATGAATAATACGCTTCATCCGTAGAGATTTGACAGTCAGAGCAACCATGCAGAGTATGATCCAAAGCGCGGGTTTATTATCGGAATAGAAAACGCTACCAATGGTGATAAATTAAATTGCCTCTTCATTTCATCGCATAAATTTCTAAATACGAAAACTTTCTTAATTTACATAAATGATCACAGTGAGTATTCGCAACCCAAATTTTGTATCTAAGATTTAAAAATATATACTATAAAAATTAAATAATAAGTTACTATTACCTTTTTTTTTTGGATTCAACCAATACTTTTGCAATCGCTTCAATCAAATATCAAATAAAAATGCTCTTATCATCCCCACTATTTGATAGAACCAAAATCAAGTTATCTGGAAATGTGGAAGCCCTTCAGTCAATATAATTTTTACGAAATCGCCAACACAACGATACGGATGACAGCTAACTTTAAAGGCTTTCCACAGCCCTTATTCAATTGGTACAATCCCAAACGAAATAAGATCTGGGAATACGATCCTAACTTTATGATAACCACCAATGAGTTTAGCACCACACTGCAAATCTTAAGTGCTCAACTAGACAACTCGGGCATATACACTCTCAGAGGCACCAATGGCATTGACGTCAAAAAACTGCACTTTAAGGTGAATGTCATATCACGCCCAGTTATCAGCATGGATGATGTCTACGTGAAGCCAGGCAGCAAAGCACATGTTTACTACAAAGTTCGATCATACTCTACAGCTGTAGTGACATTCTCATTTAAACCCTGTAGTCTGAAACCTCGTTGGCCCTCCTGTGAGGTTGACTCACTAAACCATGATGTAGGTTGTGAATGCTTAAAATATTATGTATTAAACAATCTTTTATAATATTATATATACATAAGTACATAACATCTATGGTGATCACCAGCTATTCACCTACTTGAAACATTGCTTTTACTCAAATCTGTTTATTTCAAAAATCTTGAATGTGTTGTGCATACTTTCAATTCCCGCTTTTCTAAAACATGCCATCTGCCCTAATAATCACTAAAAGCCAAAACATCACAAGTTTCTAGATATATCAATATTCTTACAATCCCCAAGAAAAAATTGGAATATTTTTTTTAATTAAAATTTGAATATCACTAGTTCTATTTTAGTATTTATACAATTACTTAGCTTAACCAATTAAAATACCAATACTAGTTATGTTCTCCTAATTGCTCCAAGAAATTTTTATTGCCGTTAATTTAGGCTAACATTAATTTTTATATATGTAAATTTATGTATCGATATAATACCAATAACTAAAAATTGTATTCTTGAATCCAAATAATAATCAGGAAATTATCGATGATGTCGATTATGAATTCAGTGGAAACTCTGAACACCTGAAGATCTTCGCACCCAATGGGCCTGGAATTATCACCTGTGTTGCGCAGAATATTGTCAACCATAATTTAGTTTCTTCCGAGGCCAGTGCATATGTGCACATTGCTGATATATCGGATAAAATGATTATTGACCAGTTGGAACCGAGAGATATTATACTCAACGGTGACCAGGTGACCTTAACTTGTGCTGCGGTGGTATATTATTTTGATGATCACTTGGAATGGTATCACAATGGCGAATTGGTCATCGAAACTCCAGGTAGGTTGATGCTTTTTATAAATATCCTTTAAGCATCTCTCAACCGGGTATCCACATAGTGACAAAAGCCTTTTAAGGTTTTTGGTATCAATTTTGTGACAAAACTTATTTAATTAATTAGGTATCTATATCTATCACTTCTCTATTAGATATCACCATGGAGACTAAAAGCACGGAGTATTCCTACAAAAAGTCGATTAAATTCCGTGCAATTTCCGATGTGAATAATGGAACCTATAAATGTCGTGCTCGATACAATAATGAATCGAATATATACGAACATCGCGAGATCCTTGTCAATGTACACGATTTAATAAAACCGCGGTGGAGATACACCAGTTTTAATGATAAATCAAAGATTGAACTGAAGTTGGGTGAGAAATTGAATCTGGTGTGCATATCGGAGGGCACACCGAACGCATCAGTGAGATGGTATAAAGACGATGAGGAGTTGAATGTGACCGATCAGATCATGATTTCAAATGAAGAGATGTTGATTCGGTCTCTCCATTCCGAAGATGATGGCATCTACAAGTGTGTGGCGGAGAATCGTGCTGGCAGCATTGAGAAATCCGTCACTGTGGTGGTTACTGGTAAGCTCAATTATTAAACATTACTGACCTTCTTAATCTAGTCTTAACTTTGGATCCATTTTTTGTAGACCTACCTGGCGTAATCAAATTGTTGATTTGGACGGGTGCTACGTTTTTTACTGTCCTGATTGCACTATGCGCCTTCGTGACCATCAGCTATTTTAAGGAGCGCAAACGTCGTCTGGCATTGAAGGCCGCTGGCCTGCTCAACTTTGAAGAGGGCGCTGTGGAGCAGATAAATCCCGAGCTACCGTTGGATGAGCAAGCGGAACTGCTGCCCTATGATCGTCGATTCGAATTTCCACGCGATAAACTGAAGTTGGGCAAACAACTGGGCGCCGGTGCCTTTGGTGTGGTGCTCAAGGGCGAGGCTCAAGGCATACGGAACAACAAAGCGGTCTCCACAGTCGCTGTCAAAATGGTTAAACGCACCACCGACGCGGAAGTGGTGCGTGCACTGGTCTCGGAATTGAAGATCATGGTGCACTTGGGGCAACATTTGAATGTTGTTAATCTGCTGGGTGCCGTCACCAAGAATATTAACAAACGTAAGTTAAGCCTATACCTTTTTTTATATTCCAGAGTGAATTTCAATGTTTTGCAGTCGAACTTATGGTCATTGTGGAGTATTGTCGTTTTGGGAATATTCAAGACTTTCTGCTTCATAACCGCAAGTGCTTCATCAATCAGATTAATCCCATCAATGATCGAATCGATGTTAGCATCTTGAACCAATGCACCTCCGACAACTTAAATCAGCATCGGTAAGTCCACAACTTTTGACTGGGTTAAAATTATTTATAAATTACAGCTCATCTTAATGAATTTAATGTTTATGAAAGTTGTTGTAATCTTGTTTATACTTTTGTGACCCTCACATATCTTCATTGCATTATGTGTCTATGCTCTGATTATAATAATAGTGCATCCAGTGCTGATGTCGGTGGTGTTGGCTGTGTTGAAAGTGCTGGTGGCTTGATGAATACTGATGTCGGTTTTCCGGACTATCCATATACTCAAAATCAACGCAATAACTTTGATAATGATCCACGCTCTGACACACAAGCCTGCCATACCACATCCGATGATTGTCAGATGAACACTTGCGATACGAAGTCCACTATGCACGAAGGTAATTCTGTCAGACTAGATAAGCAGCTATAACTTTTCTTAATTCGCTATCAAACTTCATTAGATGACCCTCATGTGATTTCAAACAACTCGATACAGTCAGCTTGGCGCTCCAATTATAACACAGATTTAACGGCGATGATTGTGAGCACTACGGATTTGATCACCTGGGCTTTTCAGGTGGCACGCGGCATGGATTATTTATCCTCTAAGAAGGTGCTCCACGGCGATCTCGCTGCCAGGAACATTCTTCTCTGCGAGGACAATGTTGTCAAAATCTGTGACTTTGGTCTGGCACGATCCATGTACAGGGACAACAACTATAAGAAATCAGGTAAGTAATCTAATATTCATTACAAGAATTATTTTTAAAATCAATTAAAACTAGTCGGCCGGTGCTACAGTCGAGCATACTCGACAGTCGGAGACCCCGTACTTACTATGGAAAAAACTTATAATGGAAAAAAACTAAAAATAATTCTGTTAACTTAAATGCAAATGTTATCAGATTGGTTACGATATCTCATAAAACAAAAATGTTTTACATACTAAGACATAATTTTCGCACGATCGGTCCTATGACAGCTATATGTTATAGTGCTCAGATTTAAACCAACTTTGGTAAGGATGTATAAGACTAACTTATGTGTGTCAGCCTCGAGTCGATATTATCCTGTCGTTGTCGTTTGCGTTTACGTCTTTGCTCTCTCTCTCTCTCTCTTAGTCTCTTAGTCTCTCTGTTACTCATAAAGTTTTAATGCGCGTTAAAAATGTGACAGTTTGATTCAATTAATGCGACTTGCGAGTGATTCGATTTTCATTGATCCATTTTAATGAGAGTCTGTTTGAGGTAAGGAGGGAGCTAAGAGATCTTACGGAAAAAGTACACTTGTCAAGGAATAATCCTATTTTGACATATACTCCAATTTATAGGCCCCATTTAGTCCTACTTCTATTCATACTTCTATTAGCATTTGAATTATTTCTTTATATTCGAACTCGTACTTCTTCCTCAGTTTCTCTTTGTTTTTCTTACCCTCTCTACTACTGCTACTATAAATACTACTATTAATATTTCTCCTCCCAGTCCCTCTCCCAGTCCCTCTCCCAGGCCCTCTCCCAGGCCCCGCTCCCAGGCCCCGCTCCCAGGCCCCGCTCCCAGGCCCCGCTCCCAGGCCCCGCTCCCAGGCCCCGCTCCCAGGCCCCGCTCCCAGACCCCGCTCCCAGGCTCCGCTCCCAGTCCCTCTCCCAGGCCCCGCTCCCAGTCCCTCTCCCAGGCCCTCTCCCAGGTCCCGCTCCCAGTCCCTCTCCCAGGCCCCGCTCCCAGTCCCTCTCCCAGGCCCTCTCCCAGGTCCCGCTCCCAGTCCCTCTCCCAGGCTCCGCTCCCAGTCCCTCTCCCAGACCCCGCTCCCAGTCCCTCTCCCAGGCCCCGCTCCCAGTCCCTCTCCCAGGCCCCGCTCCCAGTCCCTCTCCCAGGCCCCGCTCCCAGTCCCTCTCCCAGTCCCTCTCCCAGTCCTATAAGACTAACTTAAATGCATATTCTATAAGTTTGGTGACGATATCTCATAAAACAAAAAAGTTTTTCATACTAAAACTTGATTTTCGACCGATTGTTCATATGGGCGCTATATGATATAGTGGTCCGATTCAAAAAAGAAACAATCTTTATCTGCTAGTGTCACTAGCTTTAAAGTTGCTATTATAATTTGGATATGAAATTTTTTTTTCCGATTTGTGGGCGATATAGGGGGCGTGGCAAAATTTTGAAACAAATTTGATCTGCCTGCAGTATAGGTAACCTACATACCAAGTTTGGTGTCTCTAGCTCTTATAGTCTCTGAGATCTAAGTGTTCATACAGACAGATGGACAGACAGACAGACGGACATACGGACATTGCTATATCGACTCGGCTATTGATGCTGATCAAGAATATATATACTTTATAGGGTCTGCCACGCCTCCTTCTGCCTGTTACGCACATAGTCGGTATAACAAACCCAAAAGACCCCTGTCCTTTTTTTTAAGTACGGGGTCTAAAAAAAGTTAATGTGAAATATTTAAAAAAAAATTTTCACAGAGAACTGTTAATGTTTATCATTTTTATGCTAGTATTCAACAGATAACAACAAGTATTAATGCTTAATTTATTTCTCCTAGCACAATAGTTATAAATGAATTTTTATTTTATTCGAGCCCTTAATTTATTTTGTGTCAATATTTTATATGAAGATAAAAAAAAATAAAAACGAAAATCAAATGCACCATTTTCTTTATTTTCTTGATGACTTACAGAGAATTGTAAACTGCCCATCAAGTGGTTGGCGCTGGAATCGCTAAGCGATCGTGTGTTTAGCACCTACAGCGATGTGTGGTCCTTTGGTATTGTGCTTTGGGAATTCTTCTCGCTATCGAAGGTACCATATCCTGGCATTGAACCCAATCAGGAGTTCTTCAACAAACTGATGGATGGTTATCGCATGGAGAAGCCGCCTTATGCGAACCAAGACCTCTATGAAATAATGCTGGAGTGTTGGCGAAAAAGGTGACGCAGTTTCTAGACTTTCACTTATCGCATTGCTTTAATCGTTTTATCATTTTTTATGTTTAGTCCTGAGAGCAGACCTCTGTTCAGTGAACTGGAAAAACGCTTTGCAAATATGTTAGGCAAGGATTTGGCAAACGTAAGTAAATAAAGAGTTTGGCTATATCCTATTAAGATATATATTTGTTATAGCACTTTATTGATATGAACGATCCTTATATGCAATCGAACTCAGAGTACATGAAGAATCAACCCATAGACTATTTGTCAATGATGAGATCTCCAGATGAGTTTGCACCATCCGCACCACGTTATGTCAATGGACCCATAGTGCCTAATATAGGTAAGTACACATTGAATTCTTCTTTAATTGAAACAAACTACCCTGCATATAATAACCCATCCACAGGAAGTGCAGAATTGTCCGATGATTATCTACAAATGAATGCAGTCGATCAAGCACCCGAGCAGATTCCAATGTTACAACGATCAACCTTATCGAATGGCGAACGGAGTCCCGAGAAAGAACGCAGATATCCTCAGGCTTTAAAGAAGCATTATGTGAAGTCAACCCCCATACCAAGTAAACCCCTCAATGTAGATTGCGAAAATTATGTGAAGATGCAGAACCCACTTGAAAATCTTGCAAACAAAGCTGCACACGGGGAAATCAACAAAGATGCCGTTTCGAATCCCAGCTACCAGCCTCCAACAGTTGTACACGAGATTGAGAAGCGTAGGTGTTTCTCGGAGGTCAGAAATAATAAATAAAAAAAAAAAAAATTAAAAATTTAGTCGACTCCGTGTTGAGCAAAAATTCAGAAATGTACGAGCTGAAACAAATTTAAAAAAAAAAACACTTTTACACAAGTTCACAAAAAATTGTGCTAGTATACCAATATTTAAAATTCAACATTTCTATTTAAAATGTTTATTTATAACTACTATTTGCAAAAATACATTTAAAAATTATTGTTATTTATTATGTATTTAATGTTATTGAGCTCAACAAATAAAAAGAATAAATATCTTCTACACAACCTGTGCAAGTTCACTCAAATAAGGTGACTCTAGACTTGAGACTTAAATGATATAGTTCATCTATATCAAAATTTTTAATTGCAGTGTATGTTGTCCCAGAAGTAGACGTCGGCATAGGTGGGGCAGGCAAATCAACTATTGGACGAGATAAGTGATCATTGTCTGAGTTAAAATAGTACTATCACATTTCTGGTGTTTACACACACATACATAAAATATGTCGAAAATAAAAGACCTCCTATAACAACCCTATCTAACTTCAGATATTAGTTGAAAATGTTGATAAAATAAATTGACATTTTTTTATAGAATTTTACTCATACTTCTTATCAATCTAAATAGTATAATAAACTTGATAATATTATTTTTGTGTTATATAATAATATTATATATAATAATAATTGACATTTTAAATTATTGAGGTGAGATTGTCTTAAGGCTACGAGTATAGTATATTGAGAAGTATTATCTGCTAGGACTTAAGATCACTAAAACATATGCAGTACAATTTGGCGATTTTATCATTGATACATGTGGAATCTTCCGCATAGGAGTTTGTCCGACTTATACTCTCCACGTTGACCGTAACGGCTTCTGTGATATTGTTAAAAACAACAGTTGCCTGAAAATCGGCGCTATTCTGTTGAACCTTAAACTTAGTTCGATAGATAGCGGTCTCCAGTTCGGGCAATTCATCATCCCAAGTGATTTCCAATCCGGTTTTAATTTCCGTGCTGTGAATATAGTTCAAGCTGAGATTGCTGCACAAATGACTTAGATTTTTGAGCACAAAATACTCGTTCATCTGCTCGATAACACGTGGAGCTATTCTCTCAGTCCAACCGAGAGACCTAATGGATTTATATGGTTCGCACGTGCACCAATGATCCGCGATTCCAGCCTCGGGGCAGGTGCGATTTTCGGCGATGGGGTAGAATAGGGACTGACAGGTGGGACAATCGTAAGATATGGGTAACTTTGGTCCATCCGGGGTGCCACCCATTTCAATAATGTGTTTCAGAGTATTGTGTAGATCAAAATTAGAGCTGAGTCGATGTTGATTCAGATCCAGGGCTGCTGTATACTCTGGGTACTGTTTGCGGAACCAGGGCGGCAGATAAATGAACATCATCGGTAGTCGCTCCTCCAGATATCCCTCGGGCAAGCTTAGAATATTGCCATAACGTACACCATGATCGGCAAAGAATATCATAATGGTATGCTCCAGAGATCCATCCTTCTCATAGTCCAGCAAATCACCGAGAATCTTATGCTGCATCGCCGAGGGCATGAAATAGTCATCGTGGCTGAAGTGATTCGACCAGAACATACCAAAAATGGGACGTTCTTCCACATAACGCTGCATGAACTGTCTACAATAATCGTAGATATAACTGTTGGCCAATCGACGGCCATAACAATAGGTCATCCGACAGTCTGGACAGTTATAGTTATCCATCTTGCTCTCCAAAGCTCTCAGGAATGGACGGAAATAGTAGTCCGTTGGTTTTTTAGTGAAACCTGGCTTTAAGTAGGTAAATGTATTTGAACTACTTTCATCTTCAGCGTAAGCAGTCAAATAGCTGGCGTTCTTGAAATATTTCCAGATCATTGGAATCTCGTCGAGACAACCCTTTTCATCCGTATCGCAAACGTGCTCCTTTGCCTTCTCCGGCGAATATCCACTCACAATCGCGAATATATTTGGAAACGAATTGTCACCCACCTGAAAAATAGTCAGACTATAAGATTCGATTAATGAAACTCTCGATATACGACCTTATTGTATCCCTGCATTTCGTACCAGCCGGGCCCCTTTAGGAACTCATATACCACTGGCATCGTACGACGCAGATTAATCCTCGACAATGTATCGATGCCATACATAATGACACTGGGCTTTCGAGGCGGTGGAGTTATTTCTTTCTTTGGCTTGTCTGCAGGTTGTTTCTCCTGATACTGGATGAACATATAGGCGTCTTTTTGTATCTTCACTGGAGGTACCTCGGCTGTTTCACAATCCAACAACATACCGTCCACGTGTAATGGTACCACATAATCCTGAGAGAAGTATTTACTCGGACTGAGCCTAAATTTTAAAATTGAATTAGCTAAGAACTAAAACAAACAAGTGGGCGGTTACAGTCGTGTACTCTCGACAGTAGGATACCCTGAAGAGAATTATACATCCTGACCAAAATTGGTTAAAATCGGTTAATTATATCACATAGCTGCAATAGAGACGCTCAATCGAAAACTAAGTCTTAGTATAAAAATGTTACTTAATATAAATCATATTTTAATTGAACATTCTCTTTTTGAATTTATGTTGATATTATTCTTTTTTAACCTGAAATGATGATAGTTATATGTAATAAATAAACCATATTCCATGAATCTTTTTACTCAGCTATCATTAACAATTATATAAATAATACTTTACACATGAATGAATAAAACTGGCTTTAATAGTTGTTGTTTTCGATCAGTTTTAAAATAACAATAACAAGTATTTGATTTATGCAATATGTTTGTGCTTTTTACAATAACTGCAGATTTAAGGTCCATAGTCTTACGTATCGTATGTTTCCGCTTCTTGACCATGCAGGATCTCACGGTAGAAACAATTGAATTGTTTATCCGTGGAGTTAAGAAGCTTGTGGGCCACAGGTTCGTTGATATGCAACAAATATCGCTTCAGATTGACATCATAAAGGAACGAAACCAATTCACTGTCATTTGAGCAGGGAATAAAGGTACGCGGAGAGTATTGTTTCATGGCCCCTTCACTGAACGGGTCTATATAGGGTATCATACACTTTGAGGTGTGCACAAAGTATTTGTGATACTTAGCCTTAGTGGCACTTTTTAAATTTTCCACAGGCGTTAGATTTGCGAATCCAGGAGAAGTTT